>JARHVA010000343.1:4547500-5147500 GCA_037957365.1 Torreya grandis | reverse complement strand
ATGGGTTTGTAGATGCGAATACGACAGGTTACTTGGATGACAGGAGGTGCACCATAGGATTTGTGGTGGTTGGTCTTCAAGATTGAGCTTGAAGAAGGATACAAGCCAGGAAACAAAATTAGATGATGTACAGGTACAGATACAAGTGCAGTTGTTTATCTCCAAGTGAGAGATTGTTAGGTTGTGGAGTTAAAAGCTTCATAGATGCAAACATGGAGGAGGTTGCTGAGTGTCACAGTAATCGATGTCAGTCAGGAGTAGACAGGAAGCTACCGACATCGATCAGGTATCGGTCGACGTCGGTCATTTCCAGATAGACAGTGACCGACGTCGATCGCCTGTGCGGTTCCAAAACTGTTAGTTACATGAACAATTTGTTAAATGAACCGATTGTTTGCATGTAAAGACTATTTTTGGTCTTGAGCTGCGTTTCTAATTATTGTAATTAGGAAGTCTAATTATTGTAATTAGGAAGTCTAATTATTGTTTGCATGAGATCTATATAATACACTTATGGGGTTGTATTGTAATTTGGAGAATCACAAGGGTTCTGTAGAATCAGAAGGATTCTTCCTGAGTGTAAGATCTAGGTCGGCAAGTGTGCAAGACCAAGTTGATCTGTAGGTGTGCAAGATCAGGTTAGATCTACATGGTGTGTAAGATCAATTGATCTACAAGTTGTTGCAAGATCAGGTAAGATCTACATGGGTAAGTAAGGTCAGTTGATCTGCAGGTGTGTGTGTGTGCAAGGTCAAAGGAGATCTGCAGGGCAGCAAGGTCAAAGGAGATCTGCAACACAACAAGGTGCAAGATCAGGTGAGATCTACTTGGAGTACGTTGTGTACTCAGTTGTAGTGGCAGTATTGTCACTGACTGGTTGAGTGAACAACTCTATGTTTGAGTTGTTTGTTGTGACTGTAATTGAGAGAGTGAACTCTTGAGGGAAGATTACTGGTACGCCCAAGGTGTGGGAAGCCTCAGAGGTGTGGGAAGAAGAGTGTGGCACTTCTTCATTGTATTTCCTTCTGGATGAGTATTAATACAATTGTGTATTGTCTCTCATATTCTGTGTTGTTTCTGAATTCTAGTTACTTATTCATTTTGGTTAAATTCCATGTTTAGTTGCTTATACAAAGGTAATCATGTGTGCTCTTATGGAGTGGTGGATCCTGACAAGGTGAAAGAGGTACTTGCAGATAATCATATGGTTCTTACCAAAAAATCATCTATGGGCTACAAACCTCATAGGAGTCCACATCATAATGGTCAAGATCATGTTCGACAATAACATCTAAATTAGAAACCATGTCATAATCATCATTCGTTATAGATTATGAAGTTCGTGCCGACACCTATCTCTTCAAAGATGTCTCTACTATCGACCAGTTAGAAGGCATGGCTCTTGATCCATCCCAAGATGATGAAACTATAGCACAATTCTCGAATGCTTTATTAGTCTAATATCATCAAGATGGATACAAATAAACTTTAGATGTTAATTCCCTTGAGAGTCTTAGTGATCCTTTTGAAATTATTGAGGACACTTTCTTTGACGTTGAGGTTGGGTCTCCTAGTAGCCTTTATGAGGACTATGTTGCCCATTATCCCCTTAATCCACCAAACATCCTTAATCATCCACCTCCCCTCCATAGTCCCCACATCCCACTCCATGAATGGGATGAACAAAAACATGCATCTTTGGATTCCCCTCTACATACAACATTGTGTGATGAATATACAAATATCCAAGCCCATAATTAGTTAATCCCATCAAATATTCAAGCTTGTTATGATCTAAATCTAATTAATCAAATTCAAGATGAGTGTTATAATCAACCAAGTCACAAAGAATCATCCCCTAGTACATATATCCTTGAAGTGCTATGGGTCTATCTAAATCAAAATCATTAATCAAGTCAAAAATCACTCTCCTTTAGTGAAGCCCACAATTAAGCACCAGGAGATAATTCCCTGCCAAGTCTAAATTCAAATACCCTCGGTGAAGCCCAATCACAGGCACCAAGGGGCAATCCAAGTCAAATCCAATCAAAAAAACAAAACAAAGTCAAAATTCATGTGGCCTATCATCTTTCTAATAATTGGATCAAAACACCAACAATTTAGAGGGTCTTGGATCCTTAAAACTCATGACACCAATTAAATATGTCCCATCCACAATACCCAATGGTGTATGCAACCATCGAACCCCACTTTCACTCCCAATCTCATAATATCATCTGTCATGGTCATATCCCTCATTTACATCATATATCCCATCATCACAATCACGACATGCTCCCATCCATACTATATCTGAAATCCCTAGGCAACATTGTCCCTCGTAGGGGTTACAAAGATACCAAGTTCATACGTCTGGAGGATGTTAAATCCAGAGTCAATAAAGGCACTAGGACATCCAAGAATCTAGCATCGACAACATGGTCCTAGCATTACACATATCCAAAAAGGGTGTTGATTGAAAGATCAAGAAGGCATGTGCAGTCCTGCATCTTTCCCATCTCTAATAAATCAATATGCTAAAATAAAAAAATAAAAAAAATCATTTGTCCAATGGTGCAAACCAGTCTTTTGTTGCCTTGGGCAAGTACCATTTCTTGGCATTGTGGTAAAATAGTCTATTATTCACATTGTACCTCAACACTTGGGGATAAAATGTTGGGAGATAAACCGGAAGCACACAATTTGATTACCAAACCAAGCAACTTAATATGCGGAAATTAACCAGATTCACCAAGTAACTAGAATTCAGAATAACACATGGTATGAGAGACAATACACAACTTGTATTAACACTTTATACAGAAAAGAATACAATAAAGAAGATGCCACTTCTTCTCCACCACCTTACAGAGGTTTCCCACACCTCAAGTGAACAGTAATTCTCCTCCCCAAAGCTCTCCCTCTCACAGGTCCCAACACCCAACTCAAAATACAGAGTTGGTGTTCACCTCCCGTGCTCCACGCACACCACAAGTGCTCCACGCACTCCACAAGCACTCCACGTGCTCCACAAGTACTCAAGGTACTTCAAGTAGATCTCCCATGAATCTGCAACAACCTGCAATTCAACAGACCATACTTATGGAAGGAACTCCCTTGCCTTCCTCTTGCTCTATCCGAGTACACACCTGTACTCCAAGTAGATCCTGCCTGATACTGCTCCCTGTTGTGTTGCTGTCTATATGACCTTGCACACCTGCAAATCAAACAACGGTTCTGCTCACCTGTGAACCTCGACCTTGCACACACATACACCTGCAGATCAACGATCTTACTTACCATGTAGATCTCCTATATAGGCCATACAACTGTGACCAAGATCCTACACTCTTGAAGAACCCAGCTGGCTCTCCAATCCAGCACCAACACACCTGGTACTGAGGCACTAGGAGGAACGCACCATTGCTCTACCTCACATACAGAAGGAGCTTATAATTATGCTCTCTTACTCCCTAGCACTCTTTTCCAATACAACCATGAGTCTATTATATAGATCTCATCCAAACAATAATTAGACATCTAATTACAATAATTAGATCCGCAGCTATGAGTCTAAAATTAGCACTCATCATGCAAACACTTGGTTCGTTAGCTAACTGCCCGTAATTAGCTCGCAGTCGAACCACACAGGCGACCGACGTCGGTCCCTGTCTGCCTGGAGGTGACCGACGTCGGCCGATATATGACCGACGTCGGTTGCTTCTCTATGCTACCCTGCCGACGTCGGCTGATCAGACCGACCCCAACTTCTCTACAACTCAGCAACCTTCAGCAACCTCCTCTCCTGTTTGCATCAGTGAAGCTTTTAGCTCCACAATCATAACAATCTCCCACTTGGAGATAAATAGCTGCACTGTACCTGTACCTGTACTCCGTCTAATCTATTTCCTGGTTTGTATCCCTCTTCAAGCTCCCACCTGAAGACAACCCACCACACATCTCGTGGTGTACCACATGTCATCCGAGTACCCTGCCACATCCGAACCTACAACACCTGTAGTGAAGTCCTGACCCTGCATAGCAACACCTGCTGCCAGTCCCTCTCAAAAAACTGAGAACCCACTTCCCCGAATTGGCTCCTAACTCTGACAGCTCCCACTGCATGGGAATACTCAGGTCTATACCAGACCTCATGTGATTTCGGACACTGTACCTGTCCAGCCCTTAGTGTGCTCCGGTTCTGCATCCTGAACCTCACCAACACCTGATTCACATCAGCTCCCACTCGAGACAAAATCAACCTGTGATCTCCATGCCTCCCATGTCAAAGAATTCCGCTGCTCCAAACTCCCCCTGACATGCCACTGAACTAATCTTACCCTTAGCTCAGCAAAATCCTGTATGTACGCCCCTGCTAGCTAGCATACTATCCACATACAGCAACAGAATAATGTCGCGACTCATCATCCCCCTGGTAAGACAAAACCACAGTAGTTACCCTGACATTGACTGAAGCCATGCTTCGTCCTCCACCTGTCAAAACCTGTACCACTGTCCTGCAGCTCCTCAAGACCATATCCCTGATCTTTCGTCTCACGTATCCGTTCTCTCTATTCTTCTACTAAGGTATCCATTCGTCTCTGTGCTTTCATACCTGCTGGCATCTCTACCAAAACACACCTGTTTGGTTCTCCTCCAAGGAATCACATCCTCATCCATGCCAAGCTCACACCTGTTTCCTGGATCCTTCCTGCTCTACAATCAGCAACATGTATAAAGAAGAGGAACAACGAATTTGAGGGCCTACTTACGCCTTCAGTCCTCCATATGGGTGTTTGAAACTCCTTGACAGCGTGCTGTCCACTCAAAATCCGTTACAGTGACCGACCTCGGTCACTCCACAGTCTGCATCCGATCGATGTCGGTTACATGCGTCTGTACCTGACTACCAACCTGCCAGCGCTGGTGTCCCTGCTGCCGACGTCGATCCTCTGACCGACATCGGTCTTACATACTACCGACGTCGGTCTCCTGACCGACGTCGGTCTTACCCTGCCCGACATCGCCGGCTTCGGTCTGCACATGACCGACATCGGCACCTGTCTGTTCGACACCGGTTCCTCCTGACCGACATCGGTACCTGTGTTCGCCTGTGAGTGATGACTTTTTACCTGCGAGCTTCTTTGAATCAAAACCCATGTCCAAACTGCCCTGCTCAGAAGTATCCAGCCACATCCACTAGGTTCTGTCCGCCATCTCCTCCATAAACACCAAGGCTTTCCAGTTCTTAAGCCTGTCAAATATATCTGTCTTCCGCTTAAGAACATGCATCTCCTTCCTGCTCATGTGACCAAGCCTACGAAGCCACGTCTCCGCAACAAAAGAAGAATCAGTAATATAAACAAGTAGATAAAGGATACCTGTTTTCTTACCACCAGCTAATTCAAGTGCATCCGCTGTGAGAGTTCTTGTGCATCTCTCATCACCCAATCTTTCTGAAGAAATTAGCCATATCTCCAAACCTGGGACCTGCATGACCTTCATCAACACCTGTGTGTTGGCCGCCTGCAATTTCAGTTTCACTTCCCCTTTGCCAATTCTTTGGCAAGGCTCACCAGCTCCTCTACCTGGAACTGCATGGAAAGAGGCAACCGAATCTTTTATCCAAGATTCAACTTTATCCAAGAAACCTCCAAGAACATCCTGTGCAATAACACCTGCAACATCTGCTTCTTCAGTTTCTTCATGCTGATCTGCTACCAACCAACAATAATCTTTTACCTGCTCTTTCTATCCATAGGACCGTGAGTGACCATCTGTGCTTTTCAACTCCTCCATTCTTAGCTTACTTTGATCTGCTGTTGCTCTACTCCCACTCGATCAGAAACCCCTGAGAGTGCCCTGTAACCAAACACAAAACCTGCTTCCTCCAACCTTAGCTCTGATACCACTTGTTGGTATCAAGCTATGAGCCAACAACCTTGCTCTGATACCACTTGTTGGTATCAAGCTATGAGCCAACAACCTTGCTCTGATACCACTTGTTGGGAGATAAACCGGAAGCACACAATTTGATTACCAAACCAAGCAACTTAATATGCGGAAATTAACCAGATTCACCAAGTAACTAGAATTCAGAATAACACATGATATGAGAGACAATACACAACTTGTATTAACACTTTATACAGAAAAGAATACAATAAAGAAGATGCCACTTCTTCTCCACCACCTTACAGAGGTTTCCCACACCTCAAGTGAACAGTAATTCTCCTCCCCAAAGCTCTCCCTCTCACAGGTCCCAACACCCAACTCAAAATACAGAGTTGGTGTTCACCTCCCATGCTCCACGCACACCACAAGTGCTCCACGCACTCCACAAGCACTCCACGTGCTCCACAAGTACTCAAGGTACTTCAAGTAGATCTCCCATGAATCTGCAACAACCTGCAATTCAACAGACCATACTTATGGAAGGAACTCCCTTGCCTTCCTCTTCCTCTATCCGAGTACACACCTGTACTCCAAGTAGATCCTGCCTGATACTGCTCCCTGTTGTGTTGCTGTCTATATGACCTTGCACACCTGCAAATCAAACAATGGTTCTGCTCACCTGTGAACCTCGACCTTGCACACACATACACCTGCAGATCAACGATCTTACTTACCATGTAGATCTCCTATATAGGCCATACAACTGTGACCAAGATCCTACACTCTTGAAGAACCCAGCTGGCTCTCCAATCCAGCACCAACACACCTGGTACTGAGGCACTAGGAGGAACGCACCATTGCTCTACCTCACACACAGAAGGAGCTTATAATTATGCTCTCTTACTCCCTAGCACTCTTTTCCAATACAACCATGAGTCTATTATATAGATCTCATCCAAACAATAATTAGACATCTAATTACAATAATTAGATCCGCAGCTATGAGTCTAAAATTAGCACTCATCATGCAAACACTTGGTTCGTTAGCTAACTGCCCGTAATTAGCTCGCAGTCGAACCACACAGGCGACCGACATCGGTCCCTGTCTGCCTGGAGGTGACCGACGTCGGCCGATATATGACCGACGTCGGTTGCTTCTCTATGCTACCCTGCCGACGCCGGCTGATCAGACCGACCCCAACTTCTCTGCAACTCAGCAACCTTCAACAACCTCCTCTCCTGTTTGCATCAGTGAAGCTTTTAGCTCCACAATCCTAACAATCTCCCACTTGGAGATAAACAGCTGCACTGTACCTGTACCTGTACTCCGTCTAATATATTTCCTCGTTTGTATCCCTCTTCAAGCTCCCACCTGAAGACAACCCACCACACATCCCGTGGTGTACCACATGTCATCCGAGTACCCTGCCACATCCGAACCTACAACACCTGTAGTGAAGTCCTAACCCTGCATAGCAACACCTGCTGCCGGTACCTCTCAAAAAACTGAGAACCCACTTCCCCGAATTGGCTCCTAACTCTGACAGCTCCCACTGCATGGGAATACTCAGGTCTATACCAGACCTCATGTGATTTCGAACACTGTACCTGTCCAGCCCTTAGTGTGCTTCGGTTCTGCATCCTGAACCTCACCAACACCTGATTCACATCAGCTCCCACTCGAGACAAAATCAACCTGTGATCTCCATGCCTCCCATGTCAAAGAATTCCGTTGCTCCAAACTCCCCCTGACATGCCACTGAACAAATCTTACCCTTAGCTCAGCAAAATCCTGTATGTACGCCCCTGCTAGCTAGCATACTATCCACATACAGCAACAGAATGATGTCGCGACTCATCATCCCCCTGGTAAGACAAAACCACAGTAGTTACCCTGACATTGACTGAAGCCATGCTTCGTCCTCCACCTGTCAAAACCTGTACCACTGTCCTGCAGCTCCTCAAGACCATATCCCTGATCTTCCGTCTCACGTATCCGTTCTCTCTATTCTTCTACTAAGGTATCCATTCGTCTCTGTGCTTTCATACCTGCTGGCATCTCTACCAAAACACACCTGTCTGGTTCTCCTCCAAGGAATTACATCCTCATCCATGCCAAGCTCACACCTGTTTCCTGGATCCTTCCTGCTCTACAATCAGCAACATGTATAAAGAAGAGGAACAACGAATTTGAGGGCCTACTTACGCCTTCAGTCCTCCGTATGGGTGTTTGAAACTCCTTGACAGCGTGCTGTCCACCCAAAATCCGTTACAGTGACCGACCTCGGTCACTCCACAGTCTGCATCTGACCGACCTCGGTTACATGCGTCTGTACCTGACTACCAACCTGCCAGCGCTGGTGTCCCTGCTGCCGACGTCGATCCTCTGACCGACATCGGTCTTACATACTGCCGACGTCGGTCTCCTGACCGACGTCGGTCTTACCCTGCCCGACATCGCCGTCTTCGGTCTGCACATGACCGACATCGGCACCTGTCTGTTCGACGCCGGTTCCTCCTGACCGACATCGATACCTGTGTTCGCCTGTGAGTGATGACTTTTTACCCGCGAGCTTCTTTGAATCAAAACCCATGTCCAAACTGCCCTGCTCAGAAGTATCCAGCCACATCCACTGGGTTCTGTCCGCCATCTCCTCCATAAACACCAAGGCTTTCCAGTTCTTAAGCCTGTCAAATATATCTGTCTTCCGCTTAAGAACATGCATCTCCTTCCTGCTCATGTGACCAAGCCTACGAAGCCACGTCTCCGCAACAAAAGAAGAATCAGTAATATAAACAAGTAGATAAAGGATACCTGTTTTCTTACCACCAGCTAATTCAAGTGCATCCGCTGTGAGAGTTCTTGTGCATCTCTCATCACCCAATCTTTCTGAAGAAATTAGCCATATCTCCAAACCTGGGACCTGCATGACCTTCATCAACACCTGTGTGTTGGCCGCCTGCAATTTCAGCTTCACTTCCCCTTTGCCAATTCTTTGGCAAGGCTCACCAGCTCCTCTACCTGGAACTGCATGGAAAGAGGCAACCGAATCTTTTATCCAAGATTCAACTTTATCCAAGAAACCTCCAAGAACATCCTGTGCAATAACACCTGCAACATCTGCTTCTTCAGTTTCTTCATGCTGATCTGCTACCAACCAACAATAATCTTTTACCTGCTCTTTCTTTCCATAGGACCCTGAGTGACCATCTGTGCTTTTCAACTCCTCCATTTTTAGCTTACTTTGATCTGCTGTTGCTCTACTCCCACTCGATCAGAAACCCCTGAGAGTGCCCTGTAACCAAACACAAAACCTGCTTCCTCCAACCTTAGCTCTGATACCACTTGTTGGTATCAAGCTATGAGCCAACAACCTTGCTCTGATACCACTTGTTGGTATCAAGCTATGAGCCAACAACCTTGCTCTGATACCACTTGTTGGGAGATAAACTGGAAGCACACAATTTGATTACCAAACCAAGCAACTTAATATGCGGAAATTAACCAGATTCACCAAGTAACTAGAATTCAGAATAACACATGATATGAGAGACAATACACAACTTGTATTAACACTTTATACAGAAAAGAATACAATAAAGAAGATGCCACTTCTTCTCCACCACCTTACAGAGGTTTCCCACACCTCAAGTGAACAGTAATTCTCCTCCCCAAAGCTCTCCCTCTCACAGGTCCCAACACCCAACTCAAAATACAGAGTTGGTGTTCACCTCCCGTGCTCCACACACACCACAAGTGCTCCACGCACTCCACAAGCACTCCACGTGCTCCACAATTACTCAAGGTACTTCAAGTAGATCTCCCATGAATCTGCAACAACCTGCAATTCAACAGACCATACTTATGGAAGGAACTCCCTTGCCTTCCTCTTGCTCTATCCGAGTACACACCTGTACTCCAAGTAGATCCTGCCTGATACTGCTCCCTGTTGTGTTGCTGTCTATATGACCTTACACACCTGCAAATCAAACAACGGTTCTCCTCACCTGTGAACCTCGACCTTGCACACACATACACCTGCAGATCAACGATCTTACTTACCATGTAGATCTCCTATATAGGCCATACAACTGTGACCAAGATCCTACACTCTTGAAGAACCCAGCTGGCTCTCCAATCCAGCACCAACACACCTGGTACTGAGGCACTAGGAGGAACGCACCATTGCTCTACCTCACACACAGAAGGAGCTTATAATTATGCTCTCTTACTCCCTAGCACTCTTTTCCAATACAACCATGAGTCTATTATATAGATCTCATCCAAATAATAATTAGACATCTAATTATAATAATTAGATCTGCAGCTATGAGTCTAAAATTAGCACTCATCATGCAAACACTTGGTTCGTTAGCTAACTGCCCGTAATTAGCTCGCAGTCGAACCACACAGGCGACCGACGTCGGTCCCTGTCTGCCTGGAGGTGACCGACGTCGGCCGATATATGACCGACGTCGGTTGCTTCTCTATGCTACCATGCCGACGTCGGCTGATCAGACCGACCCCAACTTCTCTGCAACTCAGCAACCTTCAGCAACCTCCTCTCCTGTTTGCATCAGTGAAGCTTTTAGCTCCACAATCCTAACATAAAATCCATCCATTGCATCTATCAAACCCATCCATGTCATCCTTATCTATCTTATCCCTTGGTCCATTGCTCTTACCCATCATCTGCCATCATATCTCGCATCTTATTATGACTATCCTTTCTTCTTATCTTGACCTTCGTAAAGATGTGGAAGATGTATTGAGAAATGTTCTTGAATCATCTTGACATATCCTCCAATGGACACAATGGACAACTAAACATCTGGTGCCTTCCTGATATGGTCATTAGCAATCCATAGTCCATTCTTCCTTGGTCCTCATCCCCTTTTTTGCATCACCCCCATCCTTTTGGCATTTCATCAATTATTTCATTTATCCTTATTTTGGTTGCTAGGGTCAATATTCTCTCTGTTAGTAACCTCATTTTTACAGTGTACATACATATTCCAAAAATCATAAAATTTAGAAAAGCCAAAAATAGTCCATGGTGTCTTGTCTTATGCATTTTCACCTAGTCGCATACATCTTCATGTCTTTGATCTTTCACAATCACATCACCCTTCCTCCTATTCTACACCAAGGGTAAATATGGTCTATATAAAGCTAGCATTTACCTAGTCTTACTTTTCCCTGATCAGTCTTATGTCTCTAATCTACATCCATAAATAGTTAGCTTAATCCTAATCCAAGTCCCTCACCTAGTTCAAAATCCATATCCACATCCATCTCCTTTACTCTGTCCTAATCCTAATTATCATCATTAGTCTATTCCAAATCCAAAGTCTATCCTAACTCCATAATCACATCATGATCATCCTAGCCCAGCTCATCACCCAATAACTCATCCTGTCATTCGATAATACATCATGGCATTATACATAGATACTTGTGAGTGTTACTTGTCTGTTCTATTTGGATTGTTTGCATGTCTTTTATCATGTAAATATTTGATTATCTTTGTCTTTTGAGTCTATCATGTCTCTTTTTATTTGGCTATGAATGAGGATGTTATGAGGTCACCAAAAACTACAATGATGATTTTAGGTGCCCTCAATGATGCAGAGTTTGTTATTTGCCCCTTTTATATTAATGCACTTTGGTAACCATGATACCCTGCTTATCACATAATTGGGTTCAACAGTGCCTTGTGCTATATTAACATGGATTGCAACAACTACATGGCTCAAGACACTCTTATTTCATCACTAATTCCACTATTAAAAGCATCCCTTGGGTAGGAAGGTCACATTAAGCCATATTATAAAAAATTGAATGCCTTTATTGCATTATTACTAACTACACAAACCACACACCATTCCATTATCTAAACACATCTAAAAACACCACAATAATCACACTACAAATATATGATTGTTATATCAACAACCAGTACATAACCCATTTAAGCCCTTACATATGCGGATCATGGCATGGTAGGTACTCTGGTTAATCCTGAGTTTCCCCCTAGCCAATAACTTTGCTTAGGCTCCATAGAGCTATCATTTACTAGCTCCCTCTGAGGACAATACTAGCCTGAATGGCCAACTTACCTATAATAACAACACATAGTAGATGGAGTCAATTCTCAAACCACCTCCCTCATTTCATTATATGCATCATCATGTTGCCCTCACGTAGGATCCACTCCTTTTTTATCCCCTTACATGTCCCCTTATAAAACAAAGGGATGCTTCCAAGTCCTGTAGTGCCCTGGGCACATCTCCTCATCTAACACTTAATACAAAAAAATTATCACATTCTACATTGTGGTTCAAGTTTTCACTCCTTCGATTACTACTGGCATAGTATTATCTCCAATATGTCCATCACCTGGTGTAGCATCTGGAACACCTGCACATTCACTTCATAAATCAGCCCCAGTGGTGGTACTGGTCTAACCTGTGACATTCTTGGAGTACCTACCTACTTGTACTTACACTCACTACATGAATGGTTGAAACAATTTGTACTATGATGAAAATACCTTGCTACCTCATGTGATATATAACACTCACATCCTCTCAATTATCGGTATTGATTTCCTATACCAGCCGAGAGGATAAACCCCAACAACGGTCATTGCTCCAGCCCAATAATGTCTCCACTTATTGAGTGTCATCACATCCTCTTTTGGATACTTTCCAATCATATTTTCCCATCCTCATGACCCCACACACACATCGTAACCATCCTTATTAGCTATCCCTATCATTCCACATCATATCATTACACTCGCACCATCACATCGATTTTTCCCCACACTTTGACCCATGATTTTCCCCATCATGACACTCAAAACCCTAATAAATACACAATAAACAAAAAACCAAAAATCAATCCATATCTTGTTTTAGATCCCACCTCGATGTCAATCCTCCTACCCCTCCTCCTCACCATTTTATACACCTAGATTTTATGCCATTTGCCTACGTCGCAAGCTCCCTCTCACACCACTACTTGGCCTTTCCCTTTTCCTTCCATACCCCATGTCTCCATTACACCTTTTATTCTCTTTTAATATTTTTAAACCACATTCGATATGTCTTAAGTGGAAGCTGAGCTTTTGCTACCTTCTTCACCAGTGACCACATCTTCCTCCCTCGAGTCACTGACCTCAACGTTGATGATGCTATCCTTAGTACCCAATAAGGATTCTTGGTCTAGAGGTATGCAAATAGATGATGAATACACCCACCTATGAAGATATTTTACACACTCTTCACACCCTACCACCTATCTCAATTATCCACCTCAACTCATAGCAATGGTGACCACTTATACAATGAATTTGCACAGGTTTCACCTTTATTTTAATCAATAAAACTTGGCTCATAGCGATGATGGCCTCTTGCCAAAAAGCTTATGTATCTCCTGCTAATGGTCCCCTCTTAAAACTCGACTCATAGTGATACCCTCTACCATTTCACTCATACTATCCCATTATGCCACCTCGCATGGGCAACCTAACAACATTCTTCACCTCTTCCATTGAAACCACCTCCTTTGTATTAATTCCATTTTTTGGTGCCTCTGTCTTATTTTTTCTTCTTATTTATCCACATTTCTCCCTCTAAAATTATTAATCCCAATACATATGGGATTATTCCACTCATACCATTTCATTGTCCTTTGGTCCTCTTCACACTCTATCAACACATCAATTGTGTAATCTGCTTAACCATCATCATGATAATCCCCATCCCTAATCAAATATCTCTTTGAGCTACCATGACACTCATATATCCTCCATTCATGACCCGCAACTCTTCTAAGCATGTGTTCTTGCTTGGGATGTGTCAACAATCATAACACCATCCTTCTTGCTTCTTTTGCATATGTCTTTGCTAGATGCATCATCGGTATCAATAATGTTGTAGCTCATCCATTTTGCCACTCCTCCACCACTCTTATTCAAATTCAATCTATTTATTTAACCCTTATGTCTCTTGTTCCTCCCATCACCCTTCCCATTTAAGGAGAACTACATCGTCTGAGGCCTTTTGAGACTATGTAGGCAATGTTTAGTCACCCATGGTGCCCAAGGACAACTCAGCCGCACTAACCAATCTTTCCCTTTCTTCCCTTGGTCACTCGATCACATTATTTTTCCTCTATCCACTCCTTACTCTCACTTAACACCCTCTGTGAGCTACACCCTTCATTCAAATTATCTAATCCTTATCTTTTTGGCACGATGCTCTCCTAGCATGCGTCTTTGCTTGGGATGTATTAAAAGCTCATGGCCTTTATCATTCTGGCCCATAGCTCTCATTGGCATGCATCCTTGCCTGAGATATATCAAAAGCTTATGGCCTACTTCATCAATTTGTTTGGATCAAGGTTCTCCCTTACATGCATCTTTACTTGGGATACATCACATAACTTACAGCCCATGCATCACATTTAGTATTGTAGCTCTCCCTTGAATGCATCCTTATTTGGGATACGTCAAAAGCTTGCAACATCTTGACTTATCACTCTTTTATTCTGGTTGATCCCCCCTGTAATGTGTCGATAATCATGACATCATCATCCTCACTCCCTATGCATATGTCTCTACTAGGGGCATTGTCAATTTTTAGCTCACTACTCATGTCAAATTTATTCTTCTTCATCATCAATCTCACATCTATCATTCCTTTGTCAATTCACCTCACCCACATTTCTTCCTTTTGTGGCAATTTGTCTCCTTATTTTCCGCATATCCCCTCAAGGGGGCATCCTACTTCCACTAATCCATGATCATTTTTCTTCTTTGAAAGACCATTACACCTTCCAATCATGATTCCCTTTTAAAGAGTGGCAAAATGTATGCACCTAATTCCACTCGCCAAAGTAACTTGCTAAATTATGCCTGATTTTGTCTAATATGAACACTTAATCTCGTATTAACATTGCCCCTTCGTGTCCTTAAGTCAATTAACTAATTAATCCTTACTTCATAAAAAATCCTACTTTCCACATATTCACATTTTCCTAATATTCAAAATCCTAATTTACACCACCTTTCACATAATTCTTAATTTTATAATTCTTTATTCACTCACTTTTCTAATCACATGTTTCACCCCAAAAAAAGGTCTAGAGGCTTCCCACATCTAGAACCTTCTCCCTCCTCAAATTTGAAATTTGAGAGGGAAATTTCCCCTCCAGTCCATCCCCAAAACCTCTTTAAATAGGTGTATGCCCAAGCATAACAAAACACAAAAAAGGGGAAGAAATCCAAGTCTATGTTGCCTTCATTACACTATCACTCTTGCATCCATCATAGCAATCCATCAAATGGTCCATCTTGAAGCTATTATCAAGCAATCTAATATCAAGTAGAGTTGCATTGAAGAATCTGTTGGAAAATCTTGGATAGAAGCTAAAAAGGAGCGAGATGATGGTAAGAACTTGTTGTTAATTTTGATTTTTCCCTATATTCTCTCTTATTAGTGATCTTTGTAAGGATTTGAGTTAGATTTAGTATCATTATGCATATTAAAATCTCTTTATCTCGATTTTTATGGGGATTCAATATTATTGAAATGTTATACATAAAATAAATAGAAATAAAAGTAGGTTACGGATATGAACATTCAATGCTAAGTACTTTAACAAGTTTCCAACTTTCCTATGGAATTTGGCAAGATCACAAACCATGTTTTCTAATCCTGCTTCCAACCAAGTTTAGTATCATGCGTTTAACTCACCCTCAAATCTGATCAACACAAAATACTGTGCTCTACCGCCTACATTCAATACCACCTTGATCTATTCATTGGAGATTTTGTTATTATTATATGTAATTCAGGCAAGATCATTACTGGTCTTGTACTCGGTAGAAATTTTAACTTGATTCTTTGTTTTTTTGCATGGAGGTATTGGTGATGCAATGAGGATGGAGTTGAGTACTAGATTTGTAAGCAAGACAATTAATTACAAGGGTTTTTAGGACTTTTGTTCACTGCCATGTATTTTAATTTATTTCCCTTTCTTTAAATTCAATGTATGTGTAACATTTCGTTAATATTATTGGGTTTTGTTTGTTGGGAGTAGAGTAATCAGGTGACAATACATGTGGATTGAGTTTGGACTCGTACTCCATAATAATTTAAGGCAAACAAGGGCTTTTATCATTATTATTCAGTTGCAATTTTGACTTTTTTGGTGGAGTCAACTACAATGTTTAGGGTTTAAAGCAATTTTTACAATTGATTTTAATTTAATTATTTTTGGACACACAAAGGGTAGACTATTCAAACTTTATGGTGTGATTATTTTTTTCTTGTTTTGTATTTGTGTTGTGGGCAAAGGATTGATAATGAACATGGGATTTTTGGTAGTAATAAAGTTTTTTTTTCCCACAGAGATTTTGGTAATACAAAAATGGTGGAGTTGAATATTGGTTTTGTGATCGAGTCAAATAATAACAAGGGATTTTAGGGTTCTTGTTCAGTTAGTGGTTTAGATTTTTTTATGCTAGACCGGAGTGGGTTTACAGTTTACAAGGGTGTCTAATTCATTTATAGTGGGCTAAATGTTTAGTTTTTTTGTCTTCCTTTATCTTTTCTTTTTGTTTTGAATTTGTTGGTAGTGTCTTGGTGATTTTAATGCCTTTTTATAATGTCATTTTCTTAAGTACCATATATATATATATATGTATGTATGTATGTGTGTGTGTGTGTGTGTGTGTGTGTGTGTGTGTGTGTGTGTGTGTGTGTGTGTGTGTGTGTGTGTGTGTGTGTGTGTGTGTGTGTGTGTGTGTGTGTGTGTGTGTGTGTGTGTGTGTGTGTGTGTGTGTGTGTGTGTGTGTGTGTGTGTGTGTGTATTTGATATTGCATATTTTTACTAAATAAGAGGTAATGTGTAATTGAATATAAGTGATTTTTGAAATGACTTCAAAACAAATAACTTTTTTTTTTTGGTTATCTTTTTACACGTCTGATCCTAACAACCTATCAAGATAGGAGTATAGATTGTTGACATCTTGAGAAGAGAGTATTTAACAATCATGTGATTAAAAAAACTAAAACTAAGCATTACAATAACCCTTGATTAACATTGAAGTTTGCTAAAAAGCCCTACTATGTAAATTACAGATACTTAAGTAGTTGAATAATTATTAATTGCTCTTCGCGTCAAAGTTATGAATATGAACCCTTTTATCCATTTATATAATGATTCTTAAGTGTCTACTACTACAATTAGATAATATATTTGAAACTGTGTGAGCTTATAATTCCACCTTATCCATATTAGTGGGCAGATTAACAACAATATTAGATCATGATCAATTTTCTATCTTAGATGCAAGGTCGATTGTCAAATTTCATGTAACCAGTTACTTTTGTTCTAAAAATATTATTGATTACAATATAACATTTTTTCCAACATTGTTTACACCATGATATTGGCCCTATTTGATAATCTATTAGCTTTGTCTCTGATTTCATTGAATTTGCTTATTATGTTATTTATCTTTTATTCTTTATTATACAAATATATTAAAATGTTTTTTTTTTTTATCAAACATATTATGATGTTTGATTGATTTTTTTAAATATTTGCACATACAAAAGATCAAAATTGAATATATTATCTACATTGCATAAAATATATTCAATATTCAACCCAATTTTATTAATCAACTAACACACATAAGTCAAATAGAAAGAGGAGTAGGTCGCACATATGAACCTGAATACTATCGAAAACCCTTGGGTCTTTGTTGATGCTTTGTTCACAGTGTGAATAGAAAAATAATTAAATAATCAACAAACTATAAAGCCTTAAATAAACAACAAGATCAAAATGATTGCAATAGATTACCTTTGTCTTAATCTTGTTATACACTATAAACCATTGTATTGCAAGAAAAAACTAAAGAAGTTAAGTGTTTAACTGATTCTACAAACACATTATCAAAAAATAATTATCATTGCTCCAAACATTGAAAATTGCACATAAAAAGAAAAAAATAGTAGATGGTTATGCTAGTGGTCAATTCATTTATGTAAAGGGTTGTAGTCCATTAGCACGAGCTACTTGGCATGACATAGATCTTATTTTTCATAAAACAAACCTTTTCAGAACTTGTCTTTTCGAATACAATGTTGGTGATTGCTTATTTGATGTGTTTCAAGTCTTACCACATTTTTGATATACATCAACAGAATTGCTTATTGTTGTTATAAAGCATTTTTTAATTTACTTGAAAATAAATGACCACGATGCACTCATATCGTTACAACTAGAGTTGGATCCCAAAGAGATGTATAGACTACATGACACACATGAAATTTCAACATACTTTACTTGGATGCAAATTTTAGCTACTTCATGCACATAAAATGGTGAACATGGCCAATGGGGTGATAAATTTTGCATAAATTGGCTTTCTAGGTGGCTAGATTTTTCATGATGTGTTTGGTCTAAGAACCACAAAAGTTTACTTGCACTTTAAGGAGAACTTGCAATCAACTTTGTATTGCATTCTTTTCTATGATTTGAATCCAACATGTGGATACTGTAAACCATTATACTACAAAAAGTTAAAGAATTATCAATACTCTACAAGACAAACATTTTTGTCTACAATAAGTACTATACTTTCTACATATTGGGAAGCAAATGCTCTGAACATACAAGCACGTGGCTTGGGGAAAATGTTGGAAGAAACATCCAACTATGGCGATACCATATTCAATGTTTTTTGCCAATTACCAAATGAATCTTTTAACATACCATTTTTGTGATGTTATGGACCTCAATCTTTTTGCAATGCCTTTATTTTCTAATATGTAATAGCATATGCTTATTTAAAAACAAATCTAAAATTTGATGTTGTAAAAAACAAGTCCATTGTTATAAATTAGCAATCATACATTGTTAAATTGGGTTTGATCTATGATGATGGTGGGATGGAAGACAATTAGTTTGTTGTTCAATAGTTTTCAAATATATTAAACCTGATTTATCAGCTATGGTCATCGACAACTCAATAGATCATAAAAAATTATAATGATTGCTCTCGATCGTGTGCGATATACAACAAAATTTTCTTTGAAATAAATACATAGCATGCACACTATGAACCATTGATAGTGAGAAAATAATGTAATGATTAGGTTAAATATTTTACTAATTGTATAGACAAAACACCAAAAAAAAACAATATTTGTTCTGAACATTGAAAATTGCACATAAAAAGTGTTTTGCTAAGCAAACTATTAGCAATTCACCTAGAAAAGGAATAGAAACTTTTTTAAAAAATCACTAACATTCCTATTCATGTTTGTGTAGTTTGCAGACAACTACAATTTTAAACATAATATAAGGCCCTTTCATCAAGTTAAAAAGGATGTGTGTCAATAATTAATGAAAAACGATATAATCATTTGTAAAAAGAAAATATGTGCAAATTGCAATCAATCATTGAAAAGTGGAATGCTTCCTAGATTTGCAACACCCACACATATTAGACAAAAAAGTTCTTGAAATTTGCACTTTTTCTATTGGATTTTGAAGAAAGACTTGTTGTATTGAGGATAGAATTTGCATGGATAAAAGATATGGGATATAACAAACCTCAAATTGGACTAAAAGGTCCGATTATCAATGTTCTATCAGACATTGATAAAATTCAAAATGCATTGCCTAGATCTATATATGAAAAATAATAGTCGTTCATAACATTAAAAAGGTGATTAGAATACAAAAATCCATATCAACACAAAACTGTTCATCCGAAACTCATTATGGAAGCATTACAAGAACTATGCACAAGAAAATTGTACATTGCTCGTAATGTGCAAATTAATACTGATTGAAAACCATTCATAAGTACTGATGTCATGGACAATGTGAATAGTAGTTTCTCTAATGAATCTGCAAGTAATAGTGATAATGAAATGAACTTGTATTTTGACACAGATGGGGTTTATTGTAATGATACTCTAGTGTATTGCTTTGTAGACTCAACATCTATTGCAACAATGGAAGACAGTGTGATTGCAATAGTGCCAGCTGAAGACAATCATCCACTGGGAATTTTTAGAGACAAGAAATTGAAAGAGATGAAATTTTTAACACTTTTCTTTAGAAATCCTCATGACGAGGATATTACATCAAGATTTTCATACCAAAGAATAACACAATAGGAACTTTTAAATGTTAATCATCAATTCACATATCACCTTATCAATTTGTTTTTCAAATAATTTAAAATAATCATAGATCAAGCTGGAAAGACCACGTGGGTTCGAATCAGGAAGGGACAACTAAAGGGAAGAATTTTTTTGGAAAGAGATGTCAAATACAAACCAAGCTTATAAAATTTGCTTAAATCAAGAATTGGATATATAGATTTAAAAATAATACATATATCACCTGATTACTTGCAAGGTCTTAAAAAAATGCATTTACCATGATACATCAACTAGGACTGCCGACATTTTTTTTGAAATTTTCAAATGTCAAACATAGTTGGCAACCATTGATGCATGCATTAAAACAATTACATCTAAAATATGACAGAGAAAAAAATTATGAACTAGATAATTTTGACAAAATAAATAATGATTCGTTTCTGATAAGAATTGATCTAGTTACATGTGCATGTTATTATAAACATCGCATCAATGTATTAAGATGACTTCTATGTGACGATGAATTATCGCTAGGTAAAATCATATATTATTTTTGTGTGACAAAATTTCAACAAAAAGGAAATGCTCATGATCATTGGTTGGCCTAGATAAGAGATTCTCTAATATATGGAATGGATGAAAATTTGATGGTTATAGATTTCATAAACAAATACATAACTTGTCAGACTAACATTTTAGAAAGTGACGTGCGTAAGTTGCATATACACCATCACACTAGAAGTTGTAGAAAATCAAAATAAAATAATTATAGATACAACTTTCCATAATTATCAATGAAACAAATAATGATTCTTGAACCATCTGAAAAAAATAGATGAGCTTACAATTAATTTGTTGAAGTGAATTTATAAATTACCAAGCATAAAACAATACATTGTTTCATATGGCTTTTACACTTTCTTACAAGATCTGAGTATGACCGAGTTTAAATACATAGTAATAATATAATGTATAGTTTCATATGGCTTTTACACTTTCTTGTTAGTAGTCCATCACAAACATGGAGCAATAGTTTTATAAAAAACATGTTGTATTTATGGCAAGCCAATACAGATGCATGATTTATACTAAATGCATATGTTGTAACAACATATTGTAGCTCATATATGATAAAGGGGAATTCAAAGACCACACATGCTTTTAAAAAGATATGGAAGCAACATGAAAAAACAAACATAGATGCTATCTATATGTTACATAGGCTTAGAAATGTAATGTTAAAATATCAACAAATCTTTGCACAACAAGCTATCCATTTGGCATTATCATTGCCATTAAACTAGAGTTCAAGAAGATGTATATTCGTAAACACATATTTTGTTGATGAACAAACATTTATCTTAAAACCTTCAATTCTCCTTATACAAAAAGCAGATAAGTATGAAAATGTAATATGACAATCTCTTGTAGACTATTGCATTGTGCATCCCATTAACATTGACCACATTTGCCTAACAAAATTTGTTTCACACTATCAAAAAAATGGAAAGCCGCTGAAAAGGAAAAAACATCATGTTATACACTTTGTTAATTATAACAAATATCTTGATATTAAAAATTATTGTTTGAATAACTATTGTAATATGTCCCATTTCTAAAGAATTAAAATAGTTTGAAACATGGATGCAAGCATACAATTTGTAGCTTGGCATTGTAAATTTGAATGAGGCCAAGTTCAACTTTGATGTAAATCTTGCTCGGGGAAACATAGAACATGCTACTTGCTAGGTCGAGGTCGATGTTGCTATCACATATGATATTGCATTTGATTCAACTATAACAAAAACCATGCAAGAAGACTATGATATGCACATGGACTTTCCTTTGACAAACTTTGTACCATGTAAGCAAAGTTTAAAACAATTTAAGATTGGTCATCGTCCATTTTTTCTGACAATGATGAATACTATAAACATAGATGTATGTTGAACAATAAACAAGCAATTGTAAAAGATGTTGCCTCAAAAAATGTCTAAATAAAAACTGACCATTGTACCTATTTTTTACTAGAGCTACAGGCACATGTAAGACTTTTACAATAAAATGTATATATGAAATATTCATATCTACTCCCATTATATTGATAATGTTGCTTCTAAACCAAATGGCCATATTCTTGCATACACAAGAAAAGTTACATGCAATATCGATGGAATAACACTGTATTCTACATTCCTATTACCATTTAACATGTCAAAGGTTATACTATTGAACAATGAATGTCTAGATGCATTGTCTAAGCACTATAACCAATTATGTGTAGTTATGGTTGATGAGATATCACTTGTAGGTGCAATAATGATAAATTACAATGACAAACAATTACGCGACATTATGCAACTATCAATAATGCACTTTGGCAATGTTGACATTCTCTTTTATGTAGATTTTATCAAGTCCAACTTGTAAATGATTGCTTATTATTTGAACATCAAAAAATTAATAGCGAACTAATCCCATATTTTTTCTGGCAAGAAAACATAAAATTTTATTAGTTACAATGAACCACGAGGTAAAATGATAAAGTATTTGTGTCGATACTGAATAGAATACATGCGTGCTCTCACATAACAAATGATATAGCATATCTTAATAATTATTATTTTCATTCAATACTAAGGGTTTTTAATCATGTTGAGCCCGATTGGACTCATATATTTTGAATTGCTAGGCTAGTTCCCATGCCTATTGTTGACGTTGTGGATTGGACCCTCTAAAAGGAGACTCAACTCCCTTCTTCCATGCATCACAATGGACACATTCCTCTTGCTATGGGTGGCAAACTTGAGTGATGAATCTATAGATTAGGGGCTAGCTCCCCTTGATGCACCTTGACGCCTTGGATTTCGTATTGCTAACAATGGGGGGGTGAAAAGAGAGAGAGAGATACTGAAAAATAAAACCCAACTAATGCCATGATGCACCAAACTGGTTGGTCTACTCAGCTTTGACCTACACTTTACACTAGAGAGAAGCAAACATACACTTCATTTGAATGAGAAAATTTCCTACATCAGTATTTCAATAGGGGATCCTATGGAGATACAAGGAGGAAGGACTAGTAGAGGTATTCTAAGACACAATATGGATAGCCTGTTCACATGTGCCCATACTCTGAGCTGGGCACTTCTTGTTGACTAGCAAGAGAAGAACTCCCAATACACTAGATATGCTGGCATAAACTTATGAAATCATGAAAATGAAATGACTTAACATAAGAGAAAACCATAGACATATGCAAAAGTGCAAGCTCAAATGGAGGTAGAAATGCTTCTGTTGATTCAAGGTAAATTTCTTCAGGGATTCACCATACAATGCTGAGAGCTCAATGATTCTTCGGGATCTCAAGCTCAGAATTCCTTCTGACCAAATGTCCAAAGGAATACCTTCAGACATTTTGTCTGAAGGAATTCTCCTTTGGGCTTATCACATTTTGACTTTTCTTTGGTGGGCCTTCGGGCTTCCTTTTCTAATTTCCTTCAGACAAAATGTCGAAAGGAATTCTCATTTGGTTTTTTCCAATGGCTAGCTTACTTTCCTGAAATTGATGTTTACGGGACCATCATTGGACATTTGAATCCCAACGGCTAGCTTATCGCCCTAAAATTGACGTTCACAAGCCTGTCACCCACTAGGACAATTCCTTTGGCATTTTTGCAAATGAGCTTTTTCGAAGGGCAAGTGACCCTTTAGAAATATTAAAATGGTCCTCTTTGGCAAGAAAGCGACACTTCAAAAAAATGGAAATGGTCCAATTTCATAACCAAGTGCCCCCAGCAAAGACACGTACCCTTCAAACTTTTGATCTTTCTAATTTTTTTGAACGTTTTATGACTGTCGAATTTCTTCGGACAAAATGTATAAAGGAATTCCTTCAGACATTTTGTCTAAAGGAATTCTCCATTGATTTTTCTTCTTTAGTTTTCCTTTGAACAAAAATTCTAAAGGAATTCTCTTTTGGGCTTGTCACCTTTTTTGAAGGGTAAGTTCCTTTCGGGCTTCCTGTCTTGCCCCTTTGCTCCAACTAGCTACCCTCCGCAAGGGCATTTCGAGCCCAAAGTTACCCTTCAGACTTTTGAAAAAGATCCACTTTGTTCCTCACTTGCACCCTGCAAGGGTTCCTTGGCCTCCAAAGTTGCCTTTCAAAAGAATTGTAAAGGTCCCGTTTGTCGCCTAAGTGCCCTCCGCAAGGGTACATACCCTTCGAGAATCCTGCAAACGACCTTTTGGCTTTTCTACTTGGTCCATTTTACTAAATAAAATCCCTCTTAAGTTATTCACTTGCCCTTCAAAGCATCCCATACCAAATCAAGGTTTGCAAGTGGCTTTACTTATGAATTTTTACAAGTATAATCACCCATCAAACTCGAAATGCACTTGGCAAACAAAAGAGGAAAACACTTGGTTTTTTAATGGGAAATGGTCTGACAAATAAAAAATTGATCAAGGCAGATGAGGGATGAACTATCCAGAACATGGATTAAATGACTCTTACAATAAGAAAAAAACAAGGGGGGGTGCCCAATTTTGGCCTGCAGGACCAAAAATTGGTCAACACATCTGGCATCTCATAGGGGAAGCATGTCTGCTATGCTTGAGAAGACTGGTGGCCTAAAAGTCCATTGAGCATGGAGTCAGGATACAGCTTGAAAAGTTGGTAATAGCCTTGTAAAGACCTAAAAATCAATAAAGATTTTACCCCAAACAATAAGGAAAAACACACACAAAGGCTAAAAACACTACACACATGCATAACAACACTTAGGGAAAATGAGGAAAAAACAAGGAAACTATGTACATGACAAAAGAAACCTAGTAACAATGCTTAAAATATATCCCATTGACTGGGATATGTAGCTCTTCACCATCCAACTTGGAGAGTTGGAAAGCATTACGTTGCTTGCATTGGGTGATGACATATGGGCCACTCCACAGGGCACTAGACTTTGTGTGTCTTCCAAGCTTGGCTCAATCCTCATCCCACTTCAAGACAATGTCACCTTCTAAGAATCTCTTTGTCATAGACCTCTTGTCAAAATGCTTCTTTGTTTGCTATTACCGACTGGTCATTACATCTATGGCTTGGTCTCTCACTTCTTGAAACACCATTAGCTCACAATACCTAACTTTTAGGGTATCACTCTCCACCAATTGCAGTTGATGGGCAAGATCCAAGGCTGGTAACTCAAGTGAGATAGGGAGTCTAGCTTCCAAATTCCCGATCGCCCTCTTTGGAGTGATCCTGTCTACCGAAAGAGTTATCCTCAACTTGGCATGTCAAGTCCTTCAATTTTTCTCCATTGTCCTTTTTATGATCCTAATCAAATTCTTGTTGTGGACTCAACCAACCCATTCACTTGTGGGTAGTAGTTCGAAGAAGTGTTGAGATAGATGTCATACTTTAATGCCCACTCACTTGGGACCCCAAATCTCATCACTATGCCTTCATAGAAGTCTAGGACTGCGCTCTCATTGGCCTCATTCAAAGCTACAACCTTTACCCATCTTATGAAATAATCCATGGCAGTCAAAACCCACTTACGGCCAGCACTAGATGGAGGATTGATCAACCCAATGAAGTCCACCTCCCATTGCATGAATGGTTGTTCCACCTAAATAATATGAAGAGACATGGTAGCCAGTCATTGCTTCCCATCAAAGAAGGTAATTTTTTGACATTTCCTCACCCAAGCATGAGTGTCTCTGAACAAATTGGCCCAAAAGTAACCAACCCTCATAATCCTTATAGTTGTGGCCTTGGGAGCAAAGTGGCCACCAGCTGGTCCATCATGGAACACAGACAGTACCCTATCGACTTGGTCTGAATCAGTGCATCTCAAGAGTACCCCTGAAAAGTCTTTCCTAAACAACACTCCATTAACTAAGACATATGAAGAGATTGGAGTCTAAAATACCTCCTCTTGGTCCTATCAAGACCTTGTGGACACTCACCAGTTTAAAAGGAAATGAACCATGTCTTGTGCCCAGATCTTCATGACTATAGGTACAACAGTTGTAGGTTCATCATGGAGTACCAAAACATCCTCCTTCAGCTCTTTCAAGTCTGTAGTGAGGTGTTCACATAGCCCTCTTCCCCTTACCAGCTTGGTTGTCTGGATCTATACATCATACTCCATCTCTTTGGTGATCCAACCTGCCCTTTTCTCGTTTAAGTCTCAGCTCAGCAAGAAGTCTTTTACACTAGGATGTGGCACCATGATGTGAATCAAACTGTTAGAAAACATTTCTGAACTTCTTTAGACTTCATATGATTGTAAGCACCTGCTTCTCAACATACGTGTATCTAACCTCATAACTTTCTAAACATTGGCTAAAAAAAGTGAGAGGTTGTTCTAAATTCTCACCATTCGCTTGAGTGAGCATAGCAAAAATTACCTCTTCATTCCAAAAAGTGTATAGATTAAAGTCTTTTGAAAAGTTTAAACTAGTCAGGGTAGGAGCTTGGGTGTTAGCATGCTTGATGCCTTTGAAGCTTTATCTTTTTCTTGTTGTCCACGTGACTATCTCATCCTTCCTTAGCATGGAAGTTAGTGGTTTGACAAACTCAACACAGTTAGGAATGAATTTCCCAATGAAATTTTTCTTACCAAAGAAACTTTGTAGGCCCTTCTTATGCTTAGGCAAGGACAATCCTAAGATGGTGTGCACCCTTTCTAGATCAATGGACAAGCCTTCTTTTGAAACGACATGGCCCAAGAGCTTGCCTTCATAGATGACAAACACACATTTCTTTGGGTTGAGAGAGATGCCAAACTCTCTACACCTTTAAAAGATTTGCCTCAGGTGTTTCAAATGTTCACTTGCCTCTTTGGAGAAGATTGTCACATCATCAAGATAAACCAGCACAATGTCATTGATCAAACCTTGGAAAGCCATATCCATAGCACGTTGGAAGGTAGCTCCAACATTTGATAATCCAAAGGGCATCTTCCTATAGGTGTATGTTACCTACTTGGTGGTGACGGTTGTTTTGTATTGGTCACATTCTTATACGAGGATTTGATTGTACCTAGAGTAGCCATCTAGGAGAGAGAATCTTTCACTACCTGTCACTATTTAAATAATTTGCTCCATACTTGGAAGGGGATAGTGATCTCTCAGTGAGACTCTATTTAGGTCTCTAAAATCCACACACAATCTGACCTTTCCTCTCTTCTTCCTAATAGGAACCAAATTGGCCAGCCAAGAAGAGTGTTTGATAGGGAAGATGATCTTGGAATCGATCAGTTTGGTGAGGTCCTTCCTCATGAGAGGCTCAATCTTTAGATTGATTGGTCTTTAATTTTGCTTGATAGGTTTGGCACCTTCCTCTAGCTCAATGGTGTGGTGGGCCAAGCTTGGGTCAAATCCCTTAAAATCACCATACTCCCAAGCAAATACATCAACAAACTCTTGGCATAACATAATGAAAGCATGTTTTTGTTCATTGGTACATACCTTCCCAAGTGCAAGCATCTTATCCTTGTAGATCTCCACCCTTTCATAATTTTCCTTCCTGCTTGACATGCTTGTTTTGTCTCTCTTGAGTTGGTCATCTTCGTTGAAGATGCTCAAAAGAGTTACCAAACCTTTGGGAAGCCTGTTGGTCTTTAGTTAAACAATCTGCCCATCATACTACTATTGCAGCTTGGACTAATTTTTGAAAGTGAACTCAGCTTCTTCTTATAACAAAAGTGATATTTGTTGGTCAGTTTCAAACACCTGCCAATTGTTGACATTGTTTGGTATGGAGGGTCTCACAATCACCTTTAAATGATGTTGATTCGTACTTTGTCTCACCGCCTTTGGGATATCAAACTGAGCACCAACTATTGCTAGTCTATCTGCATGCTTGTTCTCCTCTCTTGGAATGGAAATGATGTTGAAAGCAGTGAAGTTATCCATATGGTGCCACACTCTATGCTTGTAAGACTTGAGTAGGGAGTTCTTTGTCAAGATTTGACCTCTCACTTGGTTCACAATCAATTCACTATCTCCAAACACCTGAAATTCTTTAATTCCTCTCTTCCTTACCCATTCTAGGCCATGGACAAGGGCCTCATACTCTACCATGTTGTAGGTGTAGGAGAATTGAAACCTGAAAGTTGAGAAGTATTTATCCTTTGAAGGTTAGAATATCACCACCCCACCACCGGCTCCTAACTTGCTTCTAGATCCATAAAAGAGTAGTTGCCACAAACCATAGTCTTCTTGATCTATCTTCATCAATTTCAGCATGAAAGCATCTTTCTCATGCATGGAGTAGTCTCCAAGACCAGCTTCTTCAATGAACTTGTAAGAATCATGCTCAGAATTGTCATTTCCCTATTCATTTAGGAGTGGGTTAACAACTCCTACAAGGGAAGATGATGGAGATTGGTACACTTGGAGCTCTTCTTCATCAATGATTGCATAGTTCACATTCATCACTTTAGGCGAGTATGGCTCCAGGTGATCCTTATGGATGGGTCTTGACTTAGTCTTCACTTTAGTTCCATACTTTATCCTAAAAACCATGTAAGACCAATTGCTTGCCAAGTATCCACCTATCTTGAATGTGAAATCACTTGACAAACAAAGAGTGAAGTAAGGAGGAACATCTACCACCACCACATCATGGGGAATTGAGAAGGTCAGACAGGCATGGTGAGTCAGATTCAAGCCTCTTACCACTCCCAAGGTCTTAGCTAGTGATCCATCCAACTGTAGAACTCCTTTGGTCATTTGTTCATATTTGAGGCCTAGTTTATCAGCTATACATTTGGGCATAACTGAGGTGCTTGCTCCACTGTTAATTATGCAATTATGGACCAAGAAATCACCAATAATTAGGGACAAATAGAAGGGAGGGACCTTCTCATCCTTATTTGCTTGACCTCCCATGGGAGGAACCCCATTTACTATCAACACATTATCATTTCTTATTAGGACAGCTTGCTCACCTAGCCCGTGTAATTCCTTTTGGAGTATATCCTTTTGTCCTGACAGTGCTAAAGAATCCCACAATGAGATTTTCATGTGCAACTTCTTCATTTAGTCCACTACATTGATTGAAGTATTACCCCTCTTAGAGCTTTTTTTGGAGACATTCACAACCTGTGGTGTAACTTGAGGAGCTGAAACTGCAACTAGTGGTCTGTAATTGGGAAACTTTTGATTTACTCATGGTGAAGGAGATGTTGTAGGTGCTTGAGTGGTTGCTTGAGCTTCATCCATAACTCTCCTTTTCAACTTGGTGTTGGCTACAACACAATCATTATGATTACTTGTGCTCCCCACATAGTTGATTGCGTATAACTCTCCTTCTAAGTGATTTATAAGAGTGGAATCAAATTGAGCCTACCTTGTGTCCATCCCAAGTTGTGTTAATATCTCATAATTTGAGAATTGGGTTGCCTGATCACCTTGTGCGGTCATGCTTTGATTTGGTAGCTCACTGGCATAAGCAACTTGCTCTTGGCCATGCCCACAGGGTGGATAATTGGGTTGCTCCTGCACCAAATTATTTTGAGTGGGGATAAGAGCCTTGGAAGATGAAGGGGCATTTGGATTATAGCTCTAATAAGGCTTGAATTGTGTAATTTGACCTTGCCCTTGATTATAATTCTAAAACGGAGGTCTATTTGTCTACCCAAACTGTTGGTAGCCTTGATTTGGCCTATAACTCTGAGCTTGTTGTCTCTTAAAGGTAACTAATTCATTGGTAACACTTTACAACAGGCTCTTAACTTCATGGAGATCATTTGCAAGGGTAGCAGCCAACATCTCTTGATTAGGCTGAGGAGTTAGAGTGGGCGAAACAAGCTCAACCGAGGGTTGCAAATCAGGAAAGAGTGGCATATGAGGTATAGGATCTATCTTTCTTGCTTGAAGAAGGCAATTTTTAGAAACTATGGCTATTTCGTAAGTAAACAGTAGCATATTCCCACACATGGACTGTATCATGACAACAATGTCACTATTCAAGGCCTTTAAGTAGTAAAAGAAAGCATAGCTTGGGGTTGGCCTCACAAGAATTAGGATTCTGTCCCAAGTCTTTTGGAACCTAGTGTTAAAATCTTGCATAAACTCATGCGGGCCTCTCTTCATGGTGGTCAATTGCTCAGCTAGAGACAAATGGTCACTTTTTTCCACAAACCTATTTTTTAAAAGGGTCCCTAACTCATTCCATGATCTAACTGAGTTCATAGGCAAGGTCCCATACCAGTCCAAAACTTTCCCCTTGAAGAACAAGGCTAGCAATCTGATGGCTACATTTTCCTCAGTGATATTATGGATGTTGCAGAGGTTGGCTATATTTATGATATGCTTGACAACAGTGACTGGGCCCTCTCCACTAAAGGGAGGAATACTTTTGAGAGGTGTCCCTTGATTTGGGTCATACTACTGAAGGTTCAAGGGACTCTGACCATTGAAGGCCACAAAAGGGAAAGCCATGGCTGTGAAAGGATTCAACTGGGGTTGCCTTGAGTAGGTGTAATTTATGGTTGGTTTGGGAAAGTCGCTTGCTATGTAAGGGTGAGTATTTGCAAGCCTCAACCTTTTTGTTGAGTTCAAAGGCAACTCAATAAATTCAAAAGGGACACCCCTAGAAGAAGATCTTGTAGTGACCTTTGGCATGGGATGCCAGACTGATTATTAACTAGAGACTAAGTTCCTGAATGGAGTCACCAGGTGCTGAATTATAGCTCCTTTTCAATTTTTAACAATATCAAGACCAACACCAATCCTAAAACTTGTTGCAGACAAAAATTTGTCCCACTAGGCATGTCAAAAACTGTTGACATTGTGGATTGCACCATTTGAAAGGATACTCATCTCCCTTCCTCCACTTGACACAATGGAGACATTCCTCTTTCTGTGGGTGGCAAACCTAAGGGATGAATCCCTAGATTAGGGGCTAGCTCCCCTTGATGCACCTTGAGGCCCTTTCCTGCATCAGTATTTCAATAGGGGATTCTTTGGAGATACAGGGAGGAAGGACTACCAAAGGTGTTTTAAGACACACTATGGACAACTTATTCACATGCGCCCATACTCTAAGCTGGACACTTCTTGTTGAACTACAAGAGAAGAACTCACAATACACTATATATGCTAGCATAAACTTCCGAAAGCATGAAAAAGAAATGACTTAACATAAGATAAAACCATAGACATATGCAAAAGTGCAAGCTCAAATGGAGTTAAAAATGCTTCTTTTGATTCAAGGTAAATTTTTTTAGGTCTTTGCCATACAATGCTGAGAGCTCATTCATTCTTTAGGCTCTGAATTCCTTCGGACCAAATGTCCAAAGGAATACCTTCAGACATTTTATCCAAAGGAATTTTGCTTTGGGCTTGTCACTTTTTGACTTTCCTTTGGCGGGCCTTCGAGCTTCTTTTTCTGAGTTCCTTCGAACAAAATGTCTGAAGGAATTCTCCTTTGATTTTTTCCAATGGCTAGCTTACTTTCCTAAAATTGACATTCACGAGACCGTCATTGGACATTTGAATCCCAACGACTAGCTTATCGCCTTAAAAATTGATGTTCACGGGCCTGTCACCCACTAGGATAATTCCTTTAGCATTTTTTCAAATGAGCTTTTTCGAAGGGAAAGTGACCCTTCAAAAAGATTGAAATGGTCCTCTTTGGCAAGAATGTGACCCTTTAGAAAAATGGAAATGGTCCACTTTTATAACTAAGTGCCCCCCACAATGACACCTACCCTTTGGACTTTTGATCTTTCAATTTTTTTCAAAATTTTTGTGACTGTTGAATTTCTTCGAACAAAATGTCTGAAGGAATTATCCTTTGATTTTTCTTCTTTGGTTTTCCTTCAGATAAAAAGTCCAAAGGAATTCTCTTTTGGGCTTGTCACCTTTTTTGAAGGTAAGTTTCTTTCGGGCTTCCTGTCTTGGCCCTTTTCTCCAACTGGTTGCCCTCTGCAAGGGCATTTTGAGCTCGAAGTTACCCTTCAAACTTTTGACAAAGATCCACTTTGTTCCTCGCTTGCCCCCTGCAAGGGCTCCTTTGCCTCCAAAGTTTCCTTTTAGAAGAATTGTAAAGGTCCCGTTTGCCACTTAAGTGCCCTCTACAAGGATACATACCCTTTGAGAATCCTGGAAATGACCCTTCAGCTTTTCCACTTGGTCCATTTTTTCGATGAAAAGCCCTCTAAAGTTATTCACTTGCCCTTCGAAGCATCCAAGACCAAATCGAGGTTTGCAAGTGGATTTACTTATGAATTTTTACAAGTAAAGTCACCTATCCAACCCGAAATGCACTTGGCAAGCAAAAAAGTAAAACACTTGGTTTTTTCATGGGAAATGGTCTGACAGAGAAAATTTTGCACAAGGCAGCTGAGGGATGAACTAGCCTAAACATGGATTAGATGACTCTTGCAATAAGAAGAAAACAAGGGGGGTGCCCAAATTTGGCTTGCAGGACCAAAATTGGTCAACACCTATTTACTAAAAACATCAAACAATTCAAAGCCAATTCCCAATACAACTAGAATGTGTACATACAGTGCATGGGTCCCAAGGTCTCACTATGCATGGTGCTACATCCAAACTGCAAGACATTTTTTAACTTATACAACTCTCTCTCATGTAAAAAACATAGATTTGTTATATTTGCTAACTCCATTATAGAGAAAAACTCTGCAGTCAACCCAAAAATTTCTATGGAGATGTCAAGATTAGAATTAGAGTCAAATTAAATATTGTAATAAAGTCTTCGATCATATATATCATCTTTTTCTATTATTATATGTTCCTTGAATACACATAGTATTTCTCCACGTGTAGAATACATTGTTAATGACTATGACTTGATGAGATGTGATGTGTTGTGCTTACATGAAATATATGTTGCATCTAGCAATTTCTTTAACCATATCTCAATTTTCTTCTCTTGTAACCTGATACACAATGTCCATGGTATCATGATATGTGTGCAAAGCCGTGTCATAACTTCAAATCTGATTCAATAAATTATAAACGAGGCAGAAGTATTAACAATAAACATTGAAATACATGGACATGAATCTATAATTATTAACATTTATGCATCTCCATTTGCTTTTATCTTGGATATTATCAATAATTTTGAAATAACATTGTTAAATGTAAATATGTGTAAATAAATCTACATATTATGGGACTTTAACATTGACATGTCTTTATCAAACAAATCAACAAGCCTACTTTAAAAACATATGTTAGCTTCTAACATGCATTTCCTACCACATAGATATAAACACACTGGAAGCAAAATCATAGACCATGTTTGGACAAACACAACAATAGACCATAATAAGATAGTAATAGTAGAAACATATTGGACTGATCATAGTTCCATTTGTTTGATCATAGATAATGCTACTTAATCTTATGAATTCAACAAAAATCAAGTTAATATATATCTTGTTACTTTAAAACTTAAGCATTATGTGTTTTACTATTCAAAATCTTTTCTGTTTATAGAAATTTATACTTTATGTTTATTGCATTTGTCTATAAATAAAATTGAGAAAGAATCATGTTATTTCATAAGTTTCTTTCCTCACTACTTGAAAATTGTATATGCATTATTCACAGCATATTTGTTTACAAATTTTTTGCAATCAAGCAACTAAAAAAAAGTCACTTTTACTCAAGAAAAGGAATAAAAGACAAAACATGGATTCAATAGAGGATAGTCTTGTCAATGAAAAAGGTCTTCAACAAAAAGAAATAATTTTACTTGTGACTAGTCAAACAAAATCCACAAAACAACAACTACAAAAATGGTATGTTTTAAATCATTTATTTTTTTCATTATTGCTTGACTGGTACTGCTTCTATGAAGAGAGAGAAAGAAAGAGATAAAAAGAGACAAAAAGAGAAAAAAGAAAAAAATGTCATTTTGATCAAACTCTTTTTTATGGATTCTAAAAGAAATCATTATCTCTCTTTTTTCTTTCAACGCTCGAATATAAACAACTTTTCCATGCACGATATTGGACATTTGCACTGGAAAAGCATGCACTGTGTTTGAAGGAAATATTCTTATAGTTTATGGTCCTGCCTATGTCACAAATTCAACTTCTCCAATCAAGGCAGAAATAATGCACATTGAATTGGTTGATGTTCATGGACAAATGATAATAACAACTAACATTATTAATAAATTAATTCAAAAATTTGAATTGTATGTGGCTCCTAACAAAAGTATTCATATTTCTGATTTCATGATCAAGGAAACAACAAAATATGAAAGAGGGGATGTCATTGTCTAGATTCAGTTGACTGTAAATTCATCTATCTAAAACATCCCTGTAGTTTGTAAAAAATATAAACTCACACCTGATTACAAAATCATCGATATTATAAAATATGATGATTCCTTTGCTACATGCTCTTTTGAAGCTGTGATAACTAGCTACCAACAAACAAGTTTACAATTTAACTTGCATGTTAAGGATGAAAAAATAAAGCATAACACTGCAATTGTAAGCATTTAGTCATTTTCAAATTACTTTCTTTTATATTGAGCTCTTATATCTTTATAAACTAATTATAACTATTTGCTTCTAGATTCAACTTAATGATCAATATCAATAGCGATGCCATGCAATACAAGACGAGCTCATGTCTGACAAATAGCCAATATACATTTTCAAAAAATTGATACACAAAGGACCAAAAGGTTCTCAAACATTTCGCATGAACTCTGCATCATTATTGATCTGTTGGGTGATGAATCCACCAAAAGACACTTGCAAACAATTACTGTAGCCAACATTTAGGCAAGTATTTTTTTTTAATTTGTTTAATTTTTTTTCTTTTCTTCCTAGCTGAGAACAATTTACAATTATGTTTTCGATTTTCATAGAATTGTTTAAAAAACACAATTGACCAATAGTACATTACACAGGTCATGGGAACACTAAAGCCGAAAAACATTTATGCAATCCCCTTTCAGACTATATGTAATTCATGTAAACATTTAATTATGGGAAGAGAAACAATGTACATTACAAATAACATGTAGATATTAAAATAAGAGAAGTGGAATATCAGGTTATGAGACTTGGTCTTAACACACTTGGGAAAATAAATATTTTCAAAGGGAACTCATGGTAAGTTAAAATGGAAGAAGATTGGGCCATGCAAAGTGTTGCACAAGATTTCGACAAATGCATATGAGATTGAGTTACTCGTAGGGATAAACATATCACCTAGTTACAACATGGTAGATTTGTATTTGCATCATGAAGGCTAGAGTAGTGGAAACACAAGCACAAATTTTGAATAAGTAAATTAGAGAGCATAGATACCTAAAAAGGGGCACGAGGTAGTGGAAAAGGTGATTGACACACAAGTTAGTAAGGCAACTTGCAAAAGGGAGTATACATAATATTTGGTAAAGTGGAAAGGCCGATGAATTGAAGATGTGACATGGATAAGTGCATTAAAATTTGTAAAATAATGAATACCATCAGTAGAACATTTAGAAGGTGCATGAGCAAGATCTCATGTTTCTTTTGTTACACATGGTGTATGATGCAAGATCATTTGAGTTCACTTCTAATCCTACATCAAGCAAAACATGTATTCTAACACTTAGTAAAAATTAAGTTTTTTTTATAGTTTGTGCAAGTCCTAAGTTATGTGTAAGTTTCTTCGTGTTGTTTTACATTGCCTTCGTGTGTGCCCCAGGTCTTTGTAATGTTTTGTAGCCTTTGATGATGCGCATGGTTTGGGTCAATTTATAGTTGGTTATGAAGCTTTGTGCAAACATGTTTTGAAGGTATTTGTTTAGTTCTACACCTATTTTGAATTAAAGCATTTTCAATTTCTAATGTGCAAGTTTGTGATGTCTTATGTAGGATGTTGGTTCCCAAGATGTGAATACGAGAAACATTGCACAAGGAGTCTTCTATGCATCCTTTGGTTACAAAGAGTTGTAACTAAGCCTTGCGAGGTTTTGGCATCCACTCGACTTGCGTTGTGCATAGCTTGGTCTGGGTACATATGTTCTTTGTGATGTGTTATGTGCATTGGAATTGTAATGAAAATTTAATATTGGTGGTTCACAATGATGTGTTACAAAATTTTAATAAAGATAGTGGGTTGTTCAACATTATTGTAAGTAGTTGGGTCTTGCGCTTATATAAACATGCCCCTTACGCTTGAGCCAGCTAGTCAACAAGCTTAAGGATATAGATCATAGCAAATATCTGATGATCTATTGTAACTCATCTCATTTGAGATTATTATGTTATTGCTTGTATGTGCAAGTTGTAATTTCTCGTTGTTGGAATCGAATAAATAACTAAGTTGTTTTTGTTGCTGCATTTTATTACAATATTTATGGTGTCTAACTCTCAAGCCTATGTGGTTGAAGGTTTCTCTTCATTAAGACCTTTGACCACAACGACATTAGGGAAAAACTTTTCGTTATCTAGAAACACAAACATGAAAAATATAAAGAATGAAAAGTTATAATTTTGTGTGAGAAAACGTAAGGCACAAGAAAATGTACGGCTCGATATGACGACTATCCACAATGTGCTAATAATTTCTAATTTAGACCAATAATTAGCATATACAAACATATCTTAAAATTATACAATTTAACGATTAATAAATTCCTAAATATCAACACTATTTCCTCCATTAAAACATATTTAAATCATTAATGTGTTAGAAAACAATTTTAAATTATTTAAATATACGTAAAAGTTAAAATTAATGATCTATTTCACATATCATAATTCTTTTATAAGTATTATATATTCAACACTTTATTATTTATATATATCAAATTAAAATTTTAATTTTTATATCATAATCAGCACACGTCCCAAAGGTCAATTTATCTTTTTCTTTCCCCTCGGCTAAATCTCCCGCAGTCGTTTCAAGGGACATTTATACACTTTTAATGGGTATCCATTGCGTAACTTATAAATTAAGCAATCCAGATTCCCAATTCCATGATAAATACGTTGATTTGATTAAAAGAATCGAAATGTACTAAATGATTCATAATTCCATGGATTTGATTGAAAGAATCCAATTCCCATGTGGAAAATGCATTTTAATCTATATTATGACTTATATTAGTTTAGTTTAATGGTGAATTTGTTTAGCATGAAAAATTAAATAGAATCAATCATTGTTAAGTTGAATTTAAAATTTAATTTAAGTTTATATTTTATATAATTTTGTACATTTTATAGGTTATGAATAAATATTATTAATATTTGATAAGTTAATTATATAGTTTAAATAAGATTATTATTTTAAATTTAGTTTATTTTAAATTTTTTAGAGTGGGAGCGGAGGGATTGAAGCAATTCAAATGACGATGGGTAGGAAGGGATTTTGAAAGGAGAAAATGATGGTGAAGATCTAGATCTGTATGGTTTGGAATGTGTTTAAGAGTGTAGGGATCTTCTACAACTTAGCAGCTAGGTGCTTGGGACGGAGGGGAGCGATGGTCTCTACAGAAGATAACATTTTGCAGTTGTGCATGCAGGCTCCAGGAATACGCATCAAGACCTGGAGCTTGGTCCATGATGGGTCTCGACTGGCATTCTGCTTCACTTAGTTATTCGCTCTTCTAGCCTTAATTGGGTTTAATCTTGATGCATTCATGGACTGCGAAGAGGCCAGAGGTTTATGTATTTCTAGAAACAACGATGAGATCCTTAAAAGCCCCTATTTTGTTATCAGTTTTGGGGCCCGATTTAAACCCCCTATTTCACTCTTGGTTGTTTTGTTCATCTTTATAGGAGCTTATTTCTTATGGGTTTGGTTTCGACCCTATTCCTTGGCTAGACGAGGTTTAATGGTTTATCTAAAATCCCATTATGTTGCTTGTTTGGTAGGCTTGAGCCCTGTTTTGGTTTCTAGTTGTGGGGATCCATTAAAACCCCTCTATGTTGGTCTAGGTTTGGGGGTCTATTTAAAATCCCTCATTACTCGTTTGGTATCTTTTGTTGTTATTTTGTGGTTCTGGTGGTGTTTGACAGTTTGAGTCGTTGTGATAGTTATTGCATTCCATCGGTTTTGTTGGTGTTGTTTGTCAGGGCAGTGGTGGCCATTGGTGATGTTTGTAATGTTGGTATTGGTTGTTTTTTATTTGATGGTATAGTCTCAATTAAATTTAGTTGTGATTGTTTATTTGATACATCACTATAATTTTCAAAGTTACATCATGACGACCATTCCGAATTGGTAACTAGGTATGTTATGCATTGGATATTTCCATTTAGTCTATTGATATTTTCACTAATTAAATGAGAATTACCCCAATTCATTTCCTTGATTCATGGACACATGCAATATATTTTTATATTTTAAATTTTTTAAAATGTCAATTTAGAGTGGTATAACTATAAAATTAATCATTTAAATATAAATATAAATAATAATTTTTATAAAATAGTTCTTTATATAAATAACTATTTTTAACATAATTTATAATATGAAAATATTTGTAACATCAATAATAATTTATTAGTTTCTGCAATGACAGAGCATCATATGAATTAGTTGGGACAATTAAATTTAGTTAGTGGACTAATAAAAAGTTACAATTTTTTAAATCAATAATGAAACTTAAATATCTATATTCATTGTTGAAGTTTTTTTGGGAAAAAAAATTAAGAGCAATTTATTTTTGGACATCTTATTAGTTAGAGGTATTGATATAACAATTTTTATTATGTTATTGGAGTTATATATATATTATAAGTGACACAGATACCGTTGATGTCATGTCAGCATGTGCTACTAAATAACCTTGAGACCAAGGAATTGTTTTTTTAGGTTTTCTAAAACCGATATTGCCTTTGCCATGCTCTCAATGTATATGAGCCTTAATTTTGATACCTAGGTGATTTTTAATTCTATTTCACATTGTCAAATGGTGTAAATCTTGTCATCTTGAGCATTATATCACATTTTGGTGGTTGACCCACCTTGGCAATGAAAATATGTGGATGTTTAAAACAATTTAAATGGTTGTTACTCATAAGTTATGCTTTTAATTGATTTTTTATACATTCGTTTCATATTACAACATTTATATTGTACAATGTAGCGAGTGTTTTAGGATATTGTTATATATGAAAATGAGATGTTTTTCATCAAATTTAGTGATTCATCATCAGATAAAGAATAAAATAATAGATGATTGTAGATTTAAGTTTTTTATGATTATAAAAGATGTTACGATATCACTTTGAATGTAATTACTTTTATTCAAAAAATTATCTTTCTATCTTCTTTCTTGCATACATAAAAATTGAATATACACCATCTCTTTGTCTATATCTCTAGTCCTAAAAAAAAATGTAGTCTTCAATGTCTATTTATTACTTCGATCTTTTTTTTCAAATTTACATCATGCTGACCATTCCAAACCAATAACTAAGTTTGCTTTGCATTAAATAGTCTATTAATATTTTAACTAATTAAACAAGCACTGCCCCAATTCATTTTCTTGTTTCATGGATCCTTGTAAGATATTTTTATATTTTGGATTTATTTTTTTCATATCAATTTATAATAGTACAATTATAAAATCCATCATTTAAATATATATCAATAATAATAATTCCTATAAAATTGATTCATTTATAAACAACTATTTATAACATAATTTATAATACAAAGATAATTCTACAACCATTAATAATCTATTTTCTATTTTAGATTATAATAATACCACTATAAAATCAACACAAACTATAAACGACCAAGAACTAGCCACAATAAATTGCATAACTTTCAATTCTTTTTCCATAATAATAAATATAAATATTTTTCAACAATTATGGCAAGAATTAGCCACTATGTAGCCCTTATTTTCTACATTAGATTAGAATACTATCACTATAGAATCGACGCACATTGTAAAACAAAGGGATAAAATAACTACAATATTTTACACAACTTTCATTTTTTTCATAACAAAAAATCTAAATAGTTTTCAACATTTATGGTAGGAATCTATTGCTCCATGACCCTTACTTTAAGTGAATGAACCGCTAAAAAAAATTCCACTATGTTAATTCAGTGGAACTTATTAGTCCCTACCGAACGTAAGGTAACTATAGCTTTCACTTTAAACATTAGTTAATTGCATGTTGATTATTCAAATTCTTTTATTTATTTGATATTTTTAAAGTTCTAAAGTTCATTCAAGAGTTATGCATATTTGTTCAAGAGATCTGCACATTGAGCCTGCATTGCATCAAATTAAATTCAAGTCTCGTGTCATCAGATCTTGTACCAATATAAGGTCATGACAAATTATATAGTTACCTTTTATTATCTAGGGAGAGGAGGTGAAATTCTATCTTTCATTTGATTGTGATTCATTCATAACCACTAGAACTACATAGAGCCTTGATTCCATGCGTGTAAAATACGTAGTTACAACTCCTCAATAGGTTTTTTGGGTAATCTAACTTGTACACACTCTTTTATGCATAGATTTATTAAATATTGAGTCAAGATCAAAGGAGAAGCAAATCAAAGAGTTTTACTAGTCAAATTAGTGAAGCAAATCCAACAATCCTAGTCTGCATAACAACCTTAAAAGTTATAAATCTTAAAAAAAATAGAGGATGTAATTCATCGTAGAGAACATAATTGGCAGACATAACTGACATTGTATTGATTTTAACCTTGATATAATAGATCAATTGTTGATTCTGACCCAATTGTAGTTCACAATCATATATCAAGAGCATCTTTTTTGCTAAATACCCAAATGTGTTCATTTCAATCTCGTGTCACTCTTTTTCATTTCCATTACTTTTTCAATCATTTCATTGTATTGTTAGCCTATATTTTGGGCACAATTCAAATCCAATTGTTGTTTATTAGTGCATTGACTTAGATATCCATTGTTCCCTAGTTTTATTGAGTTGTGCATCGTGATATTTACCCATAAAAACACAATTCATCAAAATAATGTGATGGTCCATTCGCCTCTTTTGTAACTTGATGTGCCACTTCTCGAACAAAGGTCTCTATATATCCCTTAGAGTGATCAATGACTCCAACGAGTATATTATCAACCTCTCCTCCATCACTTGTACTATGTGATATTATTCAAAGAGCACACTACACCTCTTGTGTCGATTGACGTGATAGAGCTGAGTAGTATAATCATGCATTTAAGAAGGAGTGGCATATCTCCCTATAAGATCACCCTAAAATCAACTCTTCCAACCCTAGAGGTCCAACCCTTCCCACATAATACTTATGAGCTATAGTTTCTTCTGCACCCTAGGCATCTCTATCACCATATGCTTTCCCTTAAATGTGCGTTTGAGGATATGCCATATAGCCTCCAAAGTGTTGGTTGTCTCTCATATTGGTAGTCAAAAAGTATAAGTATCATTGTTCCACCACTAAGTTAATGTAGTTACCATGATAGAGTTAAATCTCATTGCGAGAAGATGTGTTACATGGTTAAGGTCAATTGCATCAAGGTGTGTCTAATCTACCTTTGCTAGCCTAATTACTTTCATTATCATTAGCATTGCCGCATAATGGAAATCATACATGTGTATGATAGCCTAGATCACATTAAAAGTATATAAAACAAGTGTTTTTGCTAGTGACATGTGCTTTCAAAATCAAACTTTGTAACTAAAAGTAGATAAAATTTCAAAATTTTGTTGTTTAACGGGCACCATATAGTTTTGTCCAGGGTTATACAATCATTTTCAGACTATACAAACTCAACCAAGTCGACATAGTTCCAATTTTTGGGTTAAAATGTCAGATTTACGGATGAAAAAATTAGAAAAAAAATAAATTCAAAAAAAAATAGTCACATAATGACTTACTAGCACTTAGCTTGTGCCCCACTATAACATCTCTCACAAAAGTCAATTATGCGTGACAAAAATCCTCTACAACCTACTAAGTTATGCTTTCTCTTAAGCTCTGTTTACAAAAGTTAAAAGGTAAGAATGAGCTATGTGTGTAATTTTATGTTCACTTTATATATTAGGGCAAAAACCCTACAGGTTGTTAAATTTCCATTACAAGTTATTATTATTATTATTAATTTATGTGTTAATTTACATGATTTTTCCATATATGTTTTCATTATCGCATTGCTCCTTGGGGCAATGTTTTATATTTTTATAGATATAAGTATCTCTATGTTTTATGTGCTTCATTCATATCTTGATGGGGGCAAGCACATTCTATTTATTTTTTTATTGATAATTTTCATGTCTCAGTATATACAATATTCACAATCATTATAGAATTTAAGTTCTATCACCAAACAACTCCAGTGTTCTAATTTCAATTCCTAGATACCAAGTGACCCAATAATTAATATTTACTCTAGGTCACAAAGGCTTGTCACTTTACGACATATTAGGCTCTGACTCCACCTCGCTTAGTTATTTCATTCAACAATATGATTGACCCATGGGAATTCCTTTATATATTGTAGACAAATAAGGCATCTTATTGTAATTAATGTGTATATCTAACATTTATTATTTTCCACTCTCTCGTGTATGTGCAATAAAGTGGTTTTATCAGTTATGAGAATTATCATTTTTAGTCCCAAAATATATAGATCAACAACATCCTTTATGTGTTCAAATTTGAAGTACACGCCTATACTATCTACTTCATGGCTAAGCACACACCTCAAAGTAGGACAAAATGTAGTATCCCAAAATGGACTCTTGTCCTTCATTTCATGTCGATTATGACATCTATGTACATTTGTCTATGTATGGATAATTTATTTCAAATCAAGAAATATTGGTAATTTGGTCGACTTTCGAAGCTTGAAACTCCCTTGTAGCTCCTTAAGGCCTTCATATGACATGTGATCTTTTTGTACCTCCAATCCCTTTGTCAAGTTTGTACCCACACGATCATGGTAAATTTTCTTTTTCCTCATTAATTTGATGGACTAATCAACCCCTTTTTGTCTTTCCTATTTGTAACTATTGGAATTCGACAGGCACACTAATATCGCTAAATTTGAATTCAAAGTCACCTATAAAGTGACAAGTGTTGTAATTTAGTTGGACACATAAGGATATCCATTAGACATATAACATTCAACATTTTGTTGTCGTGTGAGAGGAATATTATGTTATTTCAAGATTTCTAGTGATTTCATTATCTTACTACATGAGCTTTGACTATTAGAGGGCTTATCAGTGGACACTAACTACACAAACCCTAATATAGGGGCTTGATATAATTTCATAAACATTATAAATCAAATGTTCAGTGATTGCAGGTACACATAAGTAACAATGTGCAAATTGAGGACATAGAAGCGAAGAGTAGACCTAAGAGAACAAACTCAAAAAGTCAAATTTTAGTTGTAGACATTTTACCAGGAGCAAAATTTATTTGTCTAACACCTACCATGAGCATTTCACACATTTTTAGGTTTACATTTATTCAACAAATATTCTACAAAGTTATATATAAGATATGCTCCCTCCATTCCTTCATATCTCGTTTATTAATTATACAACATACATATATTATGGATGCTTAATCAAATGTAATTCATTGATTTGCAACGTATTCAAGAAGTCATCCATCTTGTTGCATCATTTTTTTTTTTAATAACAAGATGATAGTGTATATAAAATGGCACTACATCATAAAGTGTGCACCTTATAGTGGCATTCGAGTCAAATACGAAGACAACCTGAAAGTGGACAACCTAACCACCTTCTTTGAGGAAGCGAGGCTAGACAAAACACTAAATTATTTGATCAATATCCATAGTAAAAGATTTAACATCAAAAAGGAAATGAATCTTTCACAACCACCGAGCTCTTCTCGAGGGAGGATATTATTCAAGGCATAAAGAGACTACCAGGGGCTAAAAACAATACATAGATGGGTTGCAATCTGAATATCTAAAATGAGGTTTAGAAGCCCTCACACTGCACATTAAGAGTATTTTTAATGGTATCATCTAGGAAGGCTTCTTGACATATTGGATGACTAGTGTCGTTATTCCTCTCTACAAAAATGGAGATATCAACAATTTGTTTAATTATACCACTATCATGGTCAATCCTCTCATTAGAAAGCTATTTGATAACATGATATAACAAAAAAATAGCAGATGGGAAGAAAAAGAGAGAAAAAGAATAAAACGATGAGCAAGAATTAGGCCAAAACATTTCACTATCAACCATTGCATCGCTCTCAGGTACTTGATTGAAAAAGTTTGGCATAATCAAGGAGAAGAAGCTTTATGCTATTTTGTTGACTTAAAAAAGCATTTGACACGGTGTCTAGAGGCAAACTTTGCAGTAGGATGGAGGAGATTAGAGTTTCAAATGAGTTTAGAGTGATGGTTCATTGGTTTTATGAACATGTCAAGGCCAAAATCATAACAAAGGGAGTAATGTCAGAATGCATTGGAAGTGACATTAGAGTCAAATAAGGATGCATGTTATCCCTCGCCTTGTTTGAGATATACATTGATAAGCTAGAGGAGTGGATAAATAAAGTTGGTGAGGGGGGCATTCAACTAGTTAACTATGTAGTAAAGTTAATTTGATATAAAAATGATCTTATTCTAATTAAAAACAACAACACATAGTTTGAGAGAACACTTGAGGGCTCTCAAGTTGTCATGCCAAGAGGTTGGTATGCAAGTGAATATCAACAAAAACAAAGTCATGATTTTTTCTCTACAAAGAAAAAAAATTAAGTTGTTTTTTTAAGGTAACACACTAGAACTGGTGGAAGAATAAAATTATATTAGACTTGACTTTCACAACAAGCTTAGTTGGGAGACCTACAGGGCAAAAAGAATTCAAGGGGGGTGAAAGGCTTTAAACTTACTACAAAATAGGTGCAAACATGTAGAATTATGGAATTAAAAAACTAAGAGAACCTGTTTAGCCTACTTGTCACACTAGTGGCCCTATAAAAATGTGAAGTTTGGGGCAATAATATGTCTGACATAAAACATATACAGATAAAGAGAATCTAAAAACATTTAATCACAAGTAGTGTCAGAATCAAAACATCACTTCCATATGAGATTCTATTAGTTGAAATAATTACTTTTTCATTGGAGGCATCAATAATAACTCAGACTTTAAGTTATTTTAAAAAGACACAAAGTACAAATACTCGTTGATGGCCCAAAATGGTGATAAAGGAAGAGCTAAGTCGAAGGAAAAACATGTGGATGAAACAAAATAACAAGTGGATGAGTAAGCGGGCACTAACATGCAAAAGTTTCTAAATACCAATGATGAAATAACAAAGTATGCGAGAGAGAAATTCAGGGCAACCATGTGGACAAAATAAATGGGATAGAAGAAAACACACTATATCAAAGAGTGTAATCCCACATGGGACCATGACGAAAATGCATACACATAGACAAAAATTAAGTGGAAGATGAAAGCACTGATGGCTCAATTAGGCACTGATGGCTCAATTAAGGACTAATTCACATCATCTTAGGCGTGAAATTGGCAGGTGGACAATGCCTAAGGAGGAGTGGGAAAAGAGAACATGCCTATTTTGTGACAAGGTGGTAGTAGAGAGAGCATGGTACTACATCATTGAGTGTGCGACCTATAAGAACATTCGTATCAAGTATAAATGATAATTTGAAAGTAGACAACATAACTAACTTATTTGAAGAGGCGAGACCGGACAAAACAACAAATTTTTTGATCAAGATCTACATTAAAAAAATCCATTGGAAATTTTACAAGACTAATAAAGCATCATTTATATCAATTGGTGGTACAAACACATAACGACTTTGTTACAACTTTACGACCCATAAATTACTTGGTCTCATTAACATTATTATTTCTTTCATTCATTAATTCCATAAACTACTCGGTGATATGAACATTATTAAAATCTTTCATTCATTCTTTACTACGACAACTTGATCAAACGTATATAACCATGAAATTTCCCTCCAACGAAATCCGCTTAACTTGCTACCCTAACGACAGTTACAACTTTATGACCCATAAATTACTTGGTCTCATTAACATTATTATTTCTTTCATTCATTCATTCCATAAACTACTCGGTGATATGAACATTATTAAAATCTTTCATTCATTCTTTACTACGACAACTTGATCAAACGTATATAACCATGAAATTTCCCTCCAACGAAATCCGCTTAACTTGCTACCCTAACGGCAGGAAGATGTAAGGAATGAAAGCATTAGAGAGCTTAAACCCATCACGTACCATTTCCCTCCCATCTCACTCTCACTTCAATTTACTTGCCACTTTTTAGCAGGTAATCCATTTGGCTTTGAGCAGTACATACTGCTGGAAGCATTTGGGTTTTCTGCATTCTATGGAAATTTGGGTCAAACGGGCATTTTGGATTTAACAGCCACTCGGGTCGAAGTCTGTTTTTCCAAAGTAGGGCCAAAACAACAACAATTCAGCATTCACTTTAGGCCAGGCTTCTAGAAAGCCGCTTTTTAAAATCTGGGCAACTCATTTCGAGACGATTGTTTTGAAAACTTAGGAGGTGGGTTTTTTCGGATGGAGTTATCAGCCAGTGCAAGTTCCTGTTTTAATCAGCACAGGGATGTTTTTGAAAATGGCGTGCCTCCAATCACGAACGGGATGCTTTCATTTGAGAATAATGAAGTTAATTATCCTGGTCTAACAACTACCCAATTGGCTCTATCATCTTCTTCTGCAGAAATGGATGCCCTAGCTTGTCATAATTGTATTGAGGCCCAACATGAACAGAGAAATGTGAATAGTCCTGCCCAAGAGATCTCTAATCTGTCCAGGGAGCAAATTGAGGAGACCCACAATCAAATTTTGAGTACCCAAGTGGAAGAACTGAATGCTTCTGTTTTCTTGAGCGGGGAGCAGATATCTTCAGCTGATTTTCATGAAAATGTCGGTGGTTGCTACAAGGATATTCGTAGAAACGAAGATGTGCGGAGTGGTGAATACGAAGGTCAGGGATTCGAGGAAGAAGAGATAAAAGCAGAGTCTTCATCATGTAATTATAAGGGTTCTCCCAATGGTTGCAATTCTGTGGGACAGGACACATTTGGGTCAGGATTGAATAGAGAAATGTTTGATCCGGGAGTGTGTCCTGTCCAGGAGGCAGCAGTACAGTCCAATGTGACCAGCATGGAGAATTCAGATTCTGGCCCTACCGATAAGCTTGCAAGGCCTCATTTAAGGTCTCTCTCTCTCTCTCTCTCTCTCTCTTAACACAGTTTTTTTATTTCCTCATATGTGGCTTTTCCCCGCCTAGAGTTGAATTGGGTTTGAGTTCGTTGTTAGCTTGTAACATTCCACGAATTGGGTAACATGAGATCAGTTTATTTGAGATAGTTATCATTTTCACAGACCATATAGGGAACTGCTTGCTTAGTAACACACCGTCTATGCTTGGGGAATTGGGGATTCACGTAGGGATTGTAATTTTTTTTGGGTGGGTGGTAGTGACAGAGGAAATTTTGAGGAATGGAATATAGCCAATGAATTTATCCTTGTATCTTGATGGAGGCTGTAATACGCCCCTTCCTCGCTAGAGATGAATTGGTTTTGAGTTGATTGTTAGCTTGTATCATTCTACCAATTGGGTAGCATTAGATCAGTTCATTTGAGATAGTTGTCAATATACCGCAAATCAGATATATTGATTGCATTGAATGGTCTTGTTTAGAGAAGTGGGGATTCACATAGGAAATCTAGTCGTGTTTTTTTGAAGCGGAAGGATTCTGTAGGAAAAAATTCTAATTATTGAAAAAATGAAAAATAGCCGGTGAACTTTTTTGTTGGAAGTTTATCTTGTATATCAGTGAGGGTGATCTCTCTATCTTTCCCATATTCTTTCAATGAAATATAGTTATACCCATTTACCGTTTGGAGGTAAACTGGATTTGAGTTAGCTGTTAGCTTGTAGCTTCCTACCAACTGGGCAGTAGTAGATAAGTTCAGTCAAGAGAGAGATCATATTCACAGGCCAAACAAGGAACTGCAAATCATATATTATTTGCACAGAAATATATTATCAGACTGTATTTTCCCTTTTGTGGCTATCGATGGTGGTGCTGCCCCTTTTTCTGCCTGATACAGACTAGAGCCTTTTTCTCCATCGGTCCTGTTCTCTTAGCTCTGTTGGTGGTTTTCTTGCAAGGGGCCTTCCTTTTACATGATTGTTTTTATGGAATTCTTTTGTATATACTTATCATCCAGGGGCCTTCCTTTCACTTATTTGGTCCTATTTTTTCGTAGCTTTAAATTTTGATACTTTATTGTTGGTTGTTGGAGTTCCATTTAACCCTCCTGATAATATATTGTAATTTGCTGTACTTTTGAGTCCCATTTACCTACTTTAGCCATTGGTGGACGTTAATACAGTTTTCTTATTTCTTTGTAATTTTTAATTGAGCTTTTGATCTACCTAAAATGCAGAGATGCCACTGTGAACTATGTGCTAGCGAGAGTGAAACTTTTAGCTTTGTTGATGGAAAGTCTGCTTCAATTGCTCAGTATAGTAAAGAATTGGGCTTCTCAAACATTAGTGAAGCCAAAAGCTATTCCCACTTTGGCAGAAAAGCGAGTGGACAAGAATGAAGTGGAAATTTTTTCTTCTGAAGGTTCAAGCATCATCGAGCCTCAAAATGGAAGAGAAAATGTTTATGCTGAAGACCTAGTTGGAGCTCTTGGTTTTCCCCTTGGCATGTCTATGGCAACTGTTCTGGCTGAGGTAGGGCCTGAGTAAATGTTTCTTATCAATTCTTGCTTTATTGGTTGCATCATAAAGCTCTTCTACATGCTATGAAGCTAACTGAAATCAAAGATCCATATTCTATCATGATTTGTGCTTCACTGGAATTTGTTAATATTCACACATTTTGTGAGTTTGGGACTACATCATGTCTGGGAGGAAAACTCTTTTAGTCTTAGACCACAAAAAACATAAGGAAGAATGTTCAGTTGTTGAAAAATAATTCATAGGGACTTTCTATGGAATAAATCATTATTCATAGTAAATACAGAAAATTGTAGTGATGGTTCTGAAATTTGAATTGATTTTATTATATACTTGAACCATATCTGTGCTATAGTTATTTGCTAAGTTGATACTCAATAGGATTAAATATATTTGATTTACTCCTGAGAAGCTTGTTTCCAAAGTCTGCATTTTGGTCCTCATGGAGAAAAGAATTGGTCTTTTCAAATTTGATTTAAATTCATGATTAAATGTATGTTTCTGTAAGCAGCAAAGACCTTTCCAATATGTTCAAATCAGTGTTATGCAAGGATGCTTCACCGATGGTCCGGGTAATGCAACCCCTCCCTCCCCCACCCAAATGCCCCTGGTATCCTGGAAAATAAGAAAAAATTGAGGATGTCCCCTGAAAACCAGAGATGTCTTGGGGATATTCCCAAGACGTCTCCTAAAATAGGGGACATTTTGGGGATGCCATGACGTCCCTAACATCTTTTTATTATTCCAAATGTATTTGTTTCTTAATGATTTAAATATTATTTTTTAATTTTTTTATATATTATTAAATATTTTAATAGCTGTTCCCCCTGTCTTCCCGAAAATCTGGGACCTGTCCTTGAGACACAGGTAATTATGGTTCAAATGCATTTTGAGTAATGACCTTACTTAGAATTTGTTGATTTATCCATTATTTAGAATCTGTTGATTTAGAGAAAAATCTGCAAAACTGAATATGCAATAAATAGCTTTCACTTTACTTTTCTTGTGTGGGGAAATAAAATGGAATTTTCAATTGGTGGAGGCTTCTATTTTATATGTGAGCCGTGCATTATGGTTTTTATTCTATAGTGCCAAGGATGGAATTGTGGTAACCTGCAAAAACTCTCAACTTGAATTATTTCATTCGTTATTGCTTCAAGAGGTGATGAGAAGATAAAAGAAGACTTAAGATCATTCAAGGCTAGCAAAGTTAAAAATAGTTTTCAAGGGGAAAACTTGCTTTTGTTCTTTCCTCGGAGGCTCTAAATAATTTAAATGAACTCCACAAACAAACTTATGAAATTTTCGCAATAAGATTTAAGTAAGAAAATTCCTTAACAAGTCTCGATTAATTTAAAGATAGATTTCAAAATGATATTAAGGTCATTATTATCTGAATGCCTTATCCATTTCAAAAAGACAGGATCCTTCACTACATATTGATGCTCTTGTCTAGCCAATTTAAAATTATTTCACCCCCAAATAGTAATATTTATTGCTTACTATTATTGTAAATACTATGCAAATAGTGATGCAATTTTTTGATAGATCTCATTTGATTAAAATTTAAAATCCAAAACTCAAGAAGTTTCAGCGTATCACAGGATTCTATCTACAATTAATCCATAATAACTATTGTTTCTAAACCAAAAAGAACATCTTTTAAAAGATGACAGAATCCCTGATAAGCGCCCTAAATTGTTTTAGGGCGGTATATCTTTCTTTCAATGTAAGAAATTAACAAGTTACTATTCTAAATTCATCTCCAAAATGTAGTTCAATAGCCAAAGAATATATAATGAAGTTACTGTATAGACATCTATAAAACCATATACAAATTTCTGTATAATTTCCAATTGAAACTTGTATTTTTTCACTATAGAAATTCTATATATTCTTTTAGCTTTTCTACTAATGATGCAGCTAAATAATTAATCAAACTTCCAACTTGTATTCAATTACGGATTCAACCATCACTAATATTATTTGCTTTTGCTCATACAGAAAACAGAGCAGCTGTAATAAAATCCTATGTTCCTACGGGAAAAAGTAACAGCTGCATTGAAGTCATCAATTCGTACTGAAAATAGAACAGTTGGATAGAAGTCATCAGTTCATACATAGAATGAAACAACTGTGTTTAAAATCATCAGTTCATACAAAACAGAACTGCTATATTAAAGTCTTCAGTTCATGCAAAATAGAATGATTGTATATCAGCTCATTAGTTCTTACATAGGACAGGACAACTGCGTTTAAAATCATCAGTTCCTTTGTTGAATGTTTTAAATCGCTGCAGTCACAATATAATTCATACATTCTTAATTATAGAAAAAAAAGATATATCTACTGTCTAATGATAATTTATGTCTGTTTTCAGGCCTCTCAGTCTTTGTTCCATTGTCTATAAATTTTGTTCTAAAACTCTGGCTTTAAGGCTACAAATGCTTATGGAAAAGATTATAGCCTAGTGACACGGAGCTTTTGTGTTTGGGAGACAAATTGTAGACAGGATAATAATAGTACATGAAGCCATCCATTCGGTGTCAATTCGTCCAAACAAGGCATGTTTTTGAAACTGGATATGAATAAAGCCTATGACAGGATTTCCTGGAAATTCCTGGAGAAGTTGCTGGAAAGATTTGGATTTGGTAACTCCTTCAAAGATCTCATCTACTCTTGTATATCCTCTTCGATGTTTTCTATCTTAATTGATGGTGTCCCAAAAGGATTTTCTTGGGCAGGGAGAGGATTAAGGCAAAGGGACCCTTTATCCCCGTACCCCTTCATATTGGTTGAGACCCTAGGCAGAGGTTTACAGGCATCCAAGATGCAAGGTTTGATAAAAGGAATCAGAGTAGCCTCAAGTATACCCCCGATCACCAATGAATAGTTCTTGGATGATACATCTTGATGGGTCAAGCTACGGTATCCAAAGCCAAAGCTTTCAAGGAAATCCTTCTGGATTATGAATCGGTGTTGAGCCAATGTATAAATTAAAGCAAAAGCTCGATTTTTTCCTAATCTCCTCAGAAGCTCTGTGGAAGAAATTGGCAGGGATTCTGGGATGTCAAATCAATAAGTTACCTTCCACTTACCTAAGGATGCCTGTGTTTAGTGGTAGGATGCACTCCTCCTTCTAGAATCCTCTTTTGGACAGAATCCAAAGAAAGCTATTTGGCTGGAAAGGTCATTTGCTTTCTCAAGTTGGAAAACTTCAACTCCTGAAAAGTAGTTATATCCAAAGTTTCCTTGTGTTCTTCATATCTATGTTCCTGATCCATAGTAAGATTTTTGACAAAGTGGAGCAAACATAATGTAATTTTCTCTGGATAGGTGCAAAAGACAGATTCAGATTCCCTTTAGTTGCGTATGAAAGATTATGTCTTCCTAAAGCAAATGGAGGAGTGGGACTTAGAAGGGTCGGGATCATGAACCATGCTCTCATTGCTAAACAAGGTTGGAAGGTGATTAAGGAGTATAATCAATGGACCAGGATCATTAAAACTAAGTATCTTGAAGGCAGGGATGAGGATAGCCTTTTGTGGGAGGATGGACCAAGTGATGGATTTGCGTTTTGGAAAGCCATTTCAGCTAGCAAGATTCTCTTAAGAAAAGGTGGTAGATGGAGGGTAGGAAATGCGGAAAAGGTTGAATTCTGGGACGATCCTTGCCTTTTCCAGTGCTTCATAGCTTCAAAAGATCCCTGGTCAGAGGTAAGCTTAGAATTCAAATACCTCCTTGGGATGAAAGTCAAAGACTATTGGGAGGAAGGAGAAGGATTCAAGAAGTGGAAGACTTTACAAGTTATTTCAGTCAACTGGGATACTCTCTAGGCCCTTCAAGGTTTGAACTCATAACATCAATCAATGAACATTGCCATCTACACCAAAGAAGACTTCCTCTTTTGGCCGGTGGAGGACAACAGAGAATACATGTGAAATCTGGCTACTTGGTTGATCTGAGTAGGGAGGAATGTTGGAATTATTGGAGGCCTTTATGGGTAAAAAAACTCATCCCCAAGATCAACATCTTTTGGCTGGTGGTTCAGGATAAAATCCTCACCATTGACAACTTGACCAAAAGAGGTTTAGCCATCCCAAACAGGTGTGTTTTGTGTAAATCCAATGAGCAAACAGTGTCTCATCTCCTCATGGACTGTACCTTTGTTTCCAAATTATGGGACCTCCTTGTAAAATTCAACGTGGCTTGGGTCAAACCAAGCTCTCTCTCTTTTAGTGGAAACCAGCTTGGAAGCTGGCCTCTCTAGCCTTCTTGTGGCACCTTTCCCTCCCTTATCTTTTTTGGGAGGCCTGAAAATCAAGGAACGACAACATTTTTGATTGCAAAAGGGTCTATCTCAAATCTTCTTTCCTTAGGATTTGTGCAGCCATAGTCGAAAACTAGAAAGATAAATTTGCAGCCTTTACCCTCGAAATTTCTATTCTCTGAGGATGGAATATCGAACTAGTGATCGCAAAACCAGATCTAGAAATTTGATAGAAGTTAGGTCAAATGGTCCAGACCTCAATTGAACTGGAGTAAGTTGAACTTTGATGGGATTGCTAAGGGCAACCCGGGGTTGGCCAAAGGGGGAGGGGTTATTAGAGACTCAGAGGGGGGTGTAATAGCAGCCTACACAGGGCCAATGTGATCTAAAACCAACCATGAGGTTGAGGCTAAAGCGTCTCTCTGGGGCATCCAACTAGCGGTGCAGTTAGGTATTGAAAACTTGATGGTCAAAGGCGACTCTCTAAACATCCTCAACGCCTTCTCTGGTAAGGCAAAACCTCCTTGGTCTATAAACAAGAAATTGATGATGAAAGAGAGTTATTGAAACATTGCAAAAAAGTCACCATTGACCATGTGTTTAGGGAGGGGAACAAGGTAGCCGATGGGATGGCTAATCTTGGGGTCCTTAATAAAAACTTTGTTGTGTGGCAAAAGGATGATGATTTGCCACCTTAGATTGTTAACTTAATAGTTAATGATTCCAACCCCATCATTACGTCGAAAGAGGGCACATATTCTCACGAAAAACAATTATAAATGATTAGCTTTGTTTTAATGAATCCTAATTGCAAAAGCCCATGTTATCATTGCTTGGTAAGGGCGAAGCGTGTGAGTAAGGCGAGGTGTGGCAATTCCATTATCAATACAACACAGAACGTTGGGTGAAGCAGGGGAAGTTACTTGAAACTATGGTTTGGATCTTGGGTTCGGAAATGAGAAAAGAGCTGCAATGGGAGGGGATAGGGACGAAATTGAATCCATCTCTTACGTTGAAGCAAAAGATAATCCCAAATATGGCACAAACTGGAAGAGGGTTGTCTCGTTGAGTTCATGACCATAATCGTCGGATATGACGAGGTGTTAAAGGATTTCGCCATAAAAGGCACCTCAGGAAAGTGAGAATGAGAGGAGTGGAAATAAAAATATTCGAAGAGTTGATCGGGGAGGTGATAGGCATGCGCTGGGAGGGTACCAAAGCGTTTAAGGATAAACACAGAAAGCAGGAGGTCTTGAAGAAATTCTTCAATTCTGATGTGGACATCATCCACGATAAGAAAGGCTTCCCAAGGACGAATCTACAAAATTGCTGGCTAGAATTATGCTTGTAGATAATGAAAAATATATAATGTTAGAAGGTAAATTTCATGTCCTCTTCTCTCACCATTTTTTGCTCTTGAATCACTTTAAAGGAGACAATTAGTTTGCCATATTCTTGTTCAAATCACTCAAAATCATGGTAATTGCATTTAAAGCAAATTCAGCAAGTGATCTCATCCACCAAGGTTTAATTTTTCTCATAGCAAAGAGAGGGAAAATTCTGAGGGGGAAGGAAGTGTATCTAGTGGACAAAAGAGTTTGTGGAGGATTCTGAGGAGGACCCTAACAAGTCTGAGGATATTGAGGAGGAAAGTCAAGAATCTTTCGAAAAATGTTGGGATGAAACCCATTCTGGAAGTTCCCACTTAGTGGAGATCATACCTGAGGCCAAATTTGGCAAACGCAAAGCTCAAACTTCTAAGAGTCCCAAAGAGAAGAGGGTTAAGAACACAGAGGAAGATTGGAGGAAGAATTTTCAAACTTCTTCGAAGGATTCTAAAGAGAAGAATGAGAGGAAAGACACCCCAGGCCTTCATTTAACTTTTAATTTGAAATTGATGGAGCTAGAGGATAAGTTGGAACACTAGGGAAGGCTTATCATAAAACAGATGGAAGAATGGAATGCACTTAAGGGTGAGACTGAGAAATTCAAAAAGGATTGAGAGACTAGTAGAAATGTGGGGGTTGGCCCTCAACTGATAGGGGAAAAACTAGTCCTCCCAAGAAGGAGAAAGGGGCGACAAGGACGTATGTGGCCGCCATTACCCCTCCTAAGAGTTCAAAGAAAATAGAAAGCGGAATAGGCAACATGAAGGGCAAAAAAGACTGCCTGCTTTAGGACAAGGCAACAAAATCTTTGCCCAAAACTCTAGGAAAATAGAAGAAAGCGTTGGACAAGGAGGAAGGCTCGAGCAAACGAATCATGGTTAGATAACGAAAGATAAAACCAAAGATGACAAGGAGCATACTACTTTGGCCATGTTGGTGAATTACTTCGACTCATAAGAGTCTATTGCTTAAACTGGGTGCTTGTTTGTTTCTTGCTTTAGTTAGTTTTTTGCCGAAGTTTAGTGTAGGTTTCTCGGAGTTTTTGGGGAGTTTTGCTAGAAGCTTCTTTGTTTTTCTAGGCTAGTTTGGAAGACTTGTTTGTTTGTTGTTGTTTGTTTTTGTGCTTACTTGAATATTTGTTTGAATTCTCTGGCTCTGGCTACAGGATCCATGTAAAACCTGTACTTTTACCTGATCAAATAAAAAATAATTTATGATTGTTTTCACATGCACATGACGACTATGCTATTTTCAGTCAAGCAAAAGAATACTTGTTACCTAACAGTTGGGAGAAGACCTTTCAATATGCCTTTTTAACCAGAGAAGATAGATATTCATAATAAAATTCAATGAATTTATAACAACTTTGTAATTCCAAGTAGAACAGTGCAAAAATCATTAATTACAAAACAAGAAGTTGCCCATAACTCTCCTCATATCTTCAAATAACCTTCACTAGGATTAATCCAGCTAAGCCCATCCATTGGCAGGTTTAGTAAGGCCCTATCCACCCCAACCATCAGTTTTGGCGTGAAAAGTTCTTGGAACATGTGGTAAATGTCGGAGATGGAAGAAAGAGAAAATCGTTTACAATTTTTATCTTTTGTTTCGTATTAATAAATTGTTAATTTCACGACCCTGCTAGTTGTCTTTTTGGCATCACTGTAATGGTTGTATACAACCACAAGCCATCTGCATGATAGCACAATATATTACCTTGACCCAAGACAAATTTATCTTTGCTAGTAGGACTTACAATCCAGGGGACTATTATCTTTTTCTTTGAAAATTATTGTACGCCCATTTGACTTTGAAATCCCTGCCTATTAGACTTACTCATGTCGTTTAGGTCTTGGATAATTTTCCAGGGTTGTATACACCCATTATATTGATCCTGTTAATAGCGTCTTGCTTGAATAAGCCATACATAGGAGTACCTCTTTTAAACTACTATAAAAAATCTTTTCTTAATTGTTAACTTTTTTTTGTATATTAAATAAAAACCAACATATTTTTGTTATGACCGACAGGGATTTACCAGGTCTAGTAAAATACATGCATTCAATCGAAACCACACAATGTATCTTCTCTAACTTTTTTTAAACAAGACTGATACAACCATCAACAACCACGAAAGTAAAAGTGAATCAAGGAGTTTGATGACCTACCTTAGTTTAAAAAATGCTGAGAGATACCCACTTCAAACTGCTCATATTCTTCCTCAGACCTCCACGTTTGATATCCACACTTCTCCAAAACTCATGTTGTTTTTTGAACCCAAAATCCTCATTTTAAAACTAACTCGAGGGTTCTTAGAACCCAAAAACTCCACCAAGTTTCCCTATTAGTGATCGACAAGCACTTCAAGCCATAAATATTGTTGTCTCTCTAGAATCAAGCTATTAACTAACACTTCCTCAACCGGTGGAAAGAGAAGGCAATTAAGGTGCGTTGTAATGAAAAACATCTATGATTCATGAAGTGAAGTCAACAACAATAATCGAAATTTCCCTTGGCCCATCGGCCTTAACTGGTTATGCTATTTCCAAGTTAGCCTTTTCAATTCCATTAATCGAGCACAACCAATGATCAAACACTAGGGTTTCCTCCAAATAAAATGCATTTGACTACTTTCCTGAATGTGCCCTAATTTATAAGGGCATGCCACTTAATGGCTTCTTAAATTCTTTATATATTTGAAAATTAACTATGTTCGTCCCCTAAAAGGGCCTTTTTTTCTAATTGTTTTTATGTCGAAATTCATGGCATCTTCTAAAAACAAGATTCCACTTTTCACCTTTACACTGAAAAGGGTGCGTTTCTACGTAAGTTGTATTATACAAAATAATCGAGCAAGATTTTACTCCTAGCAGCAACACCTGAACAAAGCGCGCTGATTCATTAGTTTTTAACTGTGTTAATAAGTAGAACTTGCTACATAATTTGCCTAAGGTTAAGGTGGAAAAGATCATAGTTATTATGTTATATTGGGAAGAATTTCCAGTGCATAATAGATGACTAATTCAAACTACATTTCTATTATGGCCTCTACATTACTATTTCTCTCTCTATCTTCCATCTCCTCTTTTCATCAAAATTGTTCCAAGAGTCTTTTGCAACCAAATCTAGCTTCGGTGGCCAATCTCGACACCTCCAAAACAACAAACAAAAACTCAACAATATTTGCCAGATAAAATAATAATCATATGCTTATGTTTTTTTTTTTCAACAATCAAATGATGTACAAGTATCAAACTAGAACAAAGAAATTTTAAGTGTTTTAATATCGCAGAATGAATGCAATACATTTTTTTTAATATCAAAATCAACATATAATTAAATAACAATCTGTAACCAATAACTTGTATCAAAAAACTCTATGTTTCCTTAAATCCATCCTACAAACATGATTTTTTTGTCAGTGCTTCATAAAGCAAAGAGAAAGAAAATTAAGGTTCCCAAAATAGGGATATGACATGAATGCCTCTTTGTTTTTTAATTGAAAGCATGCAATTTTATTCATTTAGAAAATAAAAATAGTTTACACCCTAAAAGACAACCAAAGTATCAAATTAGGTATTAAACTGAGAGCAAGAAAGGTCACCAAACAACCAACAATCTAGAGAAAGGCAAGTTTTCAAACACACGTGCCCGAGGCACACAAAATCAGTAATCAACAAGATGATCATGCCACAAGAACAACCAAGATGGCCGATGGAAGAGGTGGAGGCAGTGAATTGTCTGGGTTGTCACCCCAACCACCACCTTTAGAGGGATGGGAAGTGCCAGATATGGGTTCCCATCAATGCAGGTCATCGCGTTTTTCTTCTTTTTGAGAAGGCTCAATTGAGAGGAGTGATCCATAGAGGAGTGGCCCATCTAGTCCCCCCATATTTGTCACCTTGAGGGGAGGGCTATCCTCCATGACCACCTGTCAGTCAAAGCCGGTGAGAGAGCAGTGGAGGGGAGGTGTGGAGAACACAAAACGATTGCGAGACTTGCACTAACCTTTGCCATGCTCCCTTTGTCCATGTCCATGCTTGGGGAAATCATGCCTCAGGAATTAGGAAGAACTCTGCTCATAGTACAAGGGGCATTACCCCATTGGCCAATTAGGGTCGAGATGGGCTCAACCTCCAAGGCCACATTTTTTGCTTCACTTGAATCTAGAGCATGGTATCACAGAAATTCTGTTAGTAATAGTAAAATCTTTCTCCAAATTTGCATGATTTAAAAACAACATAATTTTATTCTTTCCAAATCTGAAATAAAATTTCAAATGCAAAATATGTGCCAAATTGGGTTGAATGTTGCAGTTAACAAGGCATAATCCGCAAGAACGACTATGTTCCACATGAAGGGTTTTGGTCTAAAGGGTCTGAAGAAGGAATGAATCCACCTCCAAGCCTATTGAGCACCCACAAAACCAGAAAATGTGCTTGAGAGACTTAATCTGACTGCATGCATGGCATCTGGGGGCAGGAATATCTATGTGTAACAATATATCACCTACAAGAAGCCCTTGCTTTCTTGGGTTCAACAATTGCCAACCAAACAATGAGAAATCACCTGAACCAAGCAAAAAGGGAAGCATTGAGATTCCAATGCTTCTTGAGCGTCTCTTAAGGTACCAGCTTGGAAGAAAGCCTTTGATAACCTTATTGGGGTAGAGGCGTAGCCACATTTCAATTTCAATCTCTCCACCATTGCGGAGGAGGTTTAAGGCCAATTTTGTGCAAAGCCTCATCAGGGACTGCCATATGAATTTTGCTGACAGACTCAAAGTCTTTATTGTTGAGCCCGCACTTGGCTTTGAGCTCAGGCCAGGGCATCCAAGTTCTAGTGCATCTGTTAAAGATATCAACAATGGTGCATATGCCCTTTCCAAAGAATTCGAGCACTTTAACTCAAGGCACTTCAGCAAAGGGAGCACCAGGGAAATTTATCACAAGAGACCACCATAGAGAATGAGTATTAATAGAAAGTCCATTTCTAAATTTATCTCATTTCCACACCAACCAAGGCTTAAATTATCTCATTTTCCAAGGGCGATGAGAAGGGAATGAAAACTAGGCCCCTTCCAAGTAGATATCCGATAAGGGCTGCCACTAGAAATACAATGTTTTAGCAAGACCTTCCAAGCTTTGTGCTCTTCAATGGTCTGAGGGACCCGTTTAGCACACAAAGCAGTTCCCTGTTTTGAATATCAATCGAACCCATGCTTCCAACCTTTTTGGGATGACAATAGATGTCTCGGGCCACTCTATGGAAACTCTTTTTCCCTTCAGAGTTTACCCAAAGAAAATCTCGAAGGAGCTTTTCCGACTTGCTGTTGATAACTTTAGAAGGAACCCAACAAGAATAGTAAACATAAGTGGCGGGCAGAACCTTGGAACAAGTCTGGAACTTACCAGCAAGAGAGAGAGGGTTGGTGAGCCAATATATTAGCTTGTTTTTCCACTCTCTGAACTACATGGTTTGAAATCTCAGATTGAGAAGCTTGAAAGGCAAAGGGAATGCCGTAGAACTTGAACATCTCCCAATGCAAAATCCACTTCGAATTGTAGCTGGAAAACAAGCCCGGTTTAAGGTTCAAAGGATTTTATGAAATAACTGGTTTTGCCCCATTGAGTGCGTGAGTATGAGGCAGGACAGAAGGTCTGAAGGCACTGCATAGTGTTGTTGATCACTTCCTTCTCTTCAAGAATAATGAGGAAATGATCATTAGCAAGTGACCATTGATAAGCTAAGAGCTAGGGGAGCAAGGGAGGGAGATTCCCTTGACATGCCCATTATAAGCGTAGTCAATAAGTAACCAAAGCATTCAATAACTAAAACATAGAGAGAGGGGGCTTAAGGACAGCCTTGCTTGATGGGTATAAAAGAGGCCAAATTGTTCCGACTGATGACCATTAATTGTCAGATGAGCAACAACATATTGAAAAAGAGTCTGAAAGGAGTGCACAAACCTGGGACTAAACCTTAGAGTCTTCAACATAGCAATGATGAAAGGCCACTCAATGCTATCACAAACCCTCTCAAAATCAGTTTTAATGAACATAGCCTTTTGATGAGAGGTGCGAGCCCACGACATGCCTTCCCAAACAACAATAATATTATCAAGAATGTATCCTCCTTGAATAAAACCTACAAGAAAGTGCCAAATCCTGTGAGCAAGGTCTTTAACAATGATCTTGTAAGAAACATTAAGAAGGGCAATTGGTCTCCAAGTAGCAATGAGCTGGGGATCTCCAGCCTTGGGGATAAACTTAATTTTGCTCTTATTTAACGAGCTTTGCAAGAGAGTTGGCTTGCAAAAATTCAAGGTGGACTGAATGCAAATCAGGGCCAACAGTGCCCCACAGGGTTTGATAAAACTTAGAAGGAAAACCATCAACACTATAGGTGCCTTGTCATGAGCCATATTATTGACGGTATCCTGAAGCTCATCAATGGAGAGTGGTATATCAGAGGCCACACGTTGAGCATCGGTGAGCTTACAAAGCACACAACTCCAATGCGCTTCTCAAGGGTAAACCCATTTGGCAGTGGGGAAGTCCTCTGCCAGCCACCGCTAGTGTCTCTTTGATTTTGACAGAGGAATATTTTAGGAGATGGGATCTGGTAAGATGAAGTATTTCGTGCAAATCATGTTCTATTTGATGTTAGTCCTTATGGTATATTCTGTGTTTACACAGAGGAATCTTTGATGGTCTCCATTTCCTTTTTTTCTTTATCGTTTAAGCTGGCGTGAAATTTTCCTGACGGTCCTTGGAATGCCATATCTTCTGGCAGGCAATGTTTTGTATGTGGAAATCTGAGTTCTTTCCAAAATTAGGTTTTTTACATAAAGGTTCATAGGTCTCCTATGCTATGTTATATTCTGAAGTGAGGTTGTGTGGCGTGTTTCTGAAAGCTCGTAAAATGAAGTGTCCTTTGCACATAATCCCTTGTATCCCAAACTTCTAAATCTACTTGAAATCCATCTTAGATATGTGAATTTTTATATAGATAAAATCCTTTTGAAGATTTTTGAGAGAAGAACTGGTGTGCATAATTAGACCAATGCTCAGTCAGGTAGACTCTGCAATCATTTATCTGCCCACGATTGTTCAACTTTCTCATGATTCTACTTGTTTAACTCAATTTGTTTTTGGTTTGATGCAACCATTTATCCATTAGTTAAAGAATGATAGACAAATTGTTTTTATTTGTAAATCTCTCTCACGAATTTGAATGTCTATCACATACTATATGCTTGGGGCAACCATGCAGTATGTATTTCTTGAATGCTGTACTTTCCTTTCTTTGGCAGTCATCTTTAGTTTTGATGTAATGAAGAGTTACAACTATTATTTATTGGTTTGGGAATGATATCTGAAATTTTATGCTTCCTAAATATGCCCTCATAAATTCATACATTTATTGCTTACTATGCTTGGGAAACTATAGAATTACTATACATATTTATCGAGTAGCATTCATTTACTTTTTTTCTGATTATCTTGTATTTTGTAGTTTTGATGGCATGAAGAGTGTATGCATATTAGCATGTGAACATATGCACAACCTGATAGATGCATTCCCATCAATTGTTTTTATTGCAAAATCCTTGGAATTGATTTCCCATTGCTTTCCTTGAAAGTAACAGGCCGTAGCAATCTTCTAAAACCTAAATCCTTCTATTTTATTGTAATCTGCCATCGTTCTGTCTCTGTCTTTTCTCTTCTTCAATACATTGTCTGACATGCTTCTGTATAACTCTGTGAAACTTAATATTCTATTGCGATTTGCTATAGACAACTTTTGAAAAATTTGAAAACAGTGATTGATATGCTTGTATAGATTTTTTTTCTGGCATCTATTTTGAAAAAACAAAATTTCTGGGTAATATATCCTTTCATTTTTTCACGGTACTACATGATTTGCTGTCCTAAAGATTTAGTGCGGGGACAGTCTACTTTTTCTTTTTGTGAATCTAGTTAGAGGTTGAAGCCAAAATTTTAGTTAATGCACTTCTGAGTATTTTTTTGTTTGATAGATAAAAGAGGGGTTTTATTGGGAACCTTCAGTCGATTATTGAAATGTGTCCCTATGGGCTGCAGTCTGGAGACCCAGCCAAGAAGACAGTTACAAAAGAATAATGATACATCCCAATACCTCCAACAGCGAGGTTCATACATATGTTATGATGACTACATAGCCTCTCATATCAATATCAAACTGAGAGAAACATACGAGAAGGAAGGCTACCGCCAAGAAGAACATGGGAAATGAAAGAAAGCATGATGATTGGCAGGAGCTCGTAGACCTCAAGACACAATGTTGGGCAGGGGTCCTCTTCTACAACAGAGGAGGGATCCACAAGCATTCTGTCATTCTGTCCTCTCCATCATCTGCCATTGGTGTTCTCCTGTTCCGCCCCTCTATGCAGCCACCATCACCAACTTGCCGTCCATGACCCCTGCCACGTCCTCCATGGCTGCGTCCTTGTTCCCCACTGCATGAAGGAGACATAATAATCTAGCACACCATCCTGCCAGCCATGGAAGCTAGAAATGTTTCCTTCCTTTTGTTCCATTACACTATTGTACTAAGGCAGGGACTGAACAATACAATGATCTCTCACAATCTACACAAATGCACTCTAAAGCAATCCTAATGCCATACCAATGCTACAACTTGACAATGTGAGAGTGAGGGAGAGCCTTCTTTTTATAGAGCAGGGAAGGCTTCATAAATACAGGTGGTTGCATAAATGCAAGTGGTTGGAAGTGGTTGCGTAAAGTCCACTTTTGGCATGCAACTTGGGCTTTAGGGCAAGTTACCAAGTCCAAATAGGATTATTTTTTAAATAAGAAAACAAGGAATTGTACAAAAGTTACTAAGCAAGGTAAGGTGTAATTGATATTTATGCCAATAGCTTGGTTGGGAAGGATATGGCATTAATTAATATTAAGGACGGATGCTGCTCGCAAGGTACTTGTATGCTGCCAAGAAGGCCGTCTGACAACCTAGTCATTCACACTTATCAATGGCCCCATTCCACATCGGCTCTTGTTTTTTTAACACCCTTTTGTCAATGATTTGGCATCCATCACCTCCTGATCATGTGCTTAAACCACACTCATCATGCTGCCGAGGGTCATCAATATCTTTTAATTGCCATTGAATACAACCTCACTTAAATTGAGTTTGCTTTTAGAGTCCTACTACAATACCTCCTTAATTATGGTTAGTCCTATGCACGCACAATGTCCCCTAGTTTTCATTGCTGCTTACTTCTGCCAATAGGTAGTTCATCGTCTTTATACAAGGCAGTTGGGATCAAAGAAGAAGATGCTTTATGATGTTTTTTTGATTGTTCTTCCTCCCAAAGCATTGTTTATAACTTGGATCCCACTTCCTTGAGCAAGCCTCAATATTGAGATTTAAGCTTGCCACCCACCTAAATGAGGTTCTTGGTTCCACTAAGTATAGTTTTTATACAGTTGTGCCTGCCCTGTATCTTACCTTGCACGACGCCACTGCAAAATTAGGTAAGCATATCAACTATCAGCTTCATTGCATGGAATGGCAGGTTGTTGAATTCAAAGAGCAGTTTTGAAATGCATGTTAGCAGGATTGAAGAGTGACTTTACTGAATACTTCAAATTTTTATTCGACAAATTTCGATTACATATTGGTTAGGATTCTTCAAGAGCTTCAGATCACGAATGCTCAACTCCTTGAATGGTGTGCTTCTCATCCTCAACACAGGATTCTTACAATGTAGGACTGTCTGCCCTATTCTGTCAACGAGGAATACTTTGAATACCTGCCACCAAATGGATAGGGAAATCCCATCCCTGGATATGCTAGTGGAATACTTTTTTTGCAGATTCAATGCTAGCGCCTTCTTCCATTTCAATTTTTGGTGCCCATTGTGTTTTCTTTTGTTTTGTACCCTTCTATATGCGGTAATCTAAGGACTGTATTTTATCTAATTCTAGAAAAATGTTTAGCTCCAAATCTATGAGAAGTTTGTCCAGCGTTATGTTTTTCTGGATATTTAATATCAACATCTCTGTTTCACAGATTTTTGTTATTAGGCTGCATTTTGTGATTTTTTTCAAGCTCAGGCCTGCAATACTGATATATTTCTCTCCTTTTTAGTTTTTACCTAGTGAAAAAATAAAAGAGAGGTCAAAGTGCTCAATTCTTGGGAGGAGGAAGATAAGAAGGTCCACCCTTCCAACTAATAATGTACAAGGGCTGACATCTTTGCAATGCTTTCTTATAAACATTTGAAGTGTAACACAAAGCTTTTTAGGAAAAGTGAGCCAAACATTCAGTGGCAGGGCTTACTTGACTTGCCCAGACAGTGCTTTTTGTGGCCTCCAGAAAATTGAAGGTATTAGAGAAAGGGAAGTTCATTAAATGGCGCAGTAAGTATTTGAAGGATTAACAAACTAGTCCTAGGCAGAGCTTACTTGACTTGCCCAGACAGTGCTTTTTGTGGCTTCCAGAAATTTGAAGGTATTAGAGAAAGGGAAGTTCATGAAATTGCACAATAAGTATTTAAAGGATAACGAACTAGTCCTAAGATCTCTATATGTATGGCTTGAGGACATTTCATCAAGCAGAGTGAATGCCAAATCCTTAGAAAAAGATTTAATTATAATATGTTAAGTTGGTGCTGGATCATTTACGAACCCAGTTTGAGGGGAAAACCAATGGTCCAGAGAAGATGTGGGAAAGGAAGAAGTAACTGTAACTGCTTATGACCACCCTAAGATGACAATAAGAAGCAAAACAGAGGCCTGGGAAACTGAGCAAAAGAAAATGCAAGCGGAAAATGTTTAGGTTTGAATATCTGAAGAAATGGGATTAAACTACAGAAGGATTTGGAAAATAAAAAATTGTTATAGGTCTCAAGGATAATCACTCGCCATTGCTCAGTGATATGTTACTTGCTTAACAAGAAGTTTGAGACACACTTGCTATTTTCCTTAAATTTTCTGTGGCTTCAAACATCTCATATTTGAGCAATGGCACTTTAAAAGTTCAAGCAAATAGTTATTGAGCGGAAGTTAGCATTAAATTGGGTTGAATGTGCTACTTGTGGACTACCTGATAAGCTTATAGGTAATGACGTTTTGTTCTTTAAGATTTGCTTTCTAAGTGGGTAGCAAATTGTTCTCTCAGCTCTAAGTGGCAGCTTGTTCATACTATGGGCTTCTAATCACTCTTGGTTGGAAAATTTAAAGTCATGATTGCAGGAGTCTTGCTGCAGCTAGTAGATTCCAATTTGGATTAGATTTGATTGTACTAGACGACCTTGTGCTTTGGGTTCAGGCTGGACAAGAGATAAACAATTGAATTGCGGTGGTTTCATATTTTGCACAATAGTGATGGTACTCTTCATTGGAAGCAACAGTATTACGGGCAACAGATTAGTGTGTAATTAGTATTTATGATTTTCTATGTATTGATACTTATGATATCATTCATGGTGAAAATGTACTTGTTAAAATTTGATGTAGCTGGAGACATTGTAATACTGAAGACATAGGGCTGCTAGCAGCAATACATGGTGGCAACTTGAAGACATGCTACGTTATGCACAATTGTGAGATGAAGCATGTTAAGGGAGTAAAATTTTCATATGTTCAAATTCTTGGGATGTCCACTAATCATGTTGTTAGGTTGACTTATAGTTTGCTAGATAAGTTTTGCTATGAAATATGGTCTTAATCACATGTTGGACATTAGAGAGCAGTATTTGTTTTTTGGGTTTTTAAGGTAACATGCGACTATGTGTAGCTAGGGTTATGTTTTAAGGGTGTTTATATGTTTTGTTTGATAAATGAATATTTTTTTACAAAATTTTGCAGGACTTGAAAGATATAGATTGGTAGTTACTAGTTACCTAGAAACTAACTAATATGTGCCACATATGAAAACATTCATCCATACAAAGAAAAAAATTATATTAATGTCCACAAGTGATCAAAGGAGGTCAATGGGATTCAACAAATAGATCCAGTTATAATAGCATGTGGAATCCCCTAAAAAAAGCACCAAAATCAGACAAACCCTAAGAACTAACTAGAGTGACAAAAAATTATCTCCCTGGGGTGAACCTGGAAAGGTACCCCAACACATCAAAGTGAATTATAGATAGTACAAATATCAGAAATGTTCCACATATTATTACTGGTCATGCGAAAGAAACTCTTCTACCCATAGATATCAATCAAGAAGAGAAAGCAAATTTGGACCACAGTTGGGGCTGTTGCAAGTATATAGTAGAATCAGAGTGTGGATTAGGAGGACCAACACTGCCTTAAATCAGTGTGGGATAGAAGGACCAACACTGTCATCAATCACCGTTAAGGAGTCAATACAAGACCTGATAATGTCTTGGGACCAATATCAAACTAAAGATATCTAAATAGATCCAGTTAGCATAGCATGTGGAATCCCCTAAAAAAAGCTCCAAAATCAGACAAACCCTAAGAACTAACTAGAGTACAAAAAATTATCTACCTGGGGTGAACCCAGAAAGGTACCCCAACACATCAAAGTGAATTATATATTGTACAAATATCAGAAATGTTTCACATATTGGTACTGGCCATGTGAAAGAAACTCTTCTACCCATAGACATCGATCAAGAAGAGAAAGCAAATGGGGACCACAGTTGGGGCTGTTGAAGTATAAATTAGAATCAGAGTGTGGATTAGAAGGACCGACACTGCCATAAATCAGTGTGGAACAGAAGGACCAACACTGTCATCAATCAGAGAGTGGAACAGAAGGACCAACACTGTCATCAATCACCGCTAAGGAGTCAATACAAGACCTGATAATGTCTTGGGACCAATATCAAACTAAAGATCTCTAAATACGATTGAAGCAAATGATTTTCTACTTCTTTGCATTTCTACGTTTATGCCTATTTTCCATTTAATTGTATGCTAATGTATTTCTCATAGATATTGTGAGATCTAGGCAGTATATTCTAATGATGTGGAAGGCCTTTTTGGCCAGGAAAAACTTAGTAAAAGGCATACTAATTTCCATATATTCACACCTTTTCCACATTCTGCTTCCCGTTTTCCTTTTACGAGTTGCATTTCCATATTGATTATAAATTTATGTAATTTTTTTATATTTGTGCACCATAGACCACATTTTGATGATGCGGGTATAACCTTCTATACTTTTATTTTACTTTGTTTTGTTGAGTTTTTATTTACAGCTCTTACTTGGTATTCTATTGGACAGTAGATTCTTCATGCTCTTAGGCCTACAAATATTAGGGAGAATATTGATTAAAATGCTGAAATAATGTTTTATGCATTATGTAGCTTTGCACAACATGTAGCTAATACGTGTTTTATATAGTAATCAATCTATATAAAGCTTATCTACTGCTGTTGTATTGGGCAATGGCAAGATTTATTATCATGGTGTTGTCATCGAAAATAATGAAATCAAACTGCTTGGTATTTCAACGAAGGTCTTGTTGACTGTATCATTATTTAATATTAAGAGACCAAAGTTTCACTTTGGAAAAATTGATGTGTGAATTTGCTATATTTTGTACTGATTCACAACCAGTGGGAGACAGTTCAGTGAGATGGTGTTCCTCTTTGCGTATTACTACCAGAGCACTCCAACTCCCTCAGCCTCATAACAGATGGAGTGGGTCTGCTTCCTTTTGTCATCAAGGGCCTTTCTGCTTGTCTGCATCCCATGCCTTTGAGACAGATGCACATTACTAGCTTTTCTTTGCTACCAGAGGTCCATTTGCGTTCGCTGTTAGGAGACATTCAAGAGGAGCACTCGGGTTCCTCTTAAGATTTTCCAGCCTGCCCCCCACACCCCTGGACATTCAGATCTTGCTTGGGCCCTTTTGCAATAATAGACGGATATGCCATTGGTTCTTCTGGTTAGACTTACTGCAGACATGTGACAGTGTTGGTCTCCTTTCATGGTTCCGAGCTTGATCTTCATCAGCTCCATGTTTCTTTGAGAGGTGCTTTCCTTGCAGGACTATTTATACTTGTACTGTCTTATGGCTCGGGTTTAACCACTTTAGGTTCACCCACTTTTGCTTTGTTCAACTTTATTCTTACTTTGTATTTAGTTACTTTTCATAATCCAGGTCCTCTTTACCATAGTACTACTTTTTATAACTAATTGTACTTTCTGAGTCTCGTTGACCTCTTTTGGTTATCCACGAACATTAATATAATTACTTATTTCGTTATGCAATGGTATATATAGGGCGATTTTTCTTTTCATTTAAGACTTGGATTGGCGAATTTACCTGGGTTACTGAGTTTTGGTGTATCTTTGAATCTGTTTGCTAATACTTACATTTTTAACATTGTATTGCTGTACAGATTCTGGCATTTAATTACTGTTTGAAAGAGAACATCTCTGCAGAAGAGATATCAGAGGTACCTTTTTTGGCAGATTTTAGTCTAGTTTTACTCCTGGGAAGTCTATGTTCTGGTTAATAATCTATATTTCTCTGGCAGTTTAACTTTTCTTGAGGTTTACCTAATTAGGTTTCTGAAGTTGAGCTCTTTCTGTCATTTGTCTTCTCATAGTTTGCATGTTTACTCTATCTATTAGTGTTCTGAGAGAAGTCTTATTTATTGCTTCTCTTGTTAGTTCCTTCGTATGGTATGATTTCCATTAAGTATACTGATCTATTTGCAGCTTTTGGGCTTGGCAATGAGGGAATCGCTACACAAGGTCAGTGAATATTTCCAAGTAGGCTTCAGTGCCATTTATACTTGTTTTAGAGGGCTATTTTCGGATCACTTTGTTTCTCCCTCCAAGTAACAGAATATCCTGAGTTGATAAGATCAACTAAATCTCGATCATGTTTTTTGCTTTTTTAATAGCCATCTTATCTTCTGCTCAATGAAATATAAGCAAGTTGGCTTTATATGCAATTGATATAAATGTTCAGAACAATTTAGCATATTTTAAGGTGAATTGTACTCTGCGAGTTGAATATTGGATATCAAACGATAAAACTTATTACATTCAACAGATGCAAAGCCCAGACTTAATAATATGTAAAATGTTATTCAACACGCTTAATAATATGTGAAATATTATTCACCACACTTAATAATTTGTGAAATATTTGAAGAAGCAGCGTGAAGAGTCTTCTGGAGGTAAAACTCACAGACAGATTCTTGTTACAGTTAACTGAGACTCTCTTTGAATGGATGAAAACATGGTAGAAATAGCGGATCCACAAAAGATTGATAACACAGGTGGAAATTTATATCATATCCAAACAGGATTACATCATGATTATCATAGTTTTGGATCTTGATATGAAAGTTTAACATAGTTCTTTTGACAGAGACATCTGAAAAAACTAACACGGTTCCAAACGATAGAAACATCTATACTACTAAAATTATTAACGGTACTACAAATACTATGACTATGCTTCTGACTTTAGACCCTGCTAAACCTGGGAAATAAGTGCAAAAAACTGACCACAGAAAACCACTTGGCTGTTCGGTGCCAAAACAAAATCCTGATGAAGAATCAGGTCATCCTCCACAAAACAGCAGCCATGAATCTCCACCAATTCCAAGCCTGCAAATTGCTATTGACACCATTCCATCTGGAAACCTCGCAGTCACAGGGCCTTCTGAAAAGAAGCATCACAGCAGCTGGGAGGATGGCCAACTCCAAGGGCGGTGCAGTTGGCAATTTTAAGCTTTAGTTCCTCCTTGTTGACCTGATCAGGTTCCTCATTCATGATCTGTTCCAAGGTCTTGCAAATATCTGAGAAAGTTTGCTGCATCCAGTTTCTAAAGACCATGGCTTTTTCCTCAAGAGATTGCATGTCCCCCTCCTTGGCCCTCTCCAAATTCAGGATACGAGCTTCCATATTCTGTATTACTACTATTTTTACTTCCTTAGCTTGGATGGAGTTGCCGAGCTCCATGATCACCTTTTCCGGAGTGTTTTTGGTTTCTTTGAGGTCGGGGTTGTGGCCCTTCAAGGACACCAGGTCCTCCAAGATTTTCAGTTTATCAACAACCTTTATAACACCCAATTCCCCTTCATCTTGTATATTTGTGGAGGAACCACTATGAGCAGAAAATTATTTTGACTGCCCAGCAAATTCCGTAAAACCAGAAGTAATGTTAATAATTTTTTGGACAGGGGTTTTAGGATTTTAGGATCTCCCACCTTAAGGATATTCCATGCTACTGCTGGAACTGAAGGCAGTGAGAGCAGGGCTTTGACAATTTCTTCTTGGAGGGCCTAAACTGCAGCAGTACTCAAGTACACCATGGCCACCTTGCTCCATTCAGTTAAATACTTGCGAATGCCTTCCCAAACCTTCAATGGGGCCTTATGCTCTGCCTCAGTTATTCCCACACAGATACTTGTAGTCCCAATAGCAATGGATTTATCAGCTTCATTAAAGATGGTGGTTTTAGTAAACACATTATTACAGCAATGAGTGGTGCCATCATCCTCTATGCCCTCCTACTGCATCTCTTGCAAGGCCAACTCGCTATCCCCTTCAGCTTTAAATTATTACCTAGTAGTTAAAAATATATATGTTTTAATAAATCAAAATTTCAAGCCTACCTGTTGAATTTATGTTTTAGAAAAGTAGTAAGCAGTAAAGCTGTACAGGGAGTTTTAAACTTATGCCATAATTTACGGTTGAAAACATAGAAAATCACCTGGAAGCCATCAATTTCCAGGCCTGGTCTGCATGAGCGAGGCCATTTGAAGATCAATCTATACGCTTTTCAAGGCATAAAGGTTTGTATGGTGAAAGGTGAAGCTAAGCAAGATGGCTGAACTATTAGAATCTTGGTCATTCTAATTCTGCTTCTCATCGGGGGTCTTTGAGTAAATGGAGAGGTTGAACTGTTTTGCTGCAACATGGTACTTTCCTAGATAAATCTTTTGTGTCCAATTTCTTCTTCACAGACTACTACATATTCACAACATAGAATCACGCAGGTTGAATTCTTTAATTTATAGGAATTTATAGGGATCTGTTCAGTGCATTCCCATGTTAAAATAAAAAAAAACATTTGAGTAACTATAATTAGCCATACCCATTTGTTCGTATATTTGAGATATCTCTGATCTTTTTCTATTTTATAATAACTTTTATACAAATATGCTATTTATTATTCTGGTGGTAAACATAGGCAGTTTACTTGTATAGGTTTTAGGCTGTCAATGCAATCGTCTTGTAAGGGACTTTGAAGCGGCATTCACAAGCACTTTTAAGACAATTACACGGGTCAAGCAAGCACATTATGGGAAGAAAATGGCATCTTACCCCTCAGAAAAGAAGATGTCAATTTCGGATGGCCAGATACCTGGATTAGCAACAGTTGGATACACTAATGATACAAGAGCAGAATATGCAGATGCTTTGGAAAGACGGGTAGGAAAGTTTAGAGAGAAAACAGATTGCAAGCGACTTATTGAACAAACTTCTGGCAGTTTGGGTCCTGTACAGGGTAGTGGAATGAAAGGTGGGGTTCAGCAGTTTTGCAAACCGATCTGTACAAAATCTGATGTGCAGATTACTTCAAATCCCAAGGATGAGCTTCCAAAAGAAAATTGTACAGTGGATTGTCGAGAATGTAGTTGTATAACAGAGAGTGTTGATTTCAAAGATCGCAATAATTTGACTTGCCAAACAAGTCAGCTTGCTGGAAATGCTTCATTGTCTAGTTTTGCCAATAATGAAATCGAGGAAATTAGTCAAAAAATGAAAAACATAAAGTTCGAATCTGCAGACTGTAAAGACTTTGCTGTGGGAAATAACCCTTCTGTTGCCACTGAGAAGATGACTCCTACAGATAGAAATTTTGAAGAGAATGATTCTGATTTAGCAAGTGCAATATATGAAAGCGGTAAACCATCTAGCATGTTAGGGGCTAATCTCAATCAGCAGGTGATTTTGCATGAAAAATTTGAGAGACAGCTTGCAAACACCGCAAGCAGCACTTTGCGTCACCCTGAGTGGACTAATTCAATTTCTAATGTCTTTGAGAAGTCTCTTATGGAACAGGAACGGTGTAATAATCTAAGAGAAGTTGAGATTGGGCTAACAATGAGGCGTCTACATCTCAAGGAAGCAAAAATGTTTGTGGACACAGAGTCAAATAGATTAACGAGGCAAAGTATATCTATGAGCCAGTCCAAAGCATCATTCAAAGAAAGCAAATTCATTGATAAAAAATTGAATAAGGCATATGTAGATCTGAATAGAACCTGTGCGGATCATTTGGTGGCTGGTTTGATGCTCATGCTTTTTGCTCTTGCATATGGTAGTTGGAAGTATTCATATGCAAACCTTTCCCAGGCGGTTGAGGCGTGCCATGCCAATTCCAAGGTAATGCTGTTATCATGCATTAAAATTTGTCCCGGAGAGAAAGTAGTGCGCATTTTTTTATTTTTTTTGAATTTATAATGTTTCCTCCTAAATATGAATTGTCTATTTGATGTCACTATCTTCAGGAACCAGGGAAATCATCATGGTTTCCCAACCCCATGGATTCTGTAACTGGGCACATCAAAACCCTTGTATGTGAGGTTACTGTGATTGGCCGCATTTTGTTTGGTTTGGCAGTTATTGGGGTTCTTGCTACTTCACTGTTGCGCCGCACAGTTTCAAGTTCCAGTCAGGCTATGCCTACATCTATCATCTTGATTGTTCTAGGACTCATATGTGGTTATGCTGGTAAGCTATCTGTGGATAGTTTGGGTGGAAGTGGATTTCATTGGTTAGTTCAGTGGGAATTCTTTTGTTTATTGCATGCATTTTCTGCTTGCTTTCCAGCATCTTTGCTCCGTGTTTTGAATGGCCCTCCATCTGCCCATGAGGAGGTCAAGGAAAAGCTACATTTGATTCTCTTCTCTCTTCGAAAATTTATATTTCATGCCCTCCTCATGGTTCTTCCTGTGATGGCCGGTCTAACACCATTTGCTTCTGTAAAGGAATGGACAAACCATTTTTCCCATATCATATTTGATAATGTCTTGGAGCCTGTGAGGATATCTGTCAGAGATAGTATTGAGCAGTTTCTTGTTGTGTGAATCTGGGAGTATAGTTTCCCAGCTGTACCATGTGGAACAGATTGCATGACTGAGCAATCATGTAAGCTGATGCAAAGTTATATTTGACTGAAAATGGAGGTGAAATATCTATATGACTGCAAGCTTATGATACTGTTTCTGGAGAATTGTAGACTGGTCTAAATGTCATTTTATATTGTATTTTGTAAATTCTATTTATGGTGGAAGAAGCATACCGATAATGACTGTATTTGTATTTGGTGAAGTGAGAAAAGCCAATCTATATCTTCTTTGACTTCTGATGGACAAATTTTGGATTATGATTGTCCTTTTTGTTAACTGGTCTAAATGCCATTTCATCTTGTATTTGGTAGTCACTATTTATAGTGCAAGAAGAATAACGCAAATGACCATGTATTTGTATATGGTAAAGTGAGAAAAGGCAATGTGTATCTTCTCAGACTTCAGGTGGACATTTGAATTATGAATGCCCCTTTTTGATAACGAGAACTCAGCAGAAATCATGGCTACAAGTATACAAGTATCTCCTGAAGGAGAAATCATGTTATCGTTATCATGAATCAATTAAGTAAATATAATCTTGTTCTTTGCAGTGGTTGATCTTTCTGTTGTGTAGGTCCTATGTGAAAATGCCACATTCCAAATGCTTTTTAGAAAATACATATTAGAAATGAACAATACTAGTATTACTTTTATAAAGAAGATTTTTGCAGGAAGACATTTTCCAAATGCTCTTCTGGATACCTATGTAGTACTACTTTTTTAGGATAACTGAAGAAAACATTCTCATTGAGATTTTTCATCCAGGATACAAGTATCTCCTGAAGGAGAAAACATTCTCATTAAAATTATTCATCCAGGATACAAGTATCTCCTGAAGGAGAAATCATGAATGCCCCTTTTGGTAGTCACTATTTATAGTGCAAGAAGAATAACGCAAATGACCATGTATTTGTATTATGAATGCCCCTTTTGGTAGTCACTATTTACAGTGCAAGAAGAATAATGCAAATGACCATGTATTTGTATGTGGTAAAGTGAGAAAAGGCAATGTATATCTTCTCAGACGTCAGGTGGACATTTGGATTATGAATGCCCCTTTTGGTAGTCACTATTTATAGTGCAAGAAGAAATAACGCAAATGGCCACGTATTTGTATATGGTAAAGTGAGAAAAGGCAATGTATATCTTCTCAGACTTCAGGTGGACATTTGGATTATGAATGCCCCTTTTGATAAGGAGAACTCAGCAGTTTCAAAATATCATAAGCACGAAGTGTGCAAGTTCCAAATCTCATGAAAATCTGAATATAGATGTGCCTTTGCAGTGTGAACACCTTTGGAAGTTTGCAGTATGGCTTTATTTTGAAGGTGTCAGCAAAGATCGTAATATATTAAAACAAACAGGTTTTAATATACTATGATTGTAATCTCTTTTGAAGTGCCTCTTGTATGCAAAAAAGCAAACTTAAAATTATTCATCCAGGATACAAGTATCTCCTGAAGGAGAAATCAAGTTATCATTATCATGAATCAGTTAAGTAAATATAATTTTGTTCTTTGCAGTGGTTGATCTTTCTGTTGTGTAGGTCCTATGTGAAAATGCCACATTCCAAATGCTTTTTAGAAAATACTTATTAGAAATGAACAATACTAGTATTACTTTTATAAAGAAGATTTTTGCAGGAAGACATTTTCCAAATTCTCTTCTGGATACCTATGTAGTACTACTTTTTTAGGATAACTTTAGAAAACATTCTCATTTAGATTTTTCCTAGTTATAATTCAACTATGGATATAAAACCAGTACTAGACATTTTGATTTTTGTTCCCAGGGACTTTTGCTTCAATCTTGCAAATGGCTATTTACCTCAGAGACCGGGGGTTACATTCTAAACATAATGCACTTGAACCTACCCTGAATATTCCTACATTGACATTAATCACGGATATATTGCAATATACTACTGGACATGGACTTCATCTTGGAGTAATATAACTACCCTGCACATTCATGTTTGTTGCAATATACTACTGGACATGGACTTCAATCAGGCGTAATGTAACTACCCTGCACAATCATGTTTGTTTTCACGTACACCCTTGTTTTATGTAATGTATAATTTATTCACCTAAGATAGTTATGCGTGCTTTTGAAAGTTGAAAAGGTTTTATTGATGTCGGTTGGATAATTTTCAAATTACATTTTGCTATGTAAAAAGTCGTAATGGTTAGCTGGAAGAAACATTAATATGATTCTTTTTGTTATAAATTTGTTGGTGCCTTGCTTGCATATGGTGGTCTTTAAAGATGAGTATATTTAAATAGAGCCAACATTAACACTAGGTGGTGCAAAAGATATGATACGTGAAATGTAAAGGATTATGTTGTACACACAGTTATAAAATCTATTTTTAAAAAAAGATGATGATGGAGATGAATTTGAGTGCCCATTAGATGAAACAGGTCTGTAGTACCTGTGAGAGTGTATCAATGAAATATAAATTCTATTGTCTTTAATATTGTTTGCAATATATCATTATACTTACTATTAATGTTATTGCCATACTATGGCCACCGTGCCCCTTCTTCAAGAGTTTCTGTCCACAAAGTGTCATAAGTGAAATTGTTACACTTATCGTGTGATGTTAATAATGACAAACCCTATTATAAAGTAGAATTACAAAAAGTTTCACTGTAAACGTAAAAGGATTCCTCAAATTTGTTTTGTTATATTAAATTGTAATAATAAAATTGGGCAATGCAGTATCAATAGTTATAAATTATTGAACTATTTATATGAAAGTAGTTAGCATGAAAAAAATTATTCATTATTGAGTTAGGTGATTGACAGTTATCAAACTTATTTCAATTCTATTTGGGAGATGTGATACCATAGCTTCTGAAACTTCTATGCCAATCACTGACATGGAAAAGCATACATTATTTCTGATTTTCTTAGCCATAGCAAGTTCTTTTGCTATTGTGGGTTTAGGATTTGGTCAAATCTGAAACCGATGAAAGATCTGGGTTTTCTTTGATGAAGATGTCAACTAAAAGAATCTCGGGCTGCCATCATTCGGGATTCTATGCACTTTATAATGAACATTGTTGTCATTTTATTGCCAAATATAACTAGGGTTAAGGGATCTTTAACCTGAAAAGAGGTTTGTGAGAAGTCAAAACTCGAGGAGTATTCATAGTATATTGAGTTAGATCCATCACAGGGTAAACCAAACCAGATGGCATTTCAACCTTTGCACTTTCTAGAGAAAGTAGAAATCTACATGCAAAGCATATGAAGTGGGTTATGTAATGTTTTTTTTTAATTTTATGATTGAGAAAAGGAGAAGTTAAAATATGCCAATGCCATATTACCCACCTTTCCTTGCTTGCAAGACTAAGTTTTTATCAGTGTTAGCAAGGTGTTTACAAAAAAGTTAAATCACCAAGGTTCTCAAGTCAACATGCATATTATACACGGAGATATTTATTTACTTCCATGGTATCTAACTGTAGACATAAGAAATGCCTCTTGGGCATTTATTTATTGTTACATTGCATGATTTTAAGATGTTTATGTACTTATCAATTATTGATTCGAACTAGGTGTTATTGATGTGTTTTGTCTACTTTTGATGGTTTTGACCCTTTTCTTGACCTACTCCAATATTTTTTCTCTTCCTATTTCCCACCTTTCGGATTCCATGTACAAAATGTACATTAACATTCCAGGCGGTTTGGAATGTTAGTGCATAGTCATGGGAAACTTGTGGAGCCCCTTGAGGCTAGAGTGCACTCGCTTTTTGTCTCACATTTTTTGCCTTGAGATCATTTAATATTGGTTTATGTGCGAATAGTTTCTAAAATAGATTCAATTTTTCTATAAATACACAAGCATTGTAGTTTATATGGATAAAAGGCAATCTAAATGCAAATTCTATCAATCATTTTCATAGGAAACTATTGAGCACTCACAAACAATTTATAGGAAAACAAACATTCATTAGAATATTCATTGAAACACAAAAGTTCATGTTAGATATATTATAGTGTTGGGTTATTTGATCCAAGTCATTTTACTTAATTATTTTTTGTATAGGAGCACGCTTCACTTTATGTGACACCCACTTTTCATAAATTACCTTTAGTTTATTTTATATTTGTTATTATGTTAGTTCGGTTTGGTTGAACCCGTTCTTTGTGGTTCACACAACCAACTCTGGTAAGCTTGTAAAAGCTTATTTGACTATGCAAATATGTAATGGTTTTATTGAATATACCTTCATTAATCCTCTATTATATGCGGTCCTATCAGTGGTATTAGAGCCTAGATGGGGGAGGAATCCATGCAAGGAAGAGGAGAAAACAAGCAAATGATTTATTTTTTTGGAAAGGTTTGAGAATTTTTGGAAGGGTTGAAGCTCTCAAACATTGGGTTGTATGACCCTTTGTTGCAAGAACAAGTATTTGTATGGCTCAAATCTGCTTGAATTCAATTTATACAACCCATATTTGCTCTGTACATCGTCCAATGGCGTGTTAATGTAACAAGTTTTTGATCTGTATGGTCCAAATTCATTGTATATTATATGCCCTGAAAGTCCAATTGTACAGCGTCCAAACCCTCCAAACAATGATTGTATGGCTCAATACAGAAATATGAGCATGAAAATTAGTCTATGAGCATTCAATTTATTTTCAAATTGCATTTTCTACGGTATAAACCCTTGAAACCTCCATGTGTACGGATTTGTATGGAATTGACAGAAGTTTGCAAAAATTTCAATGTAGTTTTTAGCATTCATTTCGCAGTAATATGCAATAGCACGACCTTCGTACAACCTAGGAGCGTTGGCATAAAAAGTATGGCACAACAGTGAATACATTTGATTTTTCATTGTGCTTTATTCAACTGGGCCCCACAAGAAGACATGCAATGTACTTTTCACTTTGTAGTAATTTCTCGGGTGAATTGATTTCACATGCAAATATATATATTTTATTTTGTAAATCAGAAAAAATTGGTTTATATAGAAAATTGCTTGTAAAACAATTGGTTACAAAGTACTTGCAAAGGAGAGATCTCATGATCAAAACCTCACCAAAGTATTTTTTGGTTAACTGATTTTTGACCCAAAGAGTTGAAGAATATGTTTAAAATAATTTTTTTAAAAAGTATTTATTGGTCAACTGATTTTTGACCCAAATAGTTGAAGAATATGTTTAAAATAATTTAAAAAAAAAGAAGTTTTGTAATTGGAGATAAAAATGTGTAATTTGTGAGAGTTTCAACATTTTTGCGACTTTTTCATTTAGTCGCTGTTTTTGACATTCAAATGGTTAATCTTATTAATTGAAGTTTATTTATTTAATTTTTAAAGTAAATGTATTAAAATTGATGATATAATGGTGTAAAGAATTATTTTTTACGACTCTTATATGTAAAGATTGATATGTCCCAAAATCAAAACATTGTAATGGGATTTTACGTGAGGGTATAGGCAAAGCCCCAATATACCTACTATTCTCATGTTTTGTTATCATTATGGCGAAGATTGTCATTCTCATTTCAGAAAATGGGCGACTCACTCTTAAAAACTATAAGGAGTGGTGCATGAATATGGAGAACTCTTTAGTTTTTAATGACTTATGAGAACTTGTCGAAAACCAACTCACAACTCCTAATGAAGTAGCCAAACTAATTGAATTTCACAAGCATGATAAAAGAGCACTTGCGTTATTAAAATCATCTTGTTCTGTGGAAGTTATCATTCATATAGAGGCTATTAAAATTGAAGCAACGTGGAAAACAAAAAACTTATATGATAAACAACTTGCATATAAGAAATTGATCTTCTCATGCAACTATTAAACAATAAACTAAAAGATGATGATGTATCTGAATACATTTCACGAATGAAGACATTGAAGCAAGAATATTGCACTATAGGTGGCAAAATCGATGATGATATACTCATTTCTATCACTTTGAATGGCCTTACTTTTGCTTACACAAATTTTGTAAAAAAGTTACAACTTAGTGATAAGTTCAATGGAGCAACATTTGATTCCATTTGTGAATTGCTCATTCAACATGAGCGTCAGTTTGCAAAGTAGAAAACTCAACGTATAGAAGATCCCTACTTCACAAAGGTAGGGAAACATCGACTCCATAGAGGACATGCTCTAAGGCATTTTCAAAACCATTCTCCGAGACATTCCCATCGACATTCTCATTGACATTCTTCTCAGCACTCTCCCAAGTCCTCTGAACACATACATCAACATGAACATTGTTCTCGGTCTAGTGGTTGCTCTGGTGATTCCTTATCATCTGGTTCTCGCAAACACATGAAAGAACCCAGATGTTATAAATGTGGTGGTATTGGCCATCTTGTTGATGTATGTCCTTCTCGACACCCTTGATCCTCGCACAAAAATAAGGTTGCAGTTAATTACGCCAGTCATTCTAGTGGAGTTTCTTCAGGTTGCTCTAGCTATTATGGCTATTCAAACACTTCATTTGATCAAAAGGCGTCCTACATGGCCGAGGCCTATGGTCCCAATGGACCTAATGATATGTTCTCAGTGCACAAGATTCACCCCATCTTGAGTGAGATGTTAACTTAGAGATTGGGTTTTGCTATAGTGGCAGTTTTGGCTTGGATTTTATTTTTTCCCGTTCAATTTTGGTTTTCTTCACTTCATTGATATTCCTGATGCAAAACATACATAGTTGTTTGGATCAATTTTTTCGCTACATCTTTCTCACCTCTCCCCTAATGGGGGAAAAGCTAGTGCATGGCTTTCAATCAGTTGTTGGTGGTTGTATCGATAGGTTTTTGTGTGAGATCTTATGTGGATTGATTTAGTTGAACATACTTTGATCATGTTCCACTGTAGTACGATGCAAAATGGTCAGAAGGGATGAGCAGACCTTAATTGTGTTCATGATTCATGTCACACTCGTGGGGCTGGCTTCTGTATGGAATAACATTGGTTGATTGATACCATGGTGTATAGTGCATCAGTTTGCAGATGCAGCAAAGACTGTTGATGACTTCATAGTCATAGCTCTAGTTCATCTTCTTCTATACTCTTTTGGATCAAGGGAGGGTTTGTTGGGTCGTTTGATTGAAGTTATTTTATTTAGTTACTTTTTTATAGGGGCATGCCTCACTTTATGTGACACACCCTTTTAATAAATTACCTTTAGTTTATTTTATATTTGTTAGTTTTTTAGTTTGGGTTGGTTGAGCCCATTGGTTGGTTCACACAACCAACTCACGTAAGCTTATAAAAGCTTATGTGACTATGTAAACATGTAATGGTTTTATTGAGCATGCTTTCATTATTCATCCATTATATGTGGTCCTATCATATAGTACCTTGGTTTGCATGTTATTGATCATTGAAATTTATTGTTTTAATGATTGTTATTGTTTAGACCCCGAAAAATATCAAGATAGTTAGACTATTCTCTGGTTTAATGCAGGGCCTTAAATTGTTATAAATTGCTACCCAAATAGGGCAAAAAAAAAAAAAAACTCTATTTTGCAATTGATTGGAGCAAAATATCGGAAAATTGAGTGAGATTTTTGATGACAAGAACCAAGTGAACATGGCCATCAAATTATTTTGGGTTTTCTGCATTTTTGTCCAAAACTACTATGCATGATCAAGATTGTCTAGAGTGTTGGAAAAATTTAATACTCACATTGAATAGTGTAGTGAGTTAAAATTAACATTATGTAAGTGTAAATAATTGTATGAGAGTTGTGATAACAACTCACATTTATATAAGCTTTGTTGAGTATTTAAAGGGATTTGGTGACTAGCAGTGACAAGCTTTGATTCATTAATAAGAGATTGAAGTCCTATAAGTATGGAATCCCTCATTGAATAAAATTAACTAATAATTATCTAGTGTTTATTGTGTAAACTTTGACCAGATTTAATCCTTAGTATCGGAGCATGTTGTGGTCATGAGTTTTGAATGAGGGTCCATCAGTATTTATGGTTGCTCACGTATGAAATGGGAATATTAGTTAAAGAAAAGACACTTCATGCTTCATGTGAGAAAGAAAGGAGAAGAACAAAAGCAAATGCCAAATTTAAATAACACAACAATTTGGACATAGACATTGCCCCAATTGAGAGATGTATTAGGTAAGAGATTACAAAGCGTAGAAATATAAGAAGACACCTCAAGCAAATGATATATTTATTTACAATTGCAACCATACAACCAACTTGGAAGAAGTGCCCAATAGCTTTAGTCTACAATAATTTCTCATACAAAGTTTTGTTTTAATAATTTTATCTAATGTTGAGTAGTTTTAAGGCATTGTGTTAACAATTTGAAAAATCAGCTAATACCCGTCTAAAGAACATGCCATGTTTTTTTTTCACGATTTGGGTTTCTATGCAATTTAAAGGGTTTGAAGGTGGATGTGCTATCAAAAAATTGTATACATTTTAGTGAAATTCATATCATAGTTTAGAAGAAAATTGAAAAACAAAACATGGTTCTGGGTAGCTAGGGAAAAACCATAAACTTTAATTTGTTTTTCATATGAAATTTTTATAATAATATGTAGTAGTATTTATTGATTGAATAGCGGGTTTCAAAGTAATTTTTTAAAATATTGTGATAAAGTGTCATCAAGTTAGTAGTGTCAAAGTTTGAGTTTATTTTTTAGGTTTCATTAATCCGTCCAAATAAAGTAATTTGTAATGGATGTTGTATGTCAATTCATTTTTTTTTTTTTGGGGATGGAAGGGAGATTTGAAGGAAAATATTTTCGTTCTTGGCAAGTGAGAACTCAATTACTATTGATCGACAAAGACTTCTAAAAAATTATCAACGAAAAAGTAACAAAACTAGGAGATGCATATGAAGTGGAAAAATGAGAGATAAAGGATTAAAAAACAACAATTATTGGCTTCAGGGTATTTGATGCTTATTTGCATCATATAGACTTATCCAAGACTTCAAGTGTCATGTGAGGGAGACATTGAACACACGTTTGGATCACATGAAGGAAGCACAATAATTGCTTTGAAACATAAGTTATATGGACTCAAAATAGAAGAAAGCGACAACATGGTGCAACACATCAATGAGTTCCATTCCATATTGAATCAATTAGCTAGGATAAACATTGATGTGAAGTATGCAATTTAAAGGGTTTGAGGGTGGATGTTCTATAAAAAAATTGTATACATTTTATTGAAATTCATAACATAGTTTAGAAGAAAATTGAAAAACAAAACATGGTTCTGGGTAGTTAGGGAAAAACCCTAAACTTTAATTCATTTTTCATATGAAATTTTTATAATAACATGTAGTAGTATTTATTGATTGAATAGCGGGTTTCAGAAAAAATTTTAAAAATATTTTGAATAAAGTGTCATCAAATTACTAGTGTCAAAGTTTGAGTTTATTTTTTAGGTTTCATTAGTCCGTCCAAATAAAGTAATTTGTAATGGATGCCGTGTGTCAGTTCAATTTTTTTTTTGGGGGGAAGGGAGATTTCAATGAAAAGATTTTCATACTTGGCAAGTGAGAACTCAATTACTATTGATCGACAAAAACTTTTGAGAAATTATCAACGGAAAAGTAACAAAACTAGGAGATGCAGAGGAAGTGGAAAAATGAGAGATCAAGGATTAAAAAACAACAATTATTGGTTTAGGGTTATCTGATACCTATTTGCATCATATAGACTTATCCAAGACTTCGAGTGTCATGTGGGGGAGACATTGAACACACTATTTGGATCACAAGAAGGAAACACAATAGTTGCTTTGAAACATAATTTTTATGGACTCAAAATAGAAGAAAGTGACAACATGGTGCAACACATCAATAAGTTCCATTCCATATTGAATCAATTAGCTAGGATAAACATTGATGTGAAGTATGCAATTTAAAGGGTTTGAGGGTGGATGTGCTATCAAAAAATTGTATACATTTTAGTGAAATTCATATCATAGTTTACAAGAAAATTTTAAAACAAAACATGGTTCTGGGTAGTTAGGGAAAAACCATAAACTTTAATTCGTTTTTCATATGAAATTTTTATAATAAAATGTAGTAGTATTTATTGATTGAATAACGGGTTTCAAAATAATTTTATAAAATATTGTGATTAAAGTGTCATCAAGTTACTAGTGTCAAAGTTTGAGTTTATTTTTTAGGTTTCATTAGTCCGTCCAAATAAAGTAATTTGTCACAGATGTGTTTCAGTTCAATTTTTTTTTTCGGGGTGAAGGGAGATTTGAAGGAAAAGATTTTCATACTTGGCAAGTGAGAACTCAATTACTATTGATCAACAGAGACTTTTGAAAAATTATCAACAAAAAAGTAATAAAACTAGGAGATGCAGATGAAGTGGTTAAATGAGAGACCAAGGATTAAAAAAACAACAATTATTGGCTTAGGGTTATCTGATGCCTATTTGCATCATATGGATTCATCCAAGACTTCGAGTGTCATGTGGGTGAGACATTGAACACACTGTTTGGATCACAAGAAGGAAGCACAAGAGTTTCTTTGAAACATAAGTTATATGGACTCAAAATAGAAGAAAGTGACAACATGGTGCAACACATCAATAAGTTCCATTCCATATTGAATCAATTAGCTAGGATAAACATTGATGTGAATAACGATGATGCAAAATCCATCTTGCTGAATAGCATGCCAGACAACTATTCAAACATAGTCTTTATTTTGAGTAAAATAAATTAGAGTTTAGAAGATCTAATTTCTTCATTGATAGATGAAGAAAACATAATTAAAAAAATAGATTCAAAGAAAGAGGAAAGTGTTATGTATGTTAAAAACAGACAAAAAATCCATCTAAACCAGATAAATAAGGTTCAACTTCCAAAGCTTCAAAGAAAAATACATCTGTTACTATTGTAAACAACTAGAGCACATCATTATAAACTATAAACAAAGAGCACAATCTTTAATTGATGGCAAATTAAAGAATAACACATTGGTAGTTATAGAGGACATAAAAGAAGAGAGTGATCGAGAAGTAAATATTGCCCATTAAAGTGATCCTAGTGATGATGAGTGCATGTTTTAAATGATCAATAATTAGAGGTCAAAGGAAATGGAGGAGGGAGGCCAAATAATGACCTCGAGTTTGCAAATAATGAAGGGGCTAAAGATTGCAGTAGTGGCACAACTTTTATTTATTTATGTTTGTGTGTGAATTATGCTCAATAAGTGAGTAGCTTAACACTCACTAGAAATAAATAAATGTATGTGCGAACTATAGTTCAAGTCTCCTAGGTGAGGTACTTAATTAGTAACTAATGTGTATGATTATGCAGGTGTGGAGGATGAATAAATATGTGTTTCCATTCATATGTGGGTAGTTGATATATTTACCCATGAAAGCCATCTGTGACAGATATGGAGGTTGAACAAATGTAGATTCCTATTCGTAGTTCCCATCATGGGGGTGGTTGATAAGAGATTGATGGATTCACTCTCTACCTTCATTTAGTCTATAGCCACGTGTTCCAATGTTAGTTCTAAGCAGGGGGATGTTGGAAATATTTAGTATTCATATTGAATAATGTCAGTGAGTTGAAATTAGCATTATGTGAGTGTGCAAATAATTGTATGTGAGATGTAATAACAACTCACCTCTAGATAGACTTTGATAAGTATTTATAGGGATTTGGTAACTAGTGGTGATAAGCTTTGACTCCTCGTTAATAGAAGATCAAAGACCTATAAATATGTAATTCCTCATTGAATGAAATTAACTAAGAATTATTTAGTGTTTATTGTGTAAACTTTGATCAAATTTAATACAGACCATAAGTGTACAATTCATACTTCTCTAATTGTCGTCATGTTTTTGCGTTAGTTTTTTGTCATTTATGATCATGTATTTCCATTGTCACCTTTTGATGATTGTCATCATATCGCAAAATAAAAGTAGATAAGCCTAAACGTTGCACGCTTTTCTCTTTGGTTTTAAAATCAATTAATTATGTTAATTACTATTTTGAGCACATTATTTAGCCTATTTAAAAGTACTTGGGTCTTTTTTTGTCACAATTTAATTTAAATCTATTTATCCATATTATATTTAGGTGAATTTCTGCTCCCTTACTCCCTTTTTAGGGTTAGATCTAAATTTATTCAGGTTAATTATTGGCATGCTTCTTTAGGATTTCATAAAATCTCGATATGTTAGGCCTTCCCCCTAGAATTAGATCTTGTTTCTCATAATGTCAAATATGAATTTATCTAATTTCCCTGGGGTTAATTCAATTGCATGCCCTTATATCCAATATTCCTAGCTTCTTTGTGTTTAATTCATCGCAGGTCAATTTTTTTTGAAGTTTTTTCAACCATAGGGTCATTGAATGGGTGTTTGTTCAATGTTAGGATTAATTGAGAAGCTATTTAGTTTATTGAAATACCTTTGGTTAATTTTATATCTTTATTGTAAATGAAAATGGAGTTTGAAAAGATAGCTGGTGTTAGGCTTCTAAATTGTATTTTCAGTTGCATGTGAATGATATTGTTATGAATAACTACCATGATGCATACATTACATGACTTAAAAAATCATAGTTCTATTCTATTAGTTATTTTACCATTATTGTGAATAACTACAATGTATGGTAATTTAATTATTTTTCAATTGCATTGTGAATAAGTAGTTTTTTTACCATTGTTGTGAATAACTACCATGATGCTTACATTATGTGACTTGAATAGAATGGAACTAAAATGATATTTTGAGTTGCATTTGAATGGTATTGGTGAATTTTGTATCATTATATTTGAATGATATTGTTGCGAATAGATCTAAAATTGATAATGTATGTGAAGTAGATCATGATCAACAATCTTTCCCAGACGAACAAGAAATAATTGAAAACAATGCACATATTTGAAACATGTTGAAGAACACCCTCATGAAATAGCTAGATTAATGAAAGTATTGGAAGAAGTTGCAAGTTAAAATATAGATTTTGATCCAAGGGTTAAAGATAGGGTTAGAATTGAAGGAATACCCTATAAGGTAAATAATGGATATCAGTGCTGACAATGATGATTATGCTTGGAGCTTTAGAGACTTTATTTCAAAGCATCATGATCAACTAAATGTTCTAAAGTAATGTCATTCAAGAGCTGCAACCTGTCTTCTCATTTAGTCATTTCTCAAATTTATTCTAGACCTACCAATGCTCAAGTTTATATTGTTACTAATGTTCTTATTTCTCTTCACGTTTTTCCTACTTCTGAAAATTTAATCGTTTCTCAACATGTCCTTGTCACTTCTCAAGCTTTTCCAAATTCTGACCAAGCTAGAATTGCTTTTCAAGTTCTTCTAGTGTATTGAGATGTTTCTATGCCTCCTCTTAATGAACCATCTCTTGTTTATAATACTTCCCGAATTTCTTCACATCTTACTAAAACTTCTATCTAAAAAATTGTTCTATTCCAACTTATTCTACTTCCATTCTATTCCAAATTCTAAAATAGCTACCATGATGCATACATTACGTGACTTGCAAAATCAAATCATTACTCTTTCTCATGGTTCTCAAAATCCAAATAGTATGGTCACCTCTAATTATATTCTTCTAAACCCCTTGGCTTATGAAGTGTTTGTACATTCATTTCCAATATATTTTGTCGCTTTAAAGTTTGAATTGTTGAATGGAAAGAGAGGTCCTTATCATCATATTAGAGGCGTTTATGCCTCTTATATAGACTTTGCTCATGATGATAGATTATTGACTAAGTTATTCCCAAGGAGCTTGAATGATGATAGACTTGATTAGCTCTATTGTTATTCCCTTAGCCTATTGGTTATATCGTGATAATTATTCATTTGATAATCTCTAGATTGAATATCGGTAGGAGTAGTTGGCCTAATTGGATTATGGAGTCTCCATATCCTAACTAGGGTATATATAGGAGGTAATGTTAGAGTATCAGATCATCATATATTTCAAATTCTATTCTTATTGTAAGGTTTCTCCCTAAATTCAAATCAATCCTATATTTTAGTATTATGCTCATCATTTTGTTTATATTGCATGGACTTGTTATATTTTATCCTTATGTGTGATTACTTGCTATTAATTAGTTCATTGACATTGTTGATTTTATTTATATTGTTGTGAACCTACTCTTGTGATATAGTAAGTTCATTACAAGTGGCATCAAAACAAATATTTGGAAAAACATTATATGGCACATTGGGGCTTTGGAGAGAACGGAAAGTCAATAATCCACGTAAATTAATTATTTTTTATATTTTTTATTGGTTTTTTATATCTTTATCTATTTTTTGAGGTTTGCTCCTTGAATATGCTTATGGGTTAATTTTGAAATTTTTTGATAGAGGGGGAATTTAGGGTTTTTGTTTGCACTAGGTAGTCTTGAGTAAAAACAAATCCTTGAATCAGTTTTTTCCACCCTTGATCAATGAAAAAGTTATTTGATTGATATTTTCAAGGTGAGAATAAAATTATAGGTCTTTAGTAACCCTAAGTTTTGGTTGATTTTTGGGTTTTTTCACCCTTGAGCAATATAACAGTCATTGGATTCATCTCATCGAGGAGATCACCACAATATAGGCACTTGATAACCCTATTATTTTCTTCCAATCAAGACATAGCATGGTAGGGCCATAAAGTAGAGGCAAGGGCAAGATTGAAAACACACTAGGGAAGACTCCTAACAAAGAAGATATAGATTCAGAGATGGCATTAGATGGGACTTATGATATGGGTTCACTTAGTTTGAAGGAAAGAATATGCCAAGTCAAAGTGAGTATGAAAAAAAGTGGAGAGTGATATGGTTAAAAGAGAGGATATAGATCGATTCAAATTATCCATAATATCCAACAATGCAAAATTATATGAGTTCACAAAGTTTTTCAATAGTTTGATCATGTTACAAAATTCGATTAAGAAATGCCATATTTCATTAAGAAGTGTTTTGATCACTCTTGATGGATCTTGGAAAACCCTAGTCTAAATTCAAATACAATTCCACATAAACCCATGACTAATACTACTTCAAGTCTTGACACTTTATGCCGACGTTGGACATACACAAGTTTTATTGCAGGAATCTACTCAATTGGATTATCCAAATGGATTTATTTTTTAATCTACATAAATTTACATGCAAGAAAAATATTACAATGACATCCTTATATTTGGAACCATATCAACTCATTTTGTATTTTTGGCTTTATGATCAAAATAAAAAGAATAATGGTAGAGTCACATGGTTATTTTTTACTGAAGAGCTGACTGCACACTATAATAGCAGTTTGGTGGATAACTAATTCATTCAATTGGCCAAGCTATGATGAACTGGTACAATTAAGGATTATATTCAACAATTTTAGACCCTTCCTTGAAGTGGATAATGTTATAAAGAACTTGAAATGTAACATCCCCACTCGGATCTACCTAGAAATACGTTTTAAAAAAAAATTAGACATATATACTAAAAATAGATTACACCACGAGAATATACAAAGATCATACGAAATACTCAAGCATGATAACAGTAAATACCTATTACATCATAAATCACTAATCTCTAATATCATGAGAACACATCATAATGCGAATATAGAAAGTAAATTCATAAACACAGTCAAGACTGATACAAGTCTATAGTCACTATTGAGAGTGTACAATAATAATTAATTAAAACCCTTCATGATAATATTACATCAATAAGTACAATACAATACAATGTACATATACGATACATGGCTCTCCTGGAGCATAGTTCTCGAACTCAAGTATCTATGGCAATCTCAAGTGTCATCTCGATAAGTAGTATTGCTGTGGTGAGGGAGAGCATCATTCAAGCATTTTTCCACACCAACCATGAACCAACTATCCACCACACTAATATCATTATAAAATGTCCCTCCCTTCACAGATGAGTAGATAGTGACGTGAGAATCCAGAGAGACAAGCAAGTACCCGTGTGATGTATGATTTTTAAAACTAAACATGCATTGTATCATAAAAAACTCATTCTATTGTAAGATATCGCATAAACATGTAAATCATACTCATGAAATTATAATGTCCCACTAAACATACTTTGACTAAAGTTTTACGAATAGTAAATAAAAGTGATCTATAGATCGATCAAAATTTTACACACCACTTTATTGGACTGCTTTCATCTAGCATTGTGATACTAGTAAGCCAATGAAGTCCATCTCACTCCTTACTTAGTGTCAACAATGCAATATTGGTTAAACATAATTTAACCATAATATTCATATAATTTACATCCTACTAGCAATCATATCATACAACATGCTAAACATAGGAGTAACCAAATCAAATATTTATTTCCTCAAATGTATGAATGAATCTTACATTATAATCTATCTCATACTAGAAATAATGACTACAATTAATACCATCTAGGTAAAATATATATTTAACTGCAGTTTCTAACTATCACAACTAGTTTACAACATATTATGCCGTATGATAACCTAAATTACCATAGTCTAGTGTTTTAAGCATAACTGCTAAGTATCACAACCAGGGTAATAAAGTAGTCATAAATCCAAGGAGACATATACTCATATACAACTAGATATAGTAAAACAAAACTCAGTTCACACGATATAAAGAGTAATCCAATCTAGCTTTTGTTTACATTTTGTGGGTTTGAATGCATGCATTTGTTAACTTAATTATACGTAATTCTTTAATATAGTTCATAATCCACTGTTGAGCTATAACCATAAGAATACACCCCTAAGTACATATATACGCTATTAGGTACATTAACACCTATATTTCTTATTAAGCATATCATAACTTGTTTTAATGTTACATTCACATCCTATGTTTCGATTCACAAATTATATGATAAAAAACTCTTACATATCGTAATAAGGATTCCATTGGGTTCCCTATTCATTCTACGCCTCATTAAACCCTCAAAGGATAAAGCAACTACACATAACACCTACAATTATTGGTATTCCCAAATGAGATTTTCATGAGATTATTCAACCATTTAATATCAAAAAGGTTGACTATGTTTTATAATCTAGCAAACATGCTTAATCAATTCTGAGGCTTCTATATAAATCCGTATTTACTTAAGTTAAAAGTTTACTGTAATAAGCTCACATATACAAGAACTCATAGATTATTATTGTATATGGATTTAGCTGTTATTTGGGTTCAAATAGCAAGATAGAGTAATTCCACTCATTTAAAGCAAAACTATACATTTAATCTTCTAAAGTTTTGCCTTAATTAGTGATTTATACTTATGCCATTTTAATATAGTCCCTACCACATAATCTATTCCTCTTTGTAAATTTAAGGTGTTAGAGTTTTTATAATCTCTTTTTCCTAAAGCCACAAAACATGCTAAATTACTCCTCTAAAATAATGTCCAAACATAAAAGAATATATCTCTACATATGGCGACTTCCTCATTGGTCATATAGAATGTGATTAAAAAGATATAAATAGACTCAATGCTCATTGCATAGGTTGGAAATAACCAAATATAATGTCATCATTTAATTCTGACGACTCAATAAATAATGCAGGCTGGGGTCAATATATAGGTGATGCCATTTACTATTTTATGATCAATGAAAACAATTACAACGATTCAAGAAAAATTGCAACGATGCCAATAGTAAATATTTTTAACATTACCCTCTAAGAAAGATATAGTGACGCTATTTGAGTCTTGAACAAGCTCAGAGTTATAGGGTGACAAATTAAAGTATATTAACTAACAATATTCATTTCTTAAGATACAATAACACCTTAATTATAATGATGCCTTTATATCTTAAAAGGCTGGCAACACTATATATATATTTTGACTCATAACTTATTACCAAATTCATTTACCTAGCAATCCACAAGAATTGGGATTTATAATCATCATTATTCCTAAACAAAATATGACGATGCTAATCAGGATTATAAACATTGAGAATTACAACATGCAGCCACCATATGAATCATAATCCATTGCAAATTGATCTAGTAGAAATAAAATCAGATCTTTTATATACATACTTGGTATAAATACAGGGTATGGATTAGCCTCATCAATAATCACCATTAATTACCATTTATTCTATGTACAAGGTCATTTTAAAAGGAGTCGACCTAGATAGTCTAATTTGCCCTTAGATATTTGTTAGATGTTTTTGGTGATATCCAGTTGCTGTTATTTAGTAAACACAAATTTATACTTATTTGTTTTACTAGCAAGATGGGAGTGGGTCGATGCCTATGCATGGCTTGGTAGATTTTTTTTAACTTATACTCAAAATAACTAAGACGCCCAATCAATATCCTATGCCAAATTTAATTCACAATCAACATATTTCTAAAGCAAACACATAGAGGATAAGGCTTTCCATAATGGCTAAAGTACCTACCTGGAAATTTGAATTGTACTTGACTTTGATTTTCCTCTTTCCCATGCTTCTTCTGTACTTTATCTCATGTGCTACGTCTCCTCCTCCGAGTTGCATCTATTTTCTTCTTAAAAACAACATCTTTTCTTTTTCCCATAACCCAAAGTAAAAAAGAAGGCGTAGTTCTTCTTTACAAAATATTCCCCGACCTTCGCGTCTGCCCCGGCCCCCTCCTTTTTTTGTTATTTTTTTTTAAATGTATTTTTTGTTTTGATTTTATTAATTTTAGTCATTTCATTTCTTTTTATTTATTTATTTATTTTTTTCATTTTTTCTTTTTTCAAGGTAATTTCTCATATTTTTATATATTTTAACATTAATTATAAAAATCCATAAATTTATAAATTTGATTAATCATCACTTATCATCATAGAATTTTAATGACAATTTCAACAACTAATAATCCATATTTTAATTTTGCTAAACAATCACATTTATTCTAAGCATTTAATGATCACACACGTTATTTATGCAATACAGGTTTCTTAAATCATTTAACCTATGCTCAACAAATCATGGAAATCAACTATCTAATGCATTTCAGAAATAAACAAACTATGTTACCTTTTTCATTATGCATTTTAACATGTGTTAACTACTATGGTGTGTGCAGGGTTCTTGCTGGTTTCTCTATCATCCTCAGACATCTCCATCTACGTCACTCTCTCTGATGATGCCTCTCTCAACACACTCTTAGGGATGAGTTCTCCTGCATCAACCTCAAAACAAGTAGGAAATTAAATCATATCAACATGATAAACATAGTTCATAAAATATAACTGAAATAACACATCAATATGTTGTAATGTAAACACATACACTATAGCTAACTCATAGTAATGCAAACATGTACCTAAGCAATATCTTACTATCCCATAATAACATATATCTTAAAGCTTCATCGAATTATAACCAAATCAAATGTGCCAATTATAAATATCCATGGATAGTTAAATAATTTGCTTGGCAAAAAATCAAGATGTAACATCCTTCCCCCTAAAGCTAGTTATTGTGAGATCTCAGACCTTGTATTGTGACATCACTGTTATGTAAATGAAGTTTGTATGTGTCAATTACTTTGATTGGTTCTACTATGACCACATTGGGATCTAGAACTTGCAAATCATTATAATCTAACACATGCATAGGATCAACTATATACTTTTTAAGATAAGAAACATAGAAGACGTTATGTAAAGAGATAACGCTGGTGGTAATGTAAGCCTATACACTACAAGATTTTATACTTCCAATGATCCGTAAACTCCACTGAAAAAACTCAAAGTGAAGTTCAAAATACGAATACTGATTTCTCAAAACTGATACAAATTCTCGAAAAACTCAAAAGAACTTGCAAAATGTTTTGGCATAAAACGTTTTCGGTTATTGAACCAGTTTTTTAATAACGTTGTGTTATAATTTTCATAATGAAAATTACTTGCATGAGTTCAATTACTAATTAAACCAAATCAACAAACTAAAACAAAATCATGCATCAAAATGACAAATTACCAAGAAAACACGAAACGTGATAACGAAGTTCGGCTCAACAAATGATGCCTACATCTCCGGGTTCTCCAAAGGAGTGGACCGTTTCCATTAAAGACATTTCAATAACTTGGAAACAATAAACAACTTTCCTGCAAGTTGATCTCTCAATGCGAAAATTCACCTTCACTGTGACTGATAATCAAGCTCGACACCTTCGAATTCCGTGAGTCTTCACACTTGCAAAGTTACTTCAAAAATTCTCAAAAATCTCCTCTATGGGCTTAAAAAATACTCTTCTAGTATGCAAATTGGATAATAAGAGTATTAAGACTGAATATCATGGCCGAAAAATGAATAAAAATCCATTATCTAAACTTTTCCAAAGCTTTTACAAAATCTCAGCCTTTAAAAATAAAAAACACAGTCCAGAACCTGTTTACAATAAATACAGATTCGTGCTTTTATAATCAGTTGCAAGCCTGTGGCATAGTGGCTAAGTCTCCTAACCTTTTGCCACAAGGTGAGGGGTTCAAAACTGGCCTCCCACCTTTCTAGGTGCCTTGACTGATTTTGAATTTGTCTCCTTGTTTGGCGTGTCGGCGTCCTCCTTGGGCGCTTCAAACTTTATCTTTATCCCACATGCACGCGCTTTGGGGAAGGGAAAGGCTTTAAATAGCCTTCAACGGTCCTATTTTCATGTGGATTCAGCCACATAAGGCTCCTTTTTACATGGACTCGGGTTGGGTCTTTCTTTGGAGAGCGCGGCATGCCACAAGACTCGCCATGCCATGAGATTCGCCACCTTTGCTTGATCTCCCCTTCGAACTCGGTCAACTCACCACCTTGCTTGCCACATGGCTTGGTCAACGAGCTTATCTCTAAAATTAATCATGCCACGTGTCAACCTCCCATTGGTCCACCTTTTGCATGTAAATAATGCCACGTCACTTGTCGACACCAATTTTTACCTGTCGAACCAAAACTTCAGCGGCCTATAACTTTTGCATACGGTGTTCATTTTGCAAATCACGAAAAGCGTCGAAAAGCTCTCGATGAGCTCTACACTGTGCAATCATTTTTATCAAAATATGAAAACTTTTATTTTTTCACAAATGGAGAGATCCACCTAGATCAAACCTCCCCACTAAGCACTTTTGGACCCCAAAAGTGTGGTCTCCATTAAAAATGCTTCTGCAAAAACATCACTGCAACATATCATAGTAACGATTCAAATTTAAAACTGAATCCTTGAAATGTCAGTGAAGAACAAATATCTACCCATTGCCACATTGTGGATAGAAACACACTGCTTGCTCAAATGTCGCATCTCAAAAACGGTGCATTTGCCAATCACTGCAAATTGTTCACCAAGTGCAACTGCAAACCAATTTTTTAGTATAATAATTTTACATGCTATTTGTAACCACAATTGACAGTTACAATAAAATGCCAAAAAATGAATAAGGGTCTTAGAGAATGTGCAAATATCATGCATGGCTACAAATAGTTTGTATAATTAGTACAATTACAAATGGTGCCCATAAAGGGTTTTATAAGCCTCTATTTGCACAATATAAAAAATAACATATAAACTGCAATGCAAATTTCTCAAAATAGACATACTGCTCATGTCCATATAAACTGCATATACTGTTGTCAAGGTTTTAAAAATGAAGTTTCAAAATCCCAAACATGAGAAAATATTCCAAGTATGTTTAACCTGTCCCTTGGTTGTTCTCTACGGGCCACTTCCAATAAACCATATCAACATTCAAAGCATAGTGAATGTCCTTTATCATCACATAACAAGGATCCCAAAACATGAATGCATTATCATTCCACTAATCATTACAACATGAATGTCAAAAATTGTTTACCAACCCTCTTAATCAAATTTCCTTGATTAGTTGGTGAGATTTCTTTAGTGGATTTAGTAACATTTGTATGGCTTGATTTAACTTCATTAATTACCTCATTGATAGGTTTATAGACCATCTTAATCTTACTATTTCTATGATGGTGTGATGGTTGAAGTCTCCAACACTTCTCAACCCGATGTCGACTTCTGTTACAATGAGTACAAAACCTTTTGTCCACTCTATTGGAAAACATATTCTTATTGCTACTCTCAGAACTCTGTCTAGGAGAATAGTCTTTCAAAATCTTTTCTAACAAAGATTTATGTTTCCAACATTTGGCTACACAATGATTAGACAATCCAAAAAAATTGCATGGATAAACGTGCCACAAATTTTATGTACCATAATCAAAAGGAACATTGGAATATTTATGTTGTCTGGTAGAATTAGAATCAACATGATTGCAAGTGTGGCGAAAAGAATGTGTTTTACCTTCCATCCAAGAGGATTTACATTTCTCCATAACACATCTTACTTCTGCTTTCTCAGAGCATTCACTTGTTTCATTCTGAATACCGGATCTGTATCCTAACCCTGCACGATTAGGCTTATATTCTACCTGAATGGGGTTAGTATCACCTTGGCCATCTTTTTCTAGGCCTTTTCCATTAAATTCCATTTTCAAAAGTAATTTTGAACCTATTCATTTTGTATATTGTTCAAATTTACCAAAATCATTGTTACTAGATTCTTCATGGGAAGGAAAATCAATTGATGACTTACATGCACTTACAATGTTTTCATCTGTCATAGTGCTTACATCTACAGTGGGAGGCAAATCCTTCACTTGTCCATCATTTTGTAGTTTTTCCACAAGCTCATCCTTGGCTCGTAACTCCATTTTCAAACGGGCAATCTCCTCATCCAAGGAGTTCAATCTTGCTCTCAGGAAAGCATTCTCTTCCTAGATTTGTTGGTTATATGCTTCAAGCTCATCAAGCTTGGCTCTGTTTGATAACTTTCCCATTGCACCTGTCGAATCACAAAAATCGAAACAAAAGCCAAAATAGAAGCAAAAACAACAACCAATTGTTAAATCCCGTTGATCAACTGCTTTGATACCAACTTGATCCGTAAACTCCACTGAAAAAACTCAAAGTGAAGTTCAAAATACGAATACTGATTTCTCAAAACTGATACAAATTCTCGAAAAACTCAAAAGAACTTGCAAAATGTTTTGGCATAAAACGTTCTCGATTATTGAACCAGTTTTTCAATAATGTTGTGTTATAATTGTCATAATGAAAATTACTTGCATGAGTTCATTTACTAATTAAACCAAATCAGCAAACTGAAACAAAATCATGCATCAAAATGACAAATTACCAAGAAAACACGAAATGTGATAACGAAGTTCGCCTCAACAAATGATGCCTACATCTCTGGGTTCTCCAAAAGAATGGACTGTTTCCATTAAAGGCATTTCAATAACCTGAAAATAATAAATAATTTTGCTGCAAGTTGATCTCTCAATGCGAAAATTCACCTTCAATGTGACTGATAATCAAGCTCGGCACCTTTGAATTTCGTGAGTCTTCACACTTGCAAAGTTGCTTCAAAAAGTCCCAAAAATCTCCTCTATGGGCTTAAGAAATACTCTTCCAATATGCAAATTGGATAATAAGAGTATTAAGACTGAATATCATGGCCAAAAAATGAATAAAATCCCATTATCTAAGCTTTCCCAAAGCTTTTACAAAATCTTGGCCTTTAAAAATAAAAAATAGTCCCGAACTTGTTTAAAATAAATACAGATTTGTGCTTTTATAATTAGTTGCAAGCCTGTGGCGTAGTGGCTAAGTCTCCTAACTTTTTGACACAAGGTGAGGGGTTCAAAACTGGCCTCCCACCTTTCTAGGTGCCTTGACTGAATTTGAATTTGTCTCCTCTTTGTTTGGCGCATCGGCCTCCTCCTTGGGCACTTCAAACTTTATCTTTATCCCACATGCACGCGCTTTGGGGAAGGGAAAGGCTATAAATAGCCTTCAATGGTCTTATTTTCATGTGGCTTCAGCCACATAAGGCTCCTTTTTACATGGACTCGGGCTGGGTCTTTCCTTGGAGAGCGCGGCGTGCCACAAGACTTGCCATGCCATGAGATTTGTCACCTTTGCTTGATCTCCCCTTCGAACTTGGTCAACTCGCCACCTTGCTTGCCACATGGCTCGGTCAACGAGCTTATCTCTAAACTTAATCATGCCACGTGTCAACCCCCCATTGGTCCACTTGTTGTATGTAAATAATGCCACGTCACTTGTCGACACCAATTTTTACCTATCGAACCAAAACTTCAGTGGCCTATAACTTTTGAATACGGTGTCCGTTTTGCAAACCGTGAAAAGTGTCGAAAAGCTCTCGACGAGCTCTACACTGTACAATAATTTTTATCAGAATATGAAAATTTTATTTTTTTCACAAATGGAGAGATCTGTCAGAATCTTGCTCCTCAATTAGAGCACATATGATTACCTTTGTATTAGCAACTAAACACGGAATTTAACCAGAATGATAAGTAACTAGAAATATGAAACAACACAGGATATGAGAGACAATACACAATTGTATTAATAATCACTCAGAAGAAAATACAATAAAGAAGATGCCACTTCTTCTTCCACCTCAAAGGCTTGCCACACCTCAAGGACTTCTTCCCTCTCTCTCACGGTCCCAACACACAACTCCAATACAGAATTGTTGTTCACCTCCACTAGTTAGTAAAAACGCTGCCAGTACACCAAGCACACAACCGTACTCCAAGTAGATCTCCCTGCTCTTTGCTGCCACCTGCAAATCACTAGACTTTACTCACCATTGTAGATCTCCAAACGTGGTCCTGCACACCTGCTGACCAAGATCATACATATAGGAAGAACCCTTCTGATTCTCCAAACCAGCACCCACACTTGGTACTGTGGCACTAGGAGGAACACACCATTGCTCTCTTCTCTCTGAAGGAGCTTATTTTGCTCTCTTACTCTCTAGCACTCGTTTACAATACAGCCCATGAGTCTATTATATAGATCTCATGCATACAATAATTAGACATTCTTAATTACAATAATTAGACACGCAACTCCAAGACTATAATTAGCCTTTTAACATGCAAACTGACAGTCCAAAAATAGACTCTTCAGAATCTGCATGCAAAGTGCATGTTCACACACAGGTTGCCGACGTCGGCTCCTCCTGATCGATGTCGGCCGACTTGTAATCGACGTCGGTTGCTTCTGCACTACTATCTGACCGACGTCGATTGATCAGACTGACGTCAGTTGCCCTGTAACTCATTTTGCAACTCTCTGCAACCTCCGCAACCTCTGTAACTCCTCCTGTTTTCATCTTGGTGAAGCTTTTAGCTCTACAACATAACAATCTCCCACTTGGAGATAAATAGTTGCACCTGTACTTGTACCTGTACACCATCTAATTTATTCCCTAGCTTGTATCCCTCTTCAAGCTCAATCTTGAAGACCAACCACCACACATCTTGTGATGCTACACCTGTCATCCAAGTAACCTGCCACATCCGAACCTACAACTCCATGTAGTGAAGAGCTTGACCCTGCATAACATGAATCCCTGCTACTGGTCTCTCTCAGATACCTGAGAATCCACCTTCACCAAATTGGCTCCAAACTCTCTGACAACTCCCACTGCTTGGAAAAACTCAGGTCTACACAAGACCTTATGTGATTTCGAACCCTGTTCTAAGCTCTGCTTGAACTGTCCAGCCCTTGGTGTGCTTACCGATTCTGCATCCTGCATCTTGAACCTCGTCAACACCTTCTTCACATCAGCTCCCACTAGAGACAAAATCTCCATGTCTCTTATGCCAAAGAATTTCACTGCTCCAAATTCTTCATGACATACCTCTGAACTAACCTTACCCTTAGCTCAGCAAATCCCTGTATATACGAACCTGCTAGCATATCACCCACATACAGTAACAAGATAATGTTGCGACCATCATCCACCTGGTAAGTCAAACACAATGGTTACACTGACATTGACTGAAGCCCTACTTTGTCATCCACTTGTCAAAACCTGTACCACTGTCCTGCAGCTTCTTCAAGACCATATACCTTGGCCTTCCGTCTCACATATCCATCCACTCTCTTCTTCAACTTGGGAATCCATCCATCTTTTAGTGCTTTCTTCCAGCTGACAACTCCACCAACAAACTCATGTTTGGTTCCTCTCCAAGGACTCACACTCCTCATCCATGCCAAGCTCCCACTGTTTCTGGATTCTACCTGCATTGCCTTTTCACGTCTTTTTGGTTCTCGACCATCAGTAAACAACTAGTAAGAAGGTGAACAACGAATATGAGGTCCACTTACCCTTTCAATCCTCCATATGGGTGTTTGAGACTCCTTGACAACTTGCTGTTCGCCCAATATCCGTTTCAGTGACCGATCTCAGTCATCTCCCAATCTGCACCCGACTGACATCGGTTCCCTGCGACTGACCCTGTCTTTCGACGTCGGTTCCCTGACTGACGCTGGTGTACCCTCTATCGACGTCAGTTCCTTCTGCCCGACACCACCGACTTTGATGATCTGCACATGACCGACGTCGGTGCCTGTCTGTTCGACGTCGGTTCCTCTTGACTGACACCGGTACCTGTGTTCACCTATGAGTGATGACTTTTTACCCGCGAGCTCTTTTTGAATCAAAACCCTATTCAAATTAACATAGCCCTACTCAGAATAATTCAATCCCCTCAGCTGATCTCTGTCCGTCATCTCCTCCATGAACACCAAGGCTTTCCAGTTTTTAAGTTTGTCAAAGATATCTGTCTTCCACTTAAGAACATGCAATCCCATCCTACATATGTGACCAAGCCTACAAAGCCACATCTCTGCAACATAAGGTGAATCAGTAACATAAGTAGATAGATAAAGGATACCTACTTTCTTACCATCGTCTAATTCAAGTGCATCTACAGTGAGAGTTACTGTGCATCTCCCATCACCCAATTTTCTTGAAAAAATTAGACTCATCTCCAAGACTGGTCCCTGCATGACCTCCTTCAACACCCATGTGTTATTCGTTTGCAATTTCAGCTTCACTTCCCCTTCGTCGATAATTTGACAAGGCTCACCAACCCCTAAATAAATCTCTCCAAGGTCTCCCAAGACATACCCATGAAAAGATGCTCTATTTTGGGCTGCATGGAAAGAGGCAAAAAAATCTGTAAACAAAGATTCTACTTTATCCAGAGCAATCTGTGCAACAACACCTGCAACATTTGCTTCTACATGCTGATCTTCTACCGACCAACAATCTTCCTTTACCTGCTCTTTCTTTCCATCAATCAAACCATTCGTGCTATTCAGTTTCTCCATTCATAGCTTACTTTTTTCTGCCATTTCTATACTCCCACTCAATCTGAAACCCCTGTGAGTGACCTATAATCAACAAACACTGACCAGATCTGAAACCACTTGTTAGTCAACCCAACCAAAAGCTCTGATACCAATTGTCAAGTTGGTACAAACCTGGTCAACCTGCTCAACCTGGCTCTGATACCAACTGTCAAGATCTTGCTCCTCAATTAGAGCACATATGATTACCTTTGTATTAGCAACTAAACACGAAATTTAACCAGAATGATAAGTAACTAGAAATATGAAACAACATAAGATATGAGAAATAATACACAATTGTATTAATAATCACTCAGAAAAAAATACAATAAAAAAGATGCCACTTCTTCTTCCACCTCAAAGGCTTGCCACACCTCAAGGACTTGTTCCCTCTCTCTCACGGTCCCAACACACAACTCTAATACAGAATTGTTGTTCACCTCCACCTGTCAGTAACAACACTGCCAGTACACCAAGCACACAACCGTACTCCAAGTAGATCTCCCTGCTCTTTGCTGCCACCTGCAAATCACTAGACCTTACTCACCATTGTAGATCTCTAAACGTGGTCCTGCACACCTACTGACCAAGATCATACATATACGAAGAACCCTTATGATTCTCCAAACCAGCACCCACACTTGGTACTATGGCACTAGGAGGAACACACCATTGCTCTCTTCTCTCTGAAGGAGCTTATTTTGCTCTCTTACTCTCTAGCACTCGTTTACAATACAACCCATGAGTCTATTATATAGGTCTCATGCATACAATAATTAGACATTCTTAATTACAATAATTAGACACACAACTCCAAGACTATAATTAGCCTTTAACATGCAAATTGACAGTCCAAAAATAGACTCTTCAAAATCCGCATGCAAATTGCATGCTCACACACAGGTTGCTGACGTCGGCTCCTCCTGATCGATGTCGACCGACTTGTAACCGACGTCAGTTGCTTCTGCACTGCTATCTGACCGACGTCGATTGCCCTGCAACTCGTTTTGCAACTCTCCACAACCTCTGCAACCTCTGTAACTCCTCCTATTTGTATCTTGGTGAAGCTTTTAGCTGCACAACCTAACAAGATCCACCTAGATCATCTAACACCTCAAAGGGTCCCACATATCTTGGTGACAATTTTGTTGACTTCTCAAATTTAATTGAGCTCTTCTGTGGCTTAACCCACAAAAACACTTTATTACCTACTGCAAAGTGCCTTTCTGTGCTCTTCAGATATGCATAACTCTTCTCCCTATCATTGACCTTGACCAACCTCTACCTGATTAATATAACTTTCTCTTCCATTTTAGAGAGCATCTCAGGTCTAAAGACTACTCTATCCTATAACTTGTCCCAATTGATGGGTATCCTACACTTTCTCCTACAAATACCTCAAATGGTGTCATCTCCAATATTGATTGGTATTAGTTTTTATATGCAAACTCAACCAATGAAATATAATATTCTCACTTTTACTACTGATCCATGCAATACATATGAAGAAGATCCTCTTACACCTGATTAACTCTCTCAGTCTATCTGTCAGTCTTTGTGTGATATGCTATGTTGAAATTATGTTGCATACCTAAAGCTAAATTCAGAGTTACCCAAAATCTCAACGTCATCTTCGGATCATGATCCAAAATGATCTTCTCTGAAAAACCATGCAACCTTTACACTTTCTTTATGAAACTCTTTGTAAGAGTAGGTACATCATCTGTCAAATTGCCTGGTATAAAGTTAGCCACCTTAGTTTTTTAACAACTACCAAATTCATATTGTCCATATTCCATAACATTGGTAAACCTTAAACAAAATCCATACTGATCACCTATCATTTTCATTTCGGTATATCATGCAGGTATAATAATCTAGCTAGATGCACATGCTCAGCTTTCACTCATTGACATTGCAGATAACATGACACATAATCAGTGACATCTTTCTTAATTCCCTTCACAAAAATATAGTGGTCTAAGCTTTGCCATGAGCTTAGTTACACTTGGATATCTTGAATATGGAACATTGTGCAATTCTTTTAGCATCATGATCCACATATTCTCTTGATCTGACACATACATCCCTACATAGTAACGTAATAGACTAACGTTCTACAATTTGAATCTTTTATACCAAGGACTCTGAGCATTCTCAAACAATAATTTTCTGACCTAATCATATAATTCATCTCCTAGAAAGAACTCAATCACCCGATCCCTGAAAGTACTCTTGATTGTAACTATAGTTGTTATGTACCTTTTATGACCGAGGGCATTGACTACTCTATTTTCCTTGCCTTTGATATAATTGATGTCAAAATTGTAATCAAACAATAACTCAATCCAGCGTCTCCGATGAGTAATCAAATTAGGTTGGGTGAAAATATACTTGAGTTCCAAGTTATTTGTCTTGAGCTTAAAAGTTTTTTCCAACAAATAATGTTGCCACACTTGCAAAACATGAATAATCATTGCAAGTTCAAGACCATGAGGAACATAATTCACCTCATATGGCTTTAGCTTTCATGACTCATAAGCCACTACTGCACCATATTACATAAGGAATCCTCTTAGTCCATCCCCTGAAGCATCTGTGATCACTAAAAATTGACCATTGGGGTCTGGAACTCTCAACACTAGTGCCGATGTAAGCTTTCTTTTCAACTCTTAGAAAGCTACTTCACACTTCTTTGACCAAACAAAACTATGGTTCTTTCATTTTTAGATTAACTATCTTGGAAAAGTTCATAATGAACTTCTTGTAGTAGCCTACTAACCCCATGAATCTTCTTACCTTGTACATATTATTTGATGTTGGCCATTCGATAATGGTTCTAATATTTCTTGGATCTACTGAAATACCATTTGTAGAGATAATGTGTCCCAAATATTGGACTCTTTCTTGGAAAAATGCATATTTAAACAACTTGCCATACAACTTGTGCTTACACAATCATTGTAGAACCAATTCCAGATGTTGAAGGTGCTCCTCTTCATTCTTTGAGTAGATAAAAATTTCATCTATAAAAACTAATACAAAGTGATCAAGGTAATCTCTGAACACACTATTCATGATATTCATGAATGCTGTCAGAGTATTAATCAGTTCAAACGGTAACATTGTAAACTCATAATACTCATAACGAGTTTTGAATGCTATCTTCAGAATATCCTCATCTTGAATCCTCAACTAATGGTATCTCACTCGAAGATCTATCTTAGAAAATACTGTTTCTCCCCACGTTTGATCAAAAATATCATCTATACAGGGTAAAAAATACCTATTTTTAATAGTTACCTTGTTCAACATTTTGTAATCAATGCAAGTCAAAGGGTACCATACTTCTTGACAAAGACAATTGATGTACCCCATGATGACACACTTGGCTTGATCAACCCCTTAGCCAATAATTCCTAAACTTGAGCCTTCAATTCAACCAACTCAGTGGTTGTCATCTTGTATGGTGCGTTAGATTGTGGTTCTGAACCAGGTATGATGTCCATAGAAAAATCAAACTCACGTCTAGGAGGCAAACCTGATAATTCTTATAGAAACACATCATGAAAATCTCTAATAAATGGGTAATCCTTGAGAGATGGTTCCTTAGGTTCCTCCATTTCATTTATCTTGATGATAAATGCTTGACATGCTTTTCCCTAGGCCCTCTTAAGTTGCATTGCAGAAATCTACCTAAGCTTCAACTTTCTCTTCTCATTTTGGATTTGTGTCTAATTTTCAAAATATCAAGACACCCAACCTTCTTTTAGTAGCAATCAACATTGGCCTTATGTTTTACAATCCAATTGACTCTAAAGATCACATCATATGACTCTAGTGGTGTTATATATAGATCCACAACTATTGTGAATTCGGGTAACTTAATTTCTGCTTCAACTAAACACTTGTTAACCATGAATTCTGAGTCATTCTCATACTGTACTGACCATCCATTTGCCATTACACTAGCTCTTCTAGTTAACTTACTAAGCATCCTAGGAGCTATAAAAAAATATGTTGTGGCTCCCATATCTATCAAAATGTAAATTGGATGGTCAAAAAAAGTACCTGATACCTCTATGGGTAATTCTTAAAATTTGGCTTGTTATTTGTCGACTACTACATTAATCCATTGTTGAAAACTACCTAGCTGAGGATTAGGAACCTTGCCTTTTCACTTGTTCTAAAGACAATCATGAGCATAATGGTCATCTCTACAAATGAAACAACCTCTTGGTGGTCCTTTGCTATCATTCTGTTGTTTTCCCTTGAAACTGTGTTTGGATCCATTGCTCTACTTCTTGTTGCCTAAACCATTATTGAATTTGGCATTTTGACTTTAAAAGTACTTCCTTGAGTCTCCATTCCTCTGTTTCCAATTTTTCTTCTTGAAGGTTGACTTAGAATTTCCAAACGTTTTCTTGAACTTGTCCTTGGCCTATGAAAAAAACTTCAACTTCTCTTATTTGAACGCCTTCTTTAAGACTTGGTCCATGGTAGAACATCCATGAACATCTACCTCTACATCGATCTAGGACCTCAATCTCATGACAAAATTCCTGATCTTGAGTTGCTCATTACCCTGATACTGAGGTACATACTTCAAAAGTTTAGTGAACTACTCCCAGTACTCATTCGTCGATAAATCACCCTACTTCAGATTCTAAAAATCTTTGATTTTATGACCAAAATAAAGCTGTGGGAGCTATTGTGATCTAGACAATACCACAAATTGATCCCAAGTAGTGGTAGTCGAATTAAGATTCATTTCCAACCTCTCATTGGCCCACCATGTTATTGCCTCACCAAACAATTGGTATGCTCCCCAAACTACCTTGGTGACCTCAGAGTAATTTTAAATTTCAAAATCTTTCTCTATCTCTATCAACCATGCCTCAACTCTATTACCTAGAACAGTTCCATCAAACTTAGGTGTATTCACCTTCTTCATGTCTCTAAGCAACTCCGCAGCTACTTAAGCTCTAGCATCATGAGGATTTTTCTACTCAACGTGATGCTTTTTAGGGTCATCATTCTATTCTTCCTCTTCATGGCCATGAACCACGTGCTCCAGAGTTGTAATTTGAACCTTAGTCTCATTCATGACTGTGGGAATCTAGTACATCTTTGTTGACTGTTCATCGACAAATCAACTAAGATCAAATAAAGGGTTGCTGTCATTAGCAGTTGAAGGACCCTCTCTAGAAACTCTAGCTTTCACCATTCTTATTTTTGTCAACATAAGGATATGAAAATGTTAGTGGACTTATTAGGTCCTAGATTTTGAGCCATAGATTTGATACCACATGTAACATCTCTATTGGGATCTACCTAGAAATACATTTAAAAAAAATTTAAATACGTATACCAAAAATAGATTACACCACAAGAATATAAACATAGATCATACAAAATACTCAAGCATGATAATATTAAATAACTATTACATCATAAATCATTGATCTCTAATATCAAGAGAACACAACATAATATGAATATAGAAAGTAAATTCATAAACTTAGCCACGATTGATACAATTCTATAGTCACTGCTGACAATGTACAATACTAATTAATTACAACTCTTCATGATAATATTTTCTCAATAAGTACAATACAATACAATGTACACATAAGATATAAGGCTCCCCTGAAGCATAGTTCTCAAACTCAAGTATTTGTGGTAATCTCAAGTGTTTTCTCAATAAGTGGTATTATTGTGGGGAAGGAAAGTATCATCCAAGCACTTTTTCATACCAACTACGGACCAATGATCCCCACACTAATCTCATCATGAAATGGCCCTCTCTTCACGAATGAGTAGATAGTGATGGCACAAGAATCTAGAGAGACAAACAAGTACCCATGTGATGTATGAAAACTAAACGTGTAGTGTATTATAAAAAGCCTGTTCTATTGTAAGATGTCGCAAAACTATGTGAATCATACTCATGAAATGATAATGTCTCACTAAACATACTTTGACCAAAGTTTTAAGAATAGTAAATAAAAGCGATCTATAGATCAATCAAATTCATACACACCACTTGATTGGATTGTCTTACTCTGACATTGTGATACTAGTAAGCTAGTGAAGTTTACCTCACTCCTTACTCAATGTCAGCAATACAAGATTGATCAAACATAATTTAACCACAAAACTCATACAATTTACATCTTACTAGTAATCACATCATATAACATGCTAAACATAGGAGTTAAATAAACATATATTTATTCCGTGAAACTTATGAATCAATTTTACATTATTATTTATCCCATACTAGAAATAACTATAGTTAATATCATCCAGGTAAAATACACATTTAAAAAAAGTTGACTATGTTTTATAATCTAGCAAACTATGATAAACAACTCTTACATATCATAATAAGAACTACATTGTGTTCCCTATTCATCCCACGCCTCATTAAACCCTCAAATGATAAATTAATCACACATAACACCTACAGTTATTGGTATTCCCAAATGAGATTTTCATGAGATTATTCAACCGTTTAATATGAAAAAGGTTGACTATGTTTTATAATCTAGCAAACATGCTTAATTAATTCTAAGGCTTCTATATAAATCCGCATTTAATTAAGTTAAAAGTTTACTGTAATAAGCTCACATATACAAGAACTCATAGATTATTATTATATATGGATTTAGCTGTTATTTGGGTTCAAATAGCAAGATAGAGTGATTCTTCTCATTTAAGGCAAAATTACACTTTTAATCTTCTAAGTTTCACCTTAATTAGTGATTTATACTTATGCCATTTTAATATAGTCCTTAACACATAATCTATTCCTCTTTGTAAAGTTGAGGCGCTAGAGGTTCTATAATCTCTTTTTCCTACTGCCACCAAAACATGCTAAATTACCCCACTAAAATAATGTCCAAACAGAAAATAATATATCTCTACATACGACAACTTCCTTATTGGTCATATAAAATGTGATTAAAAAGATATAAATAGACTCAATGCCCACTGCATAGGCTAGAAATAACTTAATATGATGCCATCATTTAATTTAGATGACTCAATAAATAATGGAGGCTGGGGATGCCATTTATTGTTTTATGATCAACAAAAACAATTATAAGGATTCAAAAAAATTTGCAGTGACACCAACAATAAATCTTTTTAACATTACCCTCTAAAAAAATACAACGATGCTATTTGAGTCTTGAATAGAATGAGAGTTATAGGGCAATGACTTAAGGTATATTAACTAACAATATTCATTTCTTAAGATACAGTAACATCTTAATTAAAATGACACCTTTATATTTTAAAAGGTTGGTAACGTAAAATATATATAGTTACTAATAACTTATTACCAAATTCCTTTACCCAATGATCCACAAGAAATGGGATTTATAATCATCATTATTCTTAAACAAAAGACAATGATGCTAATTAGGTATTATAAATGCTAAGAATTACAGCATGCAGTCACCATATGAATCACAATAAGTTGCAAATCGATATGGTGGAAATAAAATTAGATCTTTTATATACATTCTAGGTATATATACAGGTTGTGAATTAGCTTCATTAAATATTACATAGTGTCTATACAGGAAATATAATTATAAAAATCTCAATAATCACCATTAATTACCATTTATTCTATGTAGAAGGTTCTTTTTAGAAGAGTTGATTTGAATAGTCTAATTCGCTCTTAGATATTTGTTAGATGTTTTTGGTGATATCTAGTTGTTATTCTGTAAACACAAATTTATACTTATTTGTTTTACAAGGAAGATGGGAGTGGGTCGATGCCTATGCATGGCGAGACAGAGTTTTTTTGAACTTATACTCAAAATAACTAAGATGCTCGATCAATATCTTATGCTAAATTAATTCACAATCAACAGATTATTAAAGCAAACATGCAAAGTATAAGGTTTTCTATCATGGCTAAAGTACCTATCTGGTAGCCTGAATTGTACTTGACCTTGATTTTTCTCTTTTCCATGCTTCTTCTATGCTTTCTCTCTTGTGCTATGCCTCCTCTGAGTTGCGTCTATTTTCTTCTTAAAAACAATGCATTTTATTTTTCCCATAACCCATGATAAATAAGAAGGCGTAGTTCTTTTCAAAAGTATTTTCTCATTTTTTTCCTGTTATCATTATTATTTTTAAATTCATTTATTTCTTTATTGATTTTCTTAATTTTAGTCATTTCATTTCTTTTTATTTTTTTAATTGTTTTAATTGTTTTTTTTTCAAGGTAATTTCTCATATTTTTAAATATTTTAACATTAATTATAAAAATCCATAAATTTGAAAATTTGATTAATCATCATTAATCATCATAAAATTTTAATGACAATTACAAGTAATAATATGATTTTTATTTTAGCTAAGCAATCACATTTTTTCTAAGCATTTAATGACCATGCATGTCAATTACACAAAACTGGCTTCCTAAATCATTTAACCTATACTAAGAAAATCATGGAAATCAACTATCTAATGCATTTCAAAAATAAAAACATTATTTTACCCGTTTCATTATGCACTCTAACATGTGCTAATTATTGTGATGTATGCATGATTTTCGTTGGTTTCTTTGTTGTCCTCCAACATTTCCATATACATCACCCTTTCTGATGATGCTCTCCCTTTGGTGCACTCTGAGGGATGAGTTCTCCTGCGTCAACCTCACAAAAAATAGGTGGTTAAAACATATCAACATGATAAACATACAACATAAAATATAACTGAAATAACACATCAACATGTTCGTAATGTAAAAATATACACTACAACTAACTCACAATAATGCAAACGTGTACCCAAAAAATGTCTTAATATCCCATAATAACATATCTCAAATCTTCTTTAAAATATAACTAAATCAAATGTGCCAACTATAAATATCCATAGATAGTCAAATAGTTTGCTTAGTGAGGAATCAAGATGTAACATGGAAGACCTATTTTTAGGTAGACTAAAAGGCCACATTCAACATGAGGCACACTTGTTTGATACAATTAATTTATTTGCGTTCAGTACCATGACATGGAGAGTAGAGGAAAATGTTATGTATACTAAGATACATGCATTCACTAGTATCAGAGATTGAAACACCTCAAAACAGTCCTTTCCTCAACTAACTAGTTTAACACCTCAACCAATATAAGAAGAAATTGAAAAATGGTTATATTTTTAATGTGATATAAAATACAATAGAGGACATAAATTTTCAAAGAATAAACTGTTATAAAATGTCAGTCCTCACATTGATTTTTAATGTGAATAATTACGAGAGTAATAATTCACTAATAGGTATATTGGGTTATTAGTTAGAATATACAATTTGAGAGTTATATTGTTGCGAGTAACAACAATATTACGTCCATAAGTTGTTTGTTAAGAGTGAATTATTTGAGGAGATTCGTTGGTTAAATAAATCTCCATCTTTATAAGAAAGACACTCCTATAAGAATGTAAGCTTCATATTGTTATTGTAACGAGTGTAATAGAATAATATCAATGTGTGATTAAATTATAACTCTTTTTATATGGTTCAACTCTTTATGTAATTACATGAAGTAAAGCTCTGATAACTTCATCCATTTCCCCTTATTGGTATCAGAGTAGAGTAATGAGAGTTTGAGGACATTTATACTATAGAGAAGATTAGAAAGCAAGTTAGTCAAGCATTAGTCCATAAATAATGAAAAATGAATAAAGAACTAACTAAGCCTATCTATTCCTATGGGAATTACAAAGGATAACAAGAAATAAAATGAAAGAAAACAACATCATATTACCTTCCCAAATGGATTCACTATACCTATGTGGCTCAAAAGCATGGTCTCCCTTGATCAAGCATCCTTGTCTTTGTCAACAAAGGTAGTAAACTCCTCCAATGTCTCAAGAACACTCCATAAAACCTAGGCTCATGATTCCAAATCACTAAACTAGCCTATCAACGAAGCTTGCAAACAAAATAAATGATCAAATACAAAATATTATGGAAACAATTTAACATTATAACTTTGCAATATTCAAGCTTAAAATTCATGTTCATGGCCTTTCTATTTATAGATTTTTGAGATTGGTCAGGATCAACCATAACTGTTCATCTCAATATTGAGATGTGTGGCCATGGATAATCTTAATACTTGGAACTAAATCCATAATTATCTTCATCATGACCTTGCATGAAGGGGTATTGAAGAGACATAGGAGACATTAACTAGGCATAGGTGGCCCATAATCCTGATATTTGTGGCATTTATGGCTTAGGGATGTCTTTCCAAAAAATAAGGTCACCTGATGATGCAGTTAATAAGAATCAATTCAACAAATCTCATGAAAAATCCACTTAAGCTCTTGATTTGGATTAATTAGTCTTAAACAAGGTTAATCAATATTTGTGCAATTATTTGAAAATTGGCTCTCAATTAATCACAATGGTCAAAAAATCATTTTACTAAGTTGTAATTTAACTCGAAAAGAATTAGAAGGTGACATTATATGTGTCGGAACCGTATTTCCATTTAGGATGTTTTCAACAAATAATAACAAATGTACGTGATGTGTACCAATGAATTTAGGAGAAAAGAGTGATCCAGAGCACAAAAGACGAAATCCTCATTTTGACTCAAAATGAATTGATCAAAGTTAGCTGACCGATAAATTGCATTGTCCTATTTAAGGATACTTTGACCTAAATTGGCACTTGTAAATTACAAGTTCAAACTATTTAGTGCGTTTTATAGATTTTGACCTAAAATGTGCATTTGAGTACAATTCGAGTAGGATTGATAATTTCAACACAAATAATGTTAGAAATTGGATGTCTACATTCTGCCTTTGTTTGAGAAGGCTTAGCGAGACATTTAAGTGAAGCAATGTCTTTTAAAAAAAAAGAGTTGTCAAGAAAAAATTGGAATAAACCCATGATGCCCGCTCAAGAGGACATACTAAGATGAAAGAGAAGGATGAACTCTCGAAAAGAGAGAGACAGTGAGAGGTTAACCCATGGAATAGATCACATCTAGATGAGTTAATGCTTGCACATATGATTATCATCAATGATCAAAATATAATTAGAGGTATAATAAGCCCTAGAGATAGGGGGAATAGAAAAGATACAATCCATAAATATAAGGGACACACTGTAAACGTACCCAATTTGAGAGTACAAGATATGCGCTTACAACATTGATCAATCCCAAGACAAGTTGCACACTAAATATTGCCATCATGGGCTTTAATGTGGAGAGCTTGGAATTAGAGGACAAGAGAGAACATTCTGCTTCAGGAAGGGAAGCACCACTAGAATGGGGTATCTAAAGAGAATATAATAAGTAATCCAGTAGAGTAGATTTGATCGTGATAAGATAGTTTTTCCCCAATAGGGAAAATTTTGATCGTTGATAAAGAATAAATAATGATTTTGCACCTATAAATTTATTTTGATTTAGATGTGGTTTAGATGTTGTGCCCTAGCATGGGAAATTAGTAAGCAAAATAACTCAAAGATATAACTGAAAAGATAGGTTAAAGTGAGCGAGTGCAAACATACATGCGATGGTGTAATGGATTAGAAAGCCATATGAAACCAAGCATATGAGAATGCATAAAGTGATGAGAGAGATGAAAAGAAGAATGGAGATAGTCGAGCTGACCTCAATATAAATTGAGTGCTACCTACATAGTTCTATCGACTCATGATCCAACATGAACTTTAGGCCAATGTAGTTCACCCAAGTTTGAGAGAGAATGGAATGAGGAATGATGAAAAATGACCAAAAATTTATTAGACTCAGAATGTATGCAAAGAGATGCACATCTAATCATAGACAAAGAAGCTTGAAATGCATGTTTTCTAGAAGCCTAATTCCATATCATGAGCCTAGGTTTTGAAAATTGTTCTTGAGAATTGTTCATTGGAGCTGATGTTGACGTTAAGACATTGAGACCTGAGTACAAAGTGCTTGCCATAGCAAAATAAATTAGGCATCATAAATATGAATAACTTAGAATGACATAATATTCCAATTGCACTGAGCCAGTTCAAATGTGAATATATATATATATATATATATATATATATATAATTGAAGATAATGGTAAAACAATGACCAAAACCATAGTTACAATGATTTACATTTGACAAACATAAATGAACCTAAATTGAAATCAAGATATGATCTTAAGTAAGAGAAAAAATGTTTTAAAAAACAAAAGATAAGAACATCTTAACGAAATGAGACCAAGATATGAATAATCAAGATCCATGTGGACCATCAAGGCATTCTTGAACACAAAAGAGAAAAAACAAAATCAAATAGAAAAAAAGACACCAACAACAATAAAAATAAAAAAAATAGTCCAATAACAACATAATAACATAGGATCAAGATATAAACAATTGAGATCCATTTGAATCATCAAGTTGTTCTGAAACACCAAAGAGATAAGCAAAAAACAATCAAGAAAATACAAGACCAAAATGAGACAAGAAGTAATAAAAAGAGAGGAGAAGAAATAAAAGGAGAGGTGCGAAAGCACAACAAAACACCAAGAAAACACAATAAAACACCAAGAAAACTCAAATAAACACACAAATAAAAACCAAGCTAGTGCGGTTTAAAGATAAATGTTCATGCATGTGTTGTAGAGGCATTACTTTCCACCACATCATAACAAAGAACAATGATAATTGTTTCCTAATTAAAGAGGAACAATGATAGAAGAAATAGGGGAAGAGAAGAACAGGAAGGGATTGGCCGAGCTGACTCCAGATGTATGAGACAAGTAGACGTTGTCTACATAGTTCCATGGATGCATGTTCCAACATGAACTTTGGGCCAAATATAGTTCTCTCAGGAAATGGGATAGAAGAAAAATGATGATCATACCAGCATGATTAATGTTATAGAAGAAATGGAAGATACGATAAAAAAATGAGAATGGTTTGACAAATAAGAAGCTGATGAAATGAGAAAGAATGATCTTGCAAAATGACAAGTGCATGGGATAAGATGAAATGAACTGGTGTTTTTGTGCTTGTAAAATGGTAAGAGCATAGCATGGTGGAATCAGAATGTACAAATGTATATAAGCGTGAGATAATATTTTTATTCTTTGGTGGATCATGTTATGATGTTTTTGGTATTTTCAAACTATTTCTAATGTTTTTGGCATTTTTGGGATAAAATATTCACAAAGTGGGACCATCTAGTTGAGAAGATGTATGCTATGAGAGTAGAGGTTCTAATAAGATAGCTAAGTTGACTTTAATGACCCATGCTCATGAATCGGTGAGAGCGAGGATCTTGATAAAATAATAGAGTAACAAATGTGAAATAGAATAATGTGCAACCTGAAGTAAAAAAGAAGTAGCAACCTTCACCTATCTGTAACAGTGTAGCAATGGTCTAGAATTGAGAAGATGTTTCTATTCACTTGTCTGAAGCTGCACAATACTATCCTAGTTGAACTGCTTTGTAGAACTGCTGCTAAGGATGTTCATAATGTTCATGAGACATAATCGAGATCATAATTGGTCAAGGGATTAAAAGTGTTCAAGATTATAACATGCCTTAGACATAACAAAGAATATGCTTTTCGAAGAGAGAAAACCAAAATGAGATGAAAAATATGTTTAGAGTGCCAAGGATTCAAAGCTTTTACTGTCGAGAATCATAAAAAGTGGAACAGGGTAGTATAAAATGCGTTCAAGGTAAGATAAAAGGGTGGGATAAAATTATGATAGCACAAGTTGACGAGTGTCATCTAACTCCTCATTTAACCAATATTCAATTGGTGTCTTATCAACCAGGGCCGGTGTCTAAAGTTATCTGCAATAAAGTATGTTATGGTAGATCTAGAAGTCTGCTTATGAGGTGCTTGCTGATCCTATTCTAACTTTGACTAAACTACTTGATTCACGATTTTGCTAAAAAAAGAAAGAAATCAAATCAATCCACTATTTTGCTGGAAATAAAAAATCACACTCCTATTTTATGTTTGTAGGGAAAGTAAATTCACACTTCTACTTACAAAAAGAAATTTGCTTCACACTTCCGCTGTAAAAGAAAAGATACTTTGTGTAGAGAAGAAATGAAATAAGAAAATGCTCTTTTTAAACTATGAATTTGTTTTGATGTTTTTATAAATAAATGCAAATAGTAACAAGATTCTAACTAGTAAAATAGAACATAAATACTGTACACAGTTCCTAGTTCCAAGGAGAGTGGTCCCTTGCTCCTCTCAGACTTAGGAACAAAGATTAATCAGTGCTGGAAACTTGAAGTATTAATTCATAGAAATGAAATAATTACAATCTAATTGAAACCTGTGTGCTTCTAAAATTTCTAATTCTTGATACTTTATTTTCTCTATATCTTCTATATATGCTCATAGTCGAAAGTCTTACACTTTATACTAATACAATCAACTCAAAATAAGATGCAAAAGAATAGGACTCTTGGTTGACCCCTTAATCCAAAGATAGGAGATTGGATTTCCAAGAGATCCAATTATTTTGATGAAATAAATATCCTATCCTATAATAGTCCTAAAATCTGCTTACATACATATTTATCAAAAGCAAGTCCTTCAAAACAACATGTAGTTATTTTCCTTATTTGATTTTAGTTGGAATGGTTCTTTCTTATCCTATCTGGTCTCTAGCTTCCCATTGTCCTTACAAAATTCTCGTTATTGACCCTACAAAATCTATAGAAATGAGCTTGCAGAGTCAGTAGAAATAAGCCTGTGGAGTCTGTAGAAACAAGCCTGTAGAGTCTGTAGAAACAAGCCTGCAGAGTCCATAGAGACAAGCCTACAGAGTCCGTAGAAATAAGCCTGCAGAGTCCGTAGAAACAAGCCTTCGGAGTCCGTAGTTTTGCTAGATGGAGATCAAAATGGAATGTTCACTGTACATCTCATGTGTCTTCTTATTGAGCATTCTTCACACAAAAGATCACTAAAACATGCTATGTATTAGACATTAATGACAAAGTAAAGATTCAGTCTTTGGTTTAATATAAACAAGACAAATATCTATTTTCTATGTAATAACTATCTAAGAATATACGATTTATATAAGATAATATCCTTCGAGAGATGATTTGAAGGAAATAACATGTCAATAATGAGCCAAATTTTGAGCTCATTATAAGTTGCCCCCAAGTCAGGGGTCTTATAGATAATGGTTCAAAGTTGTTCATGTGTAGAACCTTTTAAGGTGTATGATATTCATGGGCTTTGAAAGTTCTTTACCATTAGGTTTAGCCAATCGATATGCTCCTGATCCATAGTTTGTTGTGACAATATATGGTCCTAACCAATTAGGCTTAAAACTTGACTTTATTTTTGTGTTTAAAATTCGTATTCTTCTAGTTCTCTTTCAAAACTAAGTCACCAATCTCAAATTCTTGAGAGAGAATGTGTTTATTGTATTTTATCCACAATATGTTTTGATAGGCATGCAAGTTTTCTAGTGCATCCAAATGCTTACCATCAAGAAGATCTAGTTCGTGCAGTCGTGAGGCTCTATAGTCTTCATTATCTTCAATGTGCTCTAGTGATATTGTTAATGATGGGATCTCAATCTCGATTGGGATGATAGCTTCAGTGCCAAAAATAAGGGAGTATGGAGTAGCTCCAGTTGGGGTCCGATGATTGGTTCTTTAAGCCCAATGGTTTTGTTTCTCTTGCTGATAGGAAGATGCATGTCCTAGTCAATATGTGAGACAACAAAAATGATCAACTATATAAGTTTCTATGCAACACCCTTTCAGGACAATTGCTTTGTTAAGAACTTGTTGTTGATTTGGATTTCAATAATGTGTTCGTGATCTTCATAGATCATTGATTTTGCTTCCTTCAAACGTCGAGACAAGATATCCTTATAACATCAAAAAAGGAAAGTGCTTCCAGTGATGGTAAATAATGGTAGGATAAATGAGATAAGTGGGTAATAAATAGGTGGGTGATAATGAAATGTATAATGAATGGGTAACAAATGGAGATCCGGACGTTCACTCACATGTAATGTTGCTGATGCTAGATTTGGCATAATTTTGGTTGTTACAGAGCCGAAGACCTTTGAAGATGCTTTTGATAGGACCATCAGATTGTTCTATTACTTGATCTTGAGAGTAGTGACTATCTAATTGTGCTGTAGATTGAAAGCTATTTTGATTTGATCTTTGATATTATCTTTAATAAACAATGAAGAAATTTGGTGCTCAGCTGTTGGTGCCTCAATGAAGTTTTCACTAACGAATTTGTTTTGATCATCCCATAACACCTCCAAGAAGGTTTCACAAAGAGATGTTAACATTTGACTTTGATTGTCTTCTAGCACCTTCAAAAAGGTGTCACTAAAAGACTTCGAGTTTGATCTTTGCTTACCCCCTAATGACTCTGAAAAGGTTTCACTAGGAGATTGTTCTTCTTCTAAATGAATGTGGTCTTGGTCCCCCTAATATTCTGTAAATGTTATGTCACCATGGATGCAGTTTAATAAAGTGTGATTTTGTCGATCTTGATTGACACTTATGGTAGGTAGAATGTCAATATAATGACTATGTTGGGTGGTAATAATGGGATGGTGAAAGATAACACAAGCCTCATAGAAGATACTAGGAGAACTTTTGTCAATGCTGAAGTAATCATCCTTAAAAACTGTAGAAGGATCACAAATATATTCAAATTGATTTTCAAGGCAATTGTAACCATTGTTGTAACAACCAATACTATAATTTATTTTTGCCTCTAATTCTAAAGTAAGGGACTTTGAATCTAATGTCACAACTGATGTTGATTCTATTTCTGATGCTATATCCAATGTCAGTTTAAAAATGGAACCTGACTCTAATATTGATTCTTCATTTGATATGGTTGTTTTGATAATATTTTGTTAAATGTTGAATTTTTGACAAGTAATGGCCTTTGATGGCATAATGGGCTAAATAAAAACTAATTCATCTTGGAAGGGTTCAACATAGACTACTCGTCTAAGTGAAGCCCCTCAAAAAGAGGGAACCACTCAAGGGACATCTTGATAAAATCATGTCTATCAAAGTGAGACTTTTCAATGAGTGGGAAAAGATCAAGAGACAACTCTATTGAGACTGGCTTGTCAAGGAGATGAGGCTCTTTAAAAAAAGGTAACATATGAATAGGTAACTTATCACAGTTTATCTTATCACAAATGGGTGTTTCAATAATAACATGTTGGTTTTGGTTTATAATTAGTTGCAAAAGATCAATTTTGAACACATTTTGATCTTTATAAGATGGCTTTTGAAGACATAATGGTTCTTGTTTAGGCTCAAAGATCGACACATAATTTTTAAAGTGGGGAATGTTTGGTTTAGCGAGAACAATGGTTTATAGTTCAATAATGGACTCTCTAAAGATTAGACTATTGAAGAAGGGATAAAAAACAATTGGTTCATCCAATGGAGGTTTTTCAACAATAGGTTCATCAAAAATTGGTGATGGGCCAAGAATGGTAAAAATTAAACACTTCTTAGTTTGGTTGCTTGTGAAAACCAAAGGAGGAGGTCCTAAAATGGTGATGACTGGATGCTTCTTAGTTTGGTTTCTCATGAAAACCAAAGGAGGAGATCCTAAAATGGTGATGACTGGATGCTTCTTAGTTTGGTTGCTCGTGCAAACTAAAAGAGGAGGTCCTAAAATGGTGATCTTGGTACGTTGTGGAGTTTTATTGCTTACACAAGCCAAAGCATCCCAATCTTCTTGATAAACCCAATCATTCCAATTGTGAGTTGGATCTTGATTGTGTTCCCAGAACTGATTTTTGTGAGGTGGATAGAAATATATCTCACAAACCATATTATCACCATAGGGATCTTGACTAAAGTCATAAAAGTCATTTTATGCGGCCATTCTATCATAAGTTGGATTATCCATAACTGCATCATAAGTGTAGCTAGACATATTTGCATTTAATGAAAAAGCTTCGAAAATAGAAAGACTTCAAGTTCTGTAAACTCTGAAAAATGATGTTTTAAAAGACAAAAGGTTCAACCTTGGTTGGAAGGGTGGAGCTACATCTCAAAAGTAGTTTGTACTAAGATTTGGCATAAAAAACCTAACGCCAAATATTTAACACCTAAAGTTTTTGAAAAAAGGTTGTGTTTTCCCAAACAAAGTCACAAAAAAATGATGAGAATGGGCACTCGAACAAACAATCAATAGTGTTCGAAATTGGGCAATCATTTAATCCAAGCTATGCAACCCAAAAGAAAAAGATCTATGTATCAACCCCACAGATTGAGACTTAAATAGAAATCAATCAATGTTTAGATCCAAACTTGATAAGGTTAAATGAAAATGCAATGTTGAAGACTAGGATTGGACCAAACAAGCTAGACAAGAGCGGACAATATAACGATGCATAAACAAGGTCCAAATGGTATACATGACATTGTTTGAAACAAATGGTTTTTTATACAATGGTAAAATTTTTTAAAAATAAATTGAGTATCCTAACGACATAAGCATGCTCGAATGATGTGGTCAATTGCTATTTTCAAAGACTCAAGGCAAAAAAGATTTGACATGATTTGGGCAGCATAACGCTACCCTTCTTAACTTAAATACATGATTTTGACATGGCTTATGAACAAACAAACATGTTTTAGCCTCAAAACATAACAAACAAATAATGGCCAAAATACACTAAGTATAATCGTCCAAATCCTAGCAAGGGTATGGCAATGTGGGGTTGACTAAAACTAATTAATTTTCGATCATTCTAAGAGAATCAATTACACAATGACTTTCACATCAAATGATGTAAAAGATAAGCATAAAAATTAGGTGACTGTGGCATTAGTTAGTTGTAAAAAGGTCTAATCCATTTTACAACCACTACATCCTGCTATTCGCTCAGTGTAGTGTGATCTCCAAATGTAAATACGTCCCGTGTGCAACTCCAATTAGGAGCCAAATGAAGTCAATGTCGGGAGGTGAAACCTTAGGTCAAAGCTTCCCTAAAGAACTTGTGAGAGGTGATGAAGTCCCCCTTGCAATCCAAGTTTGAATAAAAATAAAGAAAAGATGAAATTAGAAAGACTTTAAGGTCATTTTCAAGGTTACCCAAACTTTGATGAGTTTTTGGGGAGTGCTTTAGATGACTTTCTTTCTAAGCCTTGGACTAGGCTGTTTGCATTAAGAATGGCACTTTTGATTCCAAAGGTTTCCTAAAGGGGATAAATGGAAGAGAATACACGCAATGCCCCTCTCTTTGCTAAACAAAATTATATCAAACAACTATTGAAGACAAAAATGACAAGTGTGTTCAATTTTAAGTCCAAATGAAATATTTGGTGTTGTTCATTTGAACCCTTGGTTTTAAAATTATGAACTTTGAAAACTAATGCTAAAAACTTAATTAAGCACCTAAATGTTATATTAAGCACCAAAATAATGTTCCTAGTTCATTTTAAAGTCATGCCAAATATATCTTAATAGCATGTTTTAACAAGTTCCAAGTTTGTTGGTTACCTGTCTACCCTTAAGGCATGACCCCAAAAACAAATATGTTAGATTAGAAACATTTTAAATAGATTTTCTATATTTTGTAAAAAATATATGAAAATTGAAGTTAAACTAATGTCAAATTCTAAAAATTTAGGAGAAAACATGTGGTTTTAAAAAAAATCAACCAAAATGGAGTTTGTATGACACCAAACCAAGCATTTTAAAATAACTCTTGAGTTTATGTTTTTAAGAAAACATAGTGACCGACATCGGTTATATAACTGACATTTGTTACACTTACTAAGCGACGATGGTTATCTTATTGACATCTATTAAACCAATAGTGACCGATGAAATCGACATTGGTTACTGTGTAATCTTGTGACAAAGAAAAATGACAAAATAAAGTTAGAAAATCAAATTGCAAGAGTTTTAATGATCCAAATGAATATTTTAAAGTTGCATAATGATCTTCTTCATGTGTGGGATGCATTTGGTCCCACCAGACATGCCAAGATATAAAGAGGATTACAAAGCAAGTTAGTCAAGCATTAGTCCATAAATAATGAAAAATGCATAAAGAACTAACTAACTAAGCTATCTATTCCTATGGAAATTACAAAGAATAGCAAGAAACAAAATGAAACAAAATAACATCATATTACCTTCTCAAATGGATTCACCATACCTATGTGGCTCAAAATCATGTTCTCCCTTGATTGAACATCCTTGTCTTTGTCAACAAAGGTAGCAAACTCCTCCAATGTCTCAAGAACACTCCATAAAACCTAGGCTCATGATTCCAAATCATTAAACTAGCCTATCAATGAAGCTTGCAAACAAAATCAATGATCAAATGCAAAGGATTGTGGAAATAATTTAACATTATAACTTTGCAATATTCAAGCTTAAAATTCATGTTCATGGCCTCTCTATTTATAGATATTTGTGATTGGTCAGGATCAACCATGACCGTCCATCTGAAGATTAAGATGTGTGGCCATGGATAATCCTAATATTTAGAATTAAATTCATAATTATTTTCATCATGACCTTGGAAGAAAGGGCATTGAAGAGGTTTGGGAGGCATTTACTAGGCATGGGTGACCCATAATCCTGATATTTGTGGCATTTATGGCTAGGGATGTCTTCCCAAAAAATGAGGTCATCTAATGATGTAGTTAATAGGAATCAATTTTAAAAAAGAAATATTCAATAACTCTAATGGAAAATCCACTTAATCTCTTAACTTGGATTAATTAGCCTTAAATAAGGTTAATGAACATTTGTGCAATTATTTGAAAATTGGCCCTCAATTAATCAAAATGGTTAGAAAATCATATTACTGAGTTATAATTTGACTCAAAAAGAATTAGAAGGTAACATTAGATGTGCTAGAACTGTATTTCTATTTAGGATGTTTCCAACACAAAATAACAAAGGTACGTGGCGTGTACCAATGAATTTAAGAGAAAAGAGTGATCCAAAGCACAAATAGCAAAATCATCATTTTGACTCAAAATAAATTGATCAAAGTTAGCTGACCCATAAATTGTATTCCCTATTTAGTGATACTTTGACCTAAATTGGCACTTGTAAATGACAAGTTTGAACCATTTAGTGCATTTTATGGATTTTGACCTAAAATGTGCATTTGAGTAAGATTAACAATTTCAACACAAATGGTGTTAAGAATTGGATGTCTAAATGTACGACCTACACCTTGTGGAGTCCCCTTGTGGCCTGCTCATAAAACTATATGAATGGTTTATGACCTATATGTTACCTATCACAACGAGAATGCAAGTGTAGTTGTCATTGATGCATATTATCTTCAACGATAGACAATGGCATCACCCACTATCATTTTCTTATCTTTGTGCTTATATGGTTGTACCAAAAATTTACATTCTTATTTCCAGAGATGTGTTCAATGCATGGAAAAATCATGCTTGCACTCTAGATCAATTCAATATTACATTGTGTTGAATAAATTCATGCATCCTTTGTTGTTAGTTAAAATTTTGAAGTTGTCCCTCCACTATATGTGGATCCAGTGATATCAATGTTTTGTATATTTCCTGTACGTGTAAATCACATGGGTTTACATGGGTAAGATTGGTTTATGTCAACATTGTGACAATGCCTCAAAACCATTACAATTATATTTTCAAGTCTCCATGCAATCTTTATGCAGCATACAAATTTCTATCCTAATAATTATAATCTCTCATATTCTTACATCATATAGCCATCTGAAGTTTTCCATTTGTCTTCATGTGGATAATATTGTGTTGTGCACCTGGTAATTAGTATTATATAGTCTTCATGTGTTGTTTGGATAGATTCTTGACAAATTATGTAGTTCCATTCATGCGAGGATGGTTTGAATCTATTAGATATGTCATTGTGCACCTATTTCTGCTTACAGTCTTAATGTATTTAATGCGTTCCCTTCCATTTAGGTTAGATGTATTTAGGTTGAGTCCATATGAATTTTATATTCTATGAAAAGAGTTAATTTTATATTTGAATTATATGTTGGAAATATTGTCATTGATGTCAAAGGTTTAGTATTATTGGTGATAAAGGCCCCATTGCATTTAACGTTGTTTATCTTGGCTAATATGAGTTAATATTTATTTAATATTAATGAATATATTTTTGGTTGCATATGAGACACAATAAGGGCCCATAGAGAAGTCGAAGAGTCATGGGATAAAGACAAAAGAAGGATGGGATGCATTTTCCTATGAAGAGTCATCTTGGGGAATACCAAGAGTCACCAAGTGAAGACAAAAGAGTAAAGGGAGAATTTATCATGAAGGGACACTAAAAGGAATAAGAAAAGTCACCAAAGATAAGGACAAAAGTGGGAAAGATGTTTTTGGTCATGAAGGGTCACCACATGACTTTTCAAATGCTTGGATATGAAGGGTCATCCAAGATTGGTGCCATTTTCCATGAGAATTGAAAGGTCACAAAGGGGGAAGGCCAAAGGTCATTTAGAAAGCTATAAATAAAGGCTTGGGTAGCTATTTATAATGTGGGAGGGAGAGGTTGATTTGATATTGTAATATCTAGCTTAGAAGAGCAAAAGTGAGAGAGAGGAAGAAGATGTTGTATTGATCTATCATTTGTTGAGATAGCAACATTGAGAGATACGTGTGTGGTATACACAAAGGGGTTGGTGCTCCTATGGGTTGGTGCTCATAAATAAGTGCTGGGTTGATGCTTGACAAAGGGGTTTAAAGCTCCTGTGGGTTGGTGCTCACGAATTATAGCTGAGGTTTGTACTTGGCAAAGGGGTATGGTGCTCCTGTGGGGTTGTTTTCATGAATATATTTGAGATTGATTCTCTATTTTTATTCTCACATTGAGTTTTCACGTTATATCTGGTGTCTGTCTCTGTCTTGTGTGATGTTTATTGTTTAAGTTTTATTGCACATCTTAAATGATTGATTAAGTGGATTTTGGTTAAAATAAAGATTTATAAGATATATAATATACTGATTCACCCCCCTCTTAGTATATTTCATGCTTAAAAATTGGTATCAGAGCAGGTTCTTTTTTTTTGAAAAGTTTTATAGCTTGAAGGTAGATCGAGAAAGCACGATGGCTGGGTCACAAGAAGGATTTTCTACAAATAAGGCACCTTTGTTTGATGGGATGAATTATGCTTTTTGGAGCATGAGAATGAAGGTTTATTTGATGGCCTTTGGATTCGACATATGGAAATTAGTGGTGGAAGAATATGAAGAGCCACAGACATCTACAATTACTCCAGTAGAAAAGAAGGCAAGTGAATGTAATGCTAAAGCTTTAAATGCTATTTTATGTGGTTTATGTGAATCTGAATTTGTTAAAGTTATGAAATGTAAATCTGCTCATGAAACTTGGGTAAAACTTGAGAATATTTACAAAGGTGATGGAAAGGTTCAGCAAGCTAAGTTGTAGACTTTTAGAAGGCAGTTTGAAAGTTTGAAGATGGAAGAAGAAGAAGATATAGAAAGTTATCTCTTGTGAGTTGATCAGATAGTAAATCAGATTCAAGGTTTTGGAGAAACATTAGAAGAGTCAACGGTGGTGCAAAATGTTTTGAGATCTCTACCAATGAGATATGATGCAAAGGTTTTAGCAATTGAGGAGATGAAGAATTTAGCCAAGCTACAGATGGATGAGCTTCATGGTATTCTCACAACATATGAGATGCGAACAGAACAAGATAAACCCTCAAATAGAGAAGTGGCTTTCAAGACATCAAATAAGGAGAAAGCTAAGATTCAAGAATCAAGTGATAGTTCTAGTGATGATGAAGATGACAATGAAGCACTTTTCATTCGCAGGCCAAAAAGAGGAACAGGTAAATATCAAGGAAAATTACCTTTTAAATGTTTTAATTGTGAAAAGATTGGACATTTTTTAGCTAGATGCCTAGATAAGGTTAAAGATGAAGAAGAAGAAAAGCCTACATATAAGAAGAATTTCAAAGGCAAATCTAAGAAGGGATTTGAGAAGAAGAGCCTATATTCTAAAGATCCTAGCTCAGGTGAAGATAGTGGAGTCAGTGATTCAGAAGAAGAAGAGATTCTATTCATGGCCATACATGATGATGATCAAGAAGAAGAAGAGGAGGAAGCTGAAGTAGATATGGAAGGAGAACTCAATTGTGTCCTAGAAGAGTTAGAAGCTGTTCAGAAGAAGAATCAAAGGTGAAAGCGCCAAATCGAAAAAATGAAGAAGAGTCAAAGGAAATGATTGAATATCTACAAGCACACTTTGAAGAAGCCAAGAAGAATGAAGATCTCAAAGCACAGTTGGAAATAACAAGAAAAGATTGTGAAAGGTATGTTATTGAAATTGCCTCTTTAAAAGAAGATATTTAGAAAGCAGTCAGTGATAAAGTAGTGAGTGATTCAAAATTTGAGGATAGCACTAACATGCTGAATAAGATATTGGAAAGTCAAAAATCATATTCAGATAAGACAGGGATCGGATTTGAAAAGAAAAAGAGCTATGCTGAAGCTCTTACAAAAGAGAAAACAAATAGGGGAGAAGAGAAAAATACAGAGGACATTCCAAATAGAGAAGGATGGAGAAAATAAATCTACAAAAAACAATCAGGTCAGAGATATATAGACAGGTCTCATTTTTATGGCTATTGTTTTTATTGTAATGGATATGGTCACAAGAAATTAGAATGTAGAAAAAAAGCTAACAATTTCAAAAATAAGGAGAAGGAAAGTCAAGTAGAAGCCACAACTCTTTTGCTCCTCTATCAAGCTTTGATGAAGAGACCATAGTATGCTACAAGTGCAACAACTACAGACACATAGCTCGGTATTGCAGAAGCATGATTGAGTCAGTGAAGGAGGATCAGAGGTTTAAAGCTCAATTCATCAAGAAGAAGAATCAGAGTATCAAAGATCCATTCATCAAGAAGAAGGTTCAGACATGTACATGGCAGAAGAAACAACATGAAGATGCTATGATGGTGTAGACAACTCTGCATGTGGGAGGTAAAGATCAGCCATGGTTAATTGATAGCGGATGTTCGAGGCATATGATAGGAGATAAAAGTAAGTTCATTTCTCTAAAGAAGATTAATGGTGGTACAGTGAGGTTCGGAGATAAAATCTATAATGACCCTCACTAGTAGGATCACTAAAACACTGATATAGTACTTATGGAATTTTGTCAAACACTTGCTAGGATCACCAAAAATACTAATATTGCCTTACGGACCTTCATCAAACAGTTGTCGAACAATTAAACTGTTGTAAATGTAAACTAGATATGTAATTAATCCATTCAGCTCAATTAGTGCCAATATATTTATTCAAGGAAATATAGTTCCTTTGTCAATAGATGGCGATTTTTAAAATTTCAAAACATGAACAGAATAAATAGCAAATTCTTGAATCTTTATTCAAAGTTATACAAATGTAAATCGAACCTCCATACAAATTCATTGAATACAACAAAAATTAGTCTGTTTGTTGTGCCCTGTCCGTACGCTGTCCACTGCTAACTGGTGTGGTTTTAATCTTAAGTTTTGTCTTCACTGGCAAGTGCCGATTCTACCTAGCTCTCCAAATAAGCGCCAAACTATCACCAACAGTCAATAATAAGAATAATGGCAGCTGTAAGTCTGCACCCTTTTAAACTCACACGACACCTTAGAATGGCACGATGGACTCATCTCATAACCACGCCACTTTCTCCTGCGGAAATATCTCTTGATGCAAAGAAGCACAGCCTAGGAAGAATTGAACCTAAAGACCAAACTAAAGTATGAAATAGATTACTGCCATTACAGGAGTGGTTAATAAATCGAGCCACATTAATTATTGCAGCATCAATATTTAGCCTCAGACATGTTTTACCTAAAGGCAGGTGCTCTCTTATGACTAACAAAGCAAAATAGAAATTGCGCTTAGCTTCATCATAATGCCGTTGTCTTTCTCTGGCTTCTGTGGCTGTCAAAAACTCTCCTGGAGTAAGTTCACCTAGGTATGCCTTTTTTGTCAGTTCTGTCATGCCATTGAATTGCAAAACACCCCTTTACTACTGAGACACCTCCTTGAATGGATAATACACTCGAATCTGCCCAAGAAGGTGCAGCAACCTTACATTTCAAAACCCTCGGTGCCCGATGACTAAGATACAGGCAAAAAATTCCTTTAGAACTAGACTGCGAATGCTAATGTTTGAATTGTTGAAGTCAATGATGAATTTGAAACCCTGTCCATACCAAGGGATGCCAAAATTGTTCTATTCTCAAACTGAACCTGAATACTCAATGAAGCTCAACATGAAATGGCTGAAGACCACTTCCAATGTGCAACCCTTCAGAAGATCTTCCACTTCCTCAGTTATGAAATCTCTTGAGAGGTATCGTTCTCAAGGATTATGCTAAAGACTTGCGGACTATCACACCCCACAAATGCTCAAGGAAACTCAAATGAGAAAATAAACTTGGATGCCAAATGAGAGACCCATGGGGTCTATTTATGCACTTTTTTGGAGACTTCTAGAAGTTTCCGTAATACATCTTGTAAAACCTCATTGTACTTTTAAAATAAAAAGTAACTTAATAAAATAAAAAGTGCACTTATATTTAAAAATATAACATTTTGGCCCCAAATAAATAAATATAAATTCTCTGAGAGCATAATGAGCCATCCAATCGCCAAATAAATGCAAAAATGACTCTCTCATCACCACCATCTGCCTACAAGAGTCTGGAATAGGCAAATCCACGTAAAGTGTCATGTCGTACTAGAGAAGGGACATGACAAAACCACTGCCAGGATAGCCGAAAAAGGTACTTTGAGTTTGGATTATGGTAGAACTAAGACTAAAAATATTTTGTATGTAAAATGTCTTAAGCATAATCTATTGAGTGTTAGTTAAATTTGTGATGAAGGATACACATTAAGGTTTCATGTTGAAGGTTGTGAGATTAGAAGAAAAGATTCAAATGAGTTGATTGCAGATGCTTAAAGGACAAGGAAAAATGTGTATGTTCTTTCAGATATCTTCTCAAAGGCATGATGAAAGGATACATTCAAAGATTGGTGAGAGTAGTCGGGAGTAGTTTCTATTACTTCCTGCCATTGATGTTCAACATCAAGTGAGGGTGAGCTAAGTGTTAGCTCCAGGTAGGCCCTTTGCCATTGATGTCAAAGGGGGAGAATAATAGGTATAGGTATAGGTGCAGAAAATAGGTATAAGAAATAGGTATATGTTGCTACAGTAAGGGGGAGTTACTATATGTTTTCAGATGACGGTATGTGCAAGTGACAGGATGTGGCAGTTTCAGGATTGAGGTTGCCATCAATGACAAAGGGGGAAATTGTTGGAAATATTGTCATTGATGTCAAAGGTTTAGTATTATTGGTGATAAAGGCCCCATTGCATTTAATGTTGTTTATCTTGGCTAATATGAGTTAATATTTATTTAATATTAACAAATATATTTTTGGTTGCATATGAGACAAAATAAGGGCCCATGGAGAAGTCAAAGAGTCACGGGATAAAGACAAAAGAAGGATGGGACGGATTTTCCCATGAAGAGTCATTTTGGGGAATACTAAGAGTCACCAAGTGAAAACAAAAGAATAAAGAGAGAATTTCTCATGGACACTTAAAGGAATACGAAAAGTCACCAAAGATAAGGACAAAAGTGGGAAAGATGTTTTTGGTCATGAAGGGTCACCACATGACTTTTCAGATGCTTGGATAAGAAGGGTCATCCAGGATTGGCACCATTTTCCATGAGAATTAAAAGGTCACAAAGGGGGAAGGCCAAAGGTCGTTTGGAAAGCTATAAATAAAGGCTTGAGTAGCCATTTGTAATGTGGGAGTGAGAGGTTGATTTGATATTGTAATATCTAGCTTAGAAGAACAATTATGAGAGATGATTTTTATTTGTTATATCTAGCTTAGAAGAGCAAAAGTGAGAGAGAGGAAGAAGATGTTGTATTGATCTATCATTTGTTGAGATAGCAACATTGAGAGACAGGTGTGTGGTATACACAAAGGGGTTGGTGCTCCTGTGGGTTGGTGCTCACGGATTATAGCTGAGGTTTGTACTTGGCAAAGGGGTATGGTGCTCTTGTGGGGTTGTTCTCATGAATATATTTGAGATTGATTCTCTGTGGTTTTTCCCACATTGGGTTTCCACGTTATATCTGGTGTCTCTCTTTGTCTTGTGTGATGTTTATTGTTTAAGTTTTATTGCACATCTTAAATAATTGATTAAGTGGATTTTGGTTAAAAGAAAGATTTATAAGATATATAATATACTGATTCACCCCCCCTCTCAGTATATTCCATGCTTAACATTCTACAGTGTCATATTTGTGTCAAATTGGTCAATATTGTCTATATATATGTAATTGAACGTATTATCGCTTGTACATGATGTCCAAATTGTAGGGGGTCCGTAATGGTCAAGTTGAGCCACATTGAAAGGTTTGAAGGAAAATATTTTCACACATGGAAGGTAAAAACCCCTTATTCCTAATCAAAAAATATATTTTTTGATGTAAAAGTGAAGAAACCAAAAGATGAAGAGGAAGATAATTAAAAACAAACAAATATTGCCGACATAGAAAGTGATGAAGATTATATCTTTTAGATGATTTTCATAAGGAGGTTGAAGGCACTAGAGGATGGAGGCTTTCTACACCTCTCATTAGCCACTAATGAAGGGGTGCTTCTTCTATAATGGCATATTTTTAGAAATTTTTGTACTTGTTTGTATGTGTGATAAATAAGAGGGGTATTTCATATTTTCCCACATAGTCTAATACATAAAAAAAGGTGTTTAGGAAATGTAGGAATGAAAGTTGAATAAATGGTTCTTCCATGTAGTTCTCACACTGTATAGGTTGATGAGGTTCCCTCAGTGAATGGTTGATGACAAATGGTTTCTGTTCAGAGTTCCCACATTGATTCGATTGATGTGTTCTCAATAGTGAATGGTTGATGTGTTCCTTCTCTACTTTCATTAAGTCATGTGAAAACACAAATTATCATGTAAGGCCTAAGTGGGGGTGATATTAGGAAATGCTAGTCCTCACATTGTTTTGTAATGTGAATAATTATGACAGTAATAATTCACTAATAGTTATATTGGGTTAGTAGTTGGAATATACTATTCGAGAGTTATATTGTTATGAGTGACAAAAATATTACGTCCATTAGTTGTTCATTAAGATTGAATCATTTTGGGAGATTCATTGGTTAAATAAATCTCCATCTTTATAGGGAAGACATTCCTATAAATATTTAAGCTTCATATTGTTATTGTAATGAGTGCAATATAATAATACCAGTGTGTGATTAAATTATAACTATCTCTATGTATCGTTCGACTCTTTATGTAATTGCATGAAATAAATCTCTCATAAGTTCATTCATTTCCCATTATAAACTATTATACATTGAAGGAGCACCTAAAGAGGAAGAAAAAGAAGAAATTGAAGTGGAAGAGGAGCTAGAAGAAGCACAAGAGGATCTGTAATTGACCATCTCTTTCTATGGACTATCAAGGATTAGTACCCCCAAAATCATCAAGGTTGTGGGCTATTTTAAGATGTAGAGAGTGAAAATGTTACTTGATTCATAATGTGCTCACAAAATCATAAACAAATTGTTCATTTTATTGATTAATTTATCTTTCCAACTCTATAGTTTTAATTCATGATTTCTAATGGTGGGAAATTTAGTTCTTCAATAAAATGCCATTATATCGACTTAACAATGGGAGACTACCTAGTCTTATGTTTTCCATTCCTATGGTTGAAATGGATATAGTGTTTGGAGTCCAATGACATACTAATATGGGTATAATAAAGATGAAATTATATGAATTATTCACACACTTTCAATTAGAATGCATGTGATTTGAATTATGGGATTGGAAGAAAATGCTCCATAGATGGTGAGCTCTCATCAAATGCAAAAATCTTAAAAGGGTTTATTGGATTTGTGGCACAATTATTTTCATTGTATTCTCAACATTCACATGAGGCCACACCTCAAAATCTTCAAGATAACAATAAAAAACACTTAATAATATTTGGAGATATGAGGAAAGGAGTTTCACTTAAAAGCGAGCATGACCATGGCATTCAAATCATAACAGGGAACTAACTTCCCAATGTTAGATATTATAGGGACTCATATGTGTGAAAGAGATAGATTGAGAGATTAGTATAGGAGATGTTGGAAGCGAGTATTATTAAATGAAGTTAGAGTGTTCATTATTCCCTAGTGGGGATTGTGTGTAATAAGGATGGCGTTTGACACATGAGCTCAAGTTATATACAAATAAACAAATTCAACGTAGCAGATAAGATTCATATTCCTTTAATTTGTGATTTTATAGATGAGTTTCATGCAATTATTTTTTGTATGAAATTAGATATCAAATTTGGGTATCATCAAATTGGGATAAAAGAGGAGGATACCCCCAAAAAAACATTCCAAACACATGAGGAACATTATCAATTTTTTTGTATGCCTTTTGGTTGTACAAATACCTCTTATACCTTTTAAAGTTTGATGAATTCCATATTCAATCCATTTTTTTGAAAGTTTTTCTTGGTGTTCTTTGATGATATATTGATCTATAACAAAACATGGGAAAACCATTTGCACCATGTTGAGAAAATTTTACAAAATATAAAGCACTATTAACTTAATTGAAAGCCTTCTAAGTGTTCTTTTGGAATCAAATAAGTGGAGTACTTGGGTCATATTGTTTCTCATGGAGTGAAGGTAGATCTAACAAGATCAAGGCAATGATCAAATGGAAAATGCCTAAAACCCTCAAGAACCAATGAGGATTCTCAAGGCTTACAAGGTATTATTTCATATTTGTAAAAAATTATGGAAGCATAAAAACACATCTCACAACTTGGCTAAAATAATATTCCTTACAGTTGGGTGAGGCACCAATGAAAGCATTTGAGAAGATTAATGAGACCATGTGCATACTCCTCTTCTTTCCACTCATGATTTCACAAAAACTTTCATTATGTAATGTGTTGCTTTAGGGCATGGCATGGATGTAGTTCTCATGTAAGAAGGCAAACCCATTGCTTTAGAAGTCACAAAATTAAAGGTAAGAATATACTTAATCAAATTTATGAGAAGAAAATGCTGGCTATTATTCATGAAGTTAGGTGTGGAGGTCAAATTATATAGGAAGAAACTTTGAAGTGAATATGGATCAAGATAATTTGAAATACTTCTTGGAACAAAGGTTATCATTAGAAGAGAAACAATAACGGGACATTAATATGTTGGGGTATGACTTTGAAATCATCTACAAAAAATGTAAAGAGAATGTAGTGACCATTGTAATTTATATAAGGGATGGAAACACAAAGGTGTTTTTGTGCGCTAAGTCTATATTGAAGGTAGATTGGGTGGATAAGGAAAGATTAGAATGAAAATGAGACAAAGATATGTAAAAAATCATTCTATAATTTCAAAAGGATCCAATTATTTCAAATAAATTTGTGGCAGAGTGAATCCATTTGATACAAGGATAGGATACACCTTTGCAAAAACTAAAGCCTTAAGAATAATGTTCTAGAAGAGCTCCATGATTGGTTAATTGGGAGACATTTATTATTACTAAATACTTATAATAGGATCAAGAAGGTTTTTTATCAAAAATGACTCAAAGGTGATGTGCAAAACTTTGTGGCAAAATGTTTGTCTGTCAACTAAACAAGGGCAAGACTGCTAAGTCTCTAGGTCTATTGCAACATTATTATATTCACATCTAGTCATGATTGTAGGTATATATGGATTTTATCACATTATTTCCAAAATCAAGAGGGAAATATGTTATAATGGTACTGATGGATAAATTCACAAAATATTCCATTTTTTACACATTGTTGCAACCTTTTCCAACGAGTAAAGTGATTAAAACATTTATGGACCCAATTTAGAAGTTACATGGTACCCCAATGATTCTAAAAAGTAATTGTGATCCCATATTTACTAATATTTTTTTGATTGATTTGTTCTCTTGCTTGGCTACTTAGTTGGCTCATATATTTTCATATCACCCCCAATAGGATGAAAAAACTAAGGTGGTCAACAAGTGTTTGGAAGGTTATTTACATTGTTTTAATTATGATAAGCAAATACAATGGGTTAATTAGTTTATACTATTAGAATGGTGGTATAATGCTTCCTTCCATACTTATTCCAAAATGTCTCCATTTATATTTTTGTATGGATACTACTCACCCACCATCACATATTAATTGGAAGTGAAACCCAAAGTCTATGTAGTAAAACAATATGTTCAGCACCAACAAGATGTGATTAATAGCTTTAGAGAGAACCTCACCATGACCCAAAATCAAATGAAATGACATGCTAACCAACATTGAATTAAAGGAATTTTGAAGGGGGAGATTGGGTTCTTTTGAGATTGCATCCATATAAGTGAATATCCTATAATGAAATTACTTATATGTTTGCACAATAGGATGTTATATCATAGAAATAAGAAAAGAACATGTAGATCCATAACATTAATTCACAAAAGAATAAAATGCTTGATAAATATAGATGATCCACTTGAAAGGGGAAACCTCCATAAAAATGCAATAAGAACAAAATTTGAAATATGATGATAAAATTTTAACTACTACCTCCTATATATAATCTACCTAGCCATGGTTATTCCATAGGACGACCTTATTAAATGACAAGATAACATAATAAATATGTAAACTACAATTCAGCCACACATATCCCTAGACACACCATAGGTTAAGGGCATAACATGCCCCTCCCCTTCAGAATAATGTGGTCCTCAATTTTGAATCAACCTAGGATGTTGCTGCAAGAATGCTTCATCCTCCCATGTTGCATCTTTTTTAATATACATTTTAAGGATATTTACTATAACATTGGGTCTATCAAGAAATATCTTAATTAAAATTGTAATGAAAACAAACAACTTGATTATCAAATAAATACAACAGTGCAATAATATGCATCAACACTATATTACTAGATATGAACTCTTCTTACAACAATTTAACATAAATATCTCCAATGAAGCTCTAATTATGGTTCCTGAATGCAAACACCATGACTAGCTAGGGAGGAGTCATTCATCACCAAAACCGGTTATCTTGAGAGGGTTTCTGTCCTCTAAGATTATTCACACTCCAAAGGATTTCATCCTTAAGAGAGGAAGAAGTTGAATACAAGTTCAAGCTTACAAAATAGGGGGGTATGATTTTCAAAGATGCATTTACAAGGAGGGTTTTTCATACTTATAGAGTTACAAATGAGAGAGAAAAGAGGTGAAGATTACGAGAGAGACATTTTTTGAAGTGGTTGCACCATTCATCAATAGTGCATTTTATCTCTCACATGTGTAATGGATCTTCATGATTTATATTTGACCATCTCCATGTGCCCTCCTGTGACTTAATAAATTTGTCTCACATGTGTAAGGCATATTCATAATTTGATTTTGACATTTTCCATGTGCCCTCATGTGGTTCTCAATTAATTTGTCTCTCACATGCTCTCATTATTCATTTCATGTGGCCAAGTGGAGAATTGCACCCCACTTTTCTCTCGTCCATTTTTAACAATTAAAAACTCCTATGTGGGTCAAGTGACATCACCTAAGACACCTCATCACTATGCCACCTCAACACATGCCATGACACCATAAATAGTGACACATGCATAGTGATCTATGAATAATACCAATGAATAGTAATTGGTGAATAGTTATTTGATATAAAATTATTCCCTTACAACACCCACTTAGCCCATGGGAATTAAATAGTTAGTGGTCTTCTTCAATTATATCATAGGGAAAAAGGGGCCATTACAAATCCTCCCTTCCCAAAGATTTCTTGTCCTCAAGCAATTCTAATTAACTTCTTGTTTCCAAATACCAGAATCCCAAACCATCTGTGGTAATTGAAAATTCCCAATCCTTGAACTTCCCTATGATCTAGATGCTCCATCATGCTTCCACTGTGCTATTCTAGTATAAAGTAGAAGGTCTATGAAAACACTCATTGTGTCCATAAAATGAATCTCTGAATGATGGTCATAGACATGTGGAAATATACTATTTTATATTTTTTCCAAAGAGAAATTTCCAACATTCTCAACAATTTCATTCGTAAGCTGATGGGTGCGTAAGGTGCTACTTAACTAAGAATCTTTCTTCTTGAAGCTCATGGTGAAACCATCTACAACCATCACACTGGACCTAAAAAAATCCTCCACATGAAGACCACTCTTCATCACTAGGCCTTCATCAAGAAATTTGTGGGTTGTGCCATTATTAATGGGTTCATTCACTTGCTACCCCTATAGAATTCCTCTCTCCTTGAATGGATGAAACTTAGGATTATCTAAAAGAGAAGAAATAGTACCATCTAATGGTTCACCTATAACTTTATCTTCTTGTTCTACTAATGCCTCTCCCTGATCACTATCAGATCTAGAGTCTCCTTTCTCCTCCTTTGATGAGTGCTCATCAACACTTTTAGGGTAGCTCATGCACTCTTATTCACATGTCTGCAAATCTTCCTTTTGTGGCATGGGTGCTCATTGAACATGAACATATTATTCAACTTGCATCCTTTGAGGTGATGAATCCTTCATCACTTTTGATGCTATTTTTTCTTATTTTAATGGAGACTCTTGACATCTAGGGTTGAAACATAAAGCCTTCATCCAATCCTTGGTTCCCGTTTCCCTTGTTGTGCACTTTCAAGAACCATTAAAGTTTGGGAGGGTAAGTTTCCCAAAAGTCTCTGTGTATCTTGATTAGGACCATCTCTATCTTGTCATGGTCTAGTGCTATACTTTCACATGTAGTAATCTAGAAAACACATAGCTTTCTAAAAATCAGCTCTCAACTACTTTTAAGTTCTCACTAAGACAATCTCTTCTAGCTCCTTTGGTTACTCTGGTAAGATTTTGGATATGTTTCTCCACTCTATGATCCCTGTAACTCTATCAATAAAAATTTACAACACAAAAATCCTCACAAACTGGAAGGATATTATTGGCCATTTTTGGCCCACATATAAAGCTCTCGCATGGTTTGATGAAACAATGGATCAAAGGGGCTTATAGAAGGATCTGAGCAAGGTTTTCAAGGGTCAACCAATAGTGTTCAAGGACAATCTTGCAAGCCAAAAATATAAGTGCAAAATATCTTTCGACTAAGTATTTACTTGTTCATTCTTTTGGACTCTGTATGGAGACCAAGGAAAAGATAATTCTTTCGGGCCTTTTCTAAGCTAGGTTTCAATTGCCTTTCAAGAAAATTATCCGAACAATTTTCTTAAGGATTTTTTTCTTTTTTGGTTAAGTGTTCTCTCTTTGAGAGTTTTGTTTTTGACTAAGTGTTGGAATTCCTTCAGACAATTTATCCGAAGGATTATCTCTTCAAGTAAAGTGCCCTAAACAATTTCTCTTAAGGGTATTTTCTCAGGGAAATGGTCCACTTCCAAATTCTGAAGGGGTACTTGCATTTTTGTCGAAGGGCACTTCCAAAGGCAAAAAGGGTCTTTTCAAAGTTCTGAGAGATACCTTTTTTAGGGAAAAGGGACCCTTTTTTAATTCTTCTAAAAGGTACTTTTCAATTTCATCGAAGGGTACCTCCCTTTCGAAAAGGCACATTTTGATAAAGTTTGAAGACATGAATTCCTTCAAACAAATTATCCATGGGAAAGGTCCTAACAAATTGTTTGAAGAAAATGGACGAATAAGTTATTTGAAGGAATTGATGATGGGCTTAACAACATTAAAATCTAAACCTTTGCAAGCAACAATTGGCATTTAAAAATATCAAAATAAGCTACATATTCTATAGACGTGTATCGACATAAATAGATATAGGAAAACCAATGTCTTTAGATTGGTTTTTCATCTATAGAAAATATTTGGCCTAGGTTTCAAAGCAGGAGTTGGGGTATACAATTAATGGAGAGGCTCTCATCCTTCGACATGGTCATCATATTTGACAAATAGTGGCTCAATTCAGAGGCAACATAACTCAATCCAGATTCAAAGTTTTGAGGATTTTGTCCTTGTACATGTAAGACAAGTGAAGGATGGCGTGGAAGTGAAAGATGAAAATCAGGTGATTAGAAAATGTGGCTCAAGAATCAAAGGCATTCCTGGACTTTTCCTTTTCAATGGATCATGACATCATCATCTTCAACAAGTTCTTGTCTTCTAGTGTGTTTCTCAATCAATGAGAGGGATTGAAGACTATTGGAGCTAATGGTGGTTAATTTGTTGAAAAATGATTAATTCTAATTAACCCAAATGTGGATGAGAATTCATAGAGGGTGGTTGGATTTCATTTATTAAATTTTTTTTGCTTGACTCTTCTCTTTTCTTCTTCACTTTTATCATATATCTCCATTGGCTCCCCCATAAAAAAGATATCCTCATTTGACAAGGATAAACCCTATCAAAAATTTTTAAGAAAGATATTTTGAAGCAATAAAGATCAATTTTTACCTATCTCTTTCTTGAAAATTGTGCTTAGCAAGCTTGTGCATGATGGCCTTGTGAAGAAGTGTTCTTCCATGTCCATTGTCCATCTTTCTTGCCTATTTTTAGGCGTTTTCAAGCTAGTTGTAGGTCTAAACTTGAGCTCTTTTCACCATTGATGGATTCTTTGTGTGGGTTTTGGAATTCCTTTTGCTTCATGTATTGTTTGGTGAGCCTAGTTTATGAAATACTTATGCAAATTAACTAGTTTGTGAGATTGTGTGAGAAAGAATTATCTTATGCTAAATTAGTGTTTATTTCATGCTTATGTGAGTGTCAATCAATTTGGTTTATCACCCATTTAGCTTTCTTAGTTACCCTATACCCCCTCTCTACCTCTTTTCCAAACAGAAACATTAGTTTAGGTGATCTATCAATAGGAAGCCAACCTTCTCCAGAGGTTCAACCTCACTACAGGATACCCAGAGGTTTATTGAATAAATTGAATAAAATGACAAAAAATGCTATCAATCAATTTGGGACAAGAAGAATGGAAAAAAAATATTTAAGTTGACAAAATATAATCAGATTAAATAAGAATAACTATGAAAAAAATGAAAGACTTATCTCTTTATTATAAATGATCTAATTATATGAAACTAAAGAGAGATTGAAATGGATCAACAAAGACTGGTTCTATAAGCACCCCCCAAAATGGAACTAAACTGGTGAAGGACAAGATCATCCAACTTGGAATAGGATCAACTAGAATTATTGTCCCTTGCTAATCGATTATGTCCTCTACTAAAAATCAAGGAAGTCAGGGGACAATCATCCATGATAGCTTAAATCATTCATGTGTGCATAAATTTAACCTTCAAATGCATGTGAAAGGCCTGCGAATGGCTTATTCAAATTTGAAATTCTAATAAGGATTTTAATAGCTAAAAAAATGTAAATAAAAAAATGGGGGAGTGTAATTCACTAAGCTGACCCCAATCACCTTTGTGATGACTGAGCATTACCGACATATACAATACTATGAAGAGAAAAATCAATCCCATGTATTTATCCCACTTAGATTGTTTTGTACAAGTGTGATTATTTAACCATATGTATGCAACTAGATATGATTTTAATTAATTTATCATGATTTGATTTAGCTTGAACAAAACAAACTTTGAACTTGGTTGATGATTGCTTAAAATGATCATAATTAGAATTGGGAAGACTAGGGAAGTTTTTCTCAATGTATAATATTGTAAGTGTGTTGCTATGTTTATATTTTCAAGTTATTTCCAAGTGATATAATAGGTGACTTAGTTGTGCCTAAGTTATAATTATCTAAAAGGAGAAAACTTCATGCTACTTATCATAAAAAAATTGACCAAACTGTAAGGGAGGGTTTAAATATGAAAAGAAACCATTAGAAGGGATAAGGACAAGATTGATCCATTAGGTATTATAACATTTATCATAATTTCCCCTTACTGGACATTTTTATCCTTAATGGAAACATGATAATTTTGGGTCTAAAGATGTTCATACATATTTTTAGAGGGGTTTTTAGCAGTTTAAAACATTTTTCTAGAAGTAAGATAGCAATTTTCAAAGAAGTAGGTCTGCATAGGTGATTATGATAGAGTGAGGTAGAGAAATAGATCTAGATTAAGTGTTCAAGTCAATTAAATTAAAATAAGGCCAAAAATGACATTATCAAGTATTCATGACCAAATTTGAGTGACTATATCTCCGCTCTCCACTTTAGTTTAGAAAAAAAAGTACTAGATTAAATGAAAGATATACTTGAATGTATAAGACACACTTTGTCTTTGAGTAGATAGTCAAATTGTGCAGGGTAATTTATCTTAGTAAACCTTACAAAACACATGAAGTAGTTATTTTGTTCATTTGACAATTGAAATTTTTTAATTGAATCAACTACTACATTTTGCTTATAGATTCCATTGTCACTTTTTTATTTAGTTCTTGAATGCATGATAAAAAGAGAATGGATAACATCCATTCTCCTACCTTGTCCACATATAGCAAATATTATTGAAAGCATGGCAAGAATTGTATCATGCCCCCTGAATTTGAAAAATAGTATAGCGTGCATGAATAGCATCATGCTCCCATTGTGATAATTATAAAATATGTAGTTGAATGTAAATAAAATTTATGAATTATGTTTGAAACTTGTCCCTGAACTTATATTTTGTATCAAAAATGTATAAATTTGTATTTTTTATTATAATGTGAGTGCATATACATGGCATATGCCCCCATAATTTATGCTGATGATTGTATTTTGAACTATTTTAAAACCTTTGAAACTATATTCAGTACTCAAAATGGCTTTTGCTCTTGAAGAGGCTTATATTATGGATAAAAGGCCCATTGAAATGCCCCCCTTTTGAGGTGAGGTAATTTATGTCCTAAAAGTCACCCGTCTCAAAATAAAAGTTAATTATATCATGCATAGTAAAATGTAATCATTAAATAATATAGCATATATGAAATTTATGATAATACAATAAGATATGTACCATATGAATGATGTATGTAACATATGAAGTAAGACCTATAGAATTGTATCAATAAAGCTCATGGTAGTAAAATTTAGAATTAGTATCATAAGCATTAGGTAGTACATGATATGGATCGTGACACTCATAAAACTTAATAAGTTTAACAAGCACAAAAACACAATAATCACAATGCTACATAATAAGGCCAAGGACTAAGGGCCACACGTTATGGACATATTCAAAGTTTTCGCATACCAAACAAGATCTCATAAATATGTTCAATAAATTTTCACACAAGGGCCAAGAGCCATATATAATAGAAAAACACAAGCCTAGTCTATTATGTATAAGTAATAACATTAATGGAGCATATAGCTAAAAAATAGTCTACACAATATATATGTAATGTGATCATATCTTAGCAAAAAATACATTCATGCACACAATGTAAGATAAATATGTTAGCAAGAGATTTTTAAATAATATAGAACTTAGTAGTATATGAATCATATAATAGTAACACTTGTAAATATTGTAAGATGTAGGAAATATGCCCCTAATTTAGAAACACTACTAGGTAGAGGCAAGTCCAACTTATTATCCATGTAAAACTTGTATGTTTTATATAATACTCATGAATATTAGTGAAATACATGTGTGACATAAAAATAATATGATATTTAATAATCATGAGATAAATAACATATGAAATTAATGTAAACTAGATTTATAACATTGCTTAGGTCTTGATTTTAATTTTTTAGAATATTTTCATATTTTTGAAATACTTAAATTTTTAGTTTTTTTTACATTTTAAAACTAGAACCAAAGAAACTAGTATTAAACATGGATTCAAAAATAGAAGAAAAGATATGTACTTTAAAAATCCTAAACATGTGTCAATGTGAATTAAGCATTGGAATGTGAAGGCATGGTTATGTATAGCAAGATTCCCCTAATATATGTATAAATTGTAACATTAAAAATCTTGTAGGAGACTGAATATGTATACAGAGGAATGTTAATACAATCTCATTTCATCAGATATACATTTTTCAACGTATGTAACATGTATGATCAATATAATAAAATAAAATAAAGATTTTGCATGTATAATTAGTGTTGTGTATACTAGAACTGAGTGAATATCCTAAAATTGATAATATTAAGGCTCTATATTCTCAAATGTTGATTTATGTGTGCAAATAGGTATAAGATAGGATTGACCAACTCAAGACAATAATGGTATTAGTTCTATCCAGCACTGGTCAATGTTGTCTTTGACAGAAAATGCAATTTTCTCAATTTAGACTGTGAAAACAAGATAAATAGAAGAATACAACATAATAGATCATTATGTTGGACTAATCAGATCTAAAAAGTGAAAAAGAAGAGCCAAGAAGTTGAAAATTTAATAAGATACAAGGACTAAAAATAATTGATCAAAATAATTGCATGTGCAAGAAGTAGAAGAATTACATGATGAAGCAATCAAAAAGTTATATACAATCAGATTTGTTTTTGTGAATTATGTGAATATTTTTTTATTTTTTAAAATATTTGAAATTGAAATGTGCTAACCAATAATCTCATTGAGTGGATGTCCATATGTATGTTTTGTGTCATTGGGATTATCATACCAATATTATGTATAATCATTATCATAATCATAACCATCATATTGATTTTGAAATTTTGGTAAGCCACTCTTATTTTATTTTATATATGTTTATGTAAAACCAACTATCCCATAATATGGTATTGACATTTATGATTTATGTTGCTTATTTATATGCGTTGCATCATTTACCATTATCATGATGGTACTAGTTGTCTTGGTTGGAATGTTAATTGAATAAATATTTTTATTTTTTGCTTTGCAAATATTTCATTATTTGCAATATAAATGACCTTACATTTTTAATAAAATTTAATGTAACCTTTGTTTGTATTGATCAGTGCCTCTATTGATTTTAACCATGAGCCTCCAAGCACAACATTGTATACACTTGTATGATAAATAATGTTTAATGTAAGATGACACTTTGTTGAAGCAAACATTATTGTTAGCTTGATTGATCCCACATATATTTCAGATTTAGTAGTCTTATCTACACATTGGATGTGATATCCAAGAGATACTATAAATGATGTAGTATAAAAAAATATTTCTTGGTAGTCCATAACATTGACATTGGTACATTGCTTGCCATTTATGGGAGAAGTGATATTGCAATATTATTGTTATGAGGAAGGGATTATAATTGACTCTTTAGAACCACACTTGTAACATTAAATTTTGTAGGTATATATTGCTTTTGAACATTTTTGTTAGGAACACTTTATTAATATGTTTTCTTGCTTACTCTGAACTTGTTTTTGTAACTTTTATTGTAATAATATATCTTTTTGTAACTTATCTTGTTTTAAATATTTTAACCTTTCTGGTTCTAATTTTTTATTTTCAAAATTTCCTTCTAAATTTTTTTATTTTAATAGCAAATCTTTTTCCAATTGTTTTCTTTTTAACCTTTGCTTTTCAAATTGTTCTTTTTGTAGCCTTGCTTTTTCATCTTGTTTCTTTTGTAATATTTTTTTTTCATCTTTTTTATTTTAGTAATATTTATTGATTAATTTTTCCTTGTAAATCTTTTCTTGTTCTAGATTTTTCATTTGTTCTACTTTTTATTGTTTTTTAAGAGATGAAATCATAGCGTGAGTAGGTTTATTGATTGAATTTTCTATTATAGGATCACTAGTATCAATGATAATTTGTATTTTTTTCTTAAAATCTCAAATTTTTTTGGTATGATGTCCATGCATTATATGATATGCATAATAGTATTTTGATCTCTTTAGAGGTTGTATAGAAGGTAACTTGATCAACTTTTTTTCAAGCATTTTTGTTATAAAATCATTTGAACTATTATTATCCCTTTATATACTTTATGAATCATTAAATGTAGATGCATGTTCTTGTAGACACTTAAAATTAATCAATAATTGCTTGATAATATTTAATCTTGACATCCTTACCTCCCTTAGTAAATTTTACATTTTGTTAACTTGTAATCTCTATGAGAGCCTTCATTATTCTATTTACTATCTTGAAATTATTGGAAACATAATTTAATCATCCATATTCTACTTACATGTTTATGTTAGCCATATCCCAAGTGTCTCTATATTTTTGGGATAAAACTACACTAGGCATACAATGTGACAACATAGTCTTGTCCACAAGTGTGGCCCTATCCCCCCCACTATAACAATAGCTTTTAAATTTGAGACATTTCATATTAACTCTCATACATTTATAGTAAGGTTGGTTAATTAAAATATTCAAAATATCAACCTATATAAGCACATCAAGGCCTCTTAAAGAATCATTCAAAAATCACTTGGCAATTCTATTGCACATTAAACAAAATAACACTTTTTTTTCTGATTCCAATTCTACTTTATTCTGACAATCATAGGCCAAGTATGAAGTCATTTTAATGCACACCAAGGGAACTCATTATTAATCATTTAAATCAAAATATATGGTTGAATTCATATATAAAATATCAAGATTCATGCATTCACTCTAGGAAGGAGAACTACATAACCCTGAGGCCCTTTTATGCTATGTAGGCAACACTTAGATCACACAAACTTTTCTAAGGATAGTTTATCTATTCCCCTTGCATGATTCTACCCTTTACATTTGATATCCATTTGGTTTATTATGTAGGAACTAAGTTTTAATTTTCTAGGTCTTCAACATATCAAATTAATACATGCAAGCAATCATTAAACCTTTTTAGATAGTTGTAGGTGCTCACACAGAAAAATAAATCACACAATCAAATAGAACATGGTTAAAGTCAAAAGATAAGGCTAGAAAACAACCTTATACCCCTAGTGTGGCTTAGGCTCAACATAATTTGAATTTATACTTTCATGTGAAACACACTTCATCGATCATTACAGTCAAGTCTCATGACTAGTTAGCTTGCATAGTTAACATAAGTTTAGTTTGAGTTAGACTTGCATATCTATTTACATATAAATAATTTCAATTTTTATTAATTTTTATATTATATATTTAGGTTATGTATATTTTGTAGATATAAATCAGTTTCAATATTTTAATGTTTATTGCATTTTGTTGGTAAATAAAAAATAAATATATAGGTTTTATTTGAACAAGTTACAAGGTATTGCCCATGGTCTCTTTATGCTGTACAATGTAGTTATCAAATTGTGACATGGCTTAACCACCTCCCATGGATTCATTAACTTTGGTGGTTGTATCAAGCACTAAAAGGTTAATCTTTTGGTGCAATGACAATCGGTGGGCCAATAATTGGTATCAGAGCCAAAGGTGTTAGGTTCGAATCCTTCACTTGCACTAGGGGGATTGTTGCAAAGTGTCACCCTTGGTCTTCTTATGCTATGCAGTGCAATGTTTAGGTTCATGACATGGCTTAATTGGCTCCCATGGATTCATTAATTCTATTGGTTCTATTGGACACTAAAAGGTTGATGTTTTGGTGCAACGACAGCTGGTGGGCTAAAATAACATTGCTTATTGTTTGCTTGATTTTTGTCCTATGATTTCATACATTTTTTTGTAAATTTTTTACAATAAAATAAAATAAACTTTGACCTTGGATATAAATTTGGCACCACAAGTCAATATTATTTGACTTTGGATCTAATCTGACACTAAAGAAATTATTGTCACCTTGAATAAAATACGACACTAAAGTATTTTATTTTGACTTCAAGTTAAAATTTGTTGGTATCTATACACAAAATATTTAACTTTTATTTTTATTTATTTTCTATAAACTTTTATATAGTAATTATGTTTTGACAGCTATAAAACTACTTAGTGCCTATGATTACAAGCTAAGTAATGATCTATTTTATAGACATCATGGTGTGAGGGGTTTTATTAAATACTCAAGAAATTGTCCAACACTAAAAATGTATTTTATTTTTCTTGTACCTCACATTATAATAGAAATGCTTATGGTCTCTTGTTTACACTGTAGGGAGCCTTTTTTTTAGCTATTTGATATCTAGTACATCAAAGAGGAACATATTGCCTAATGAAGTTACTCTCGTCATACCCTCAAATATGGGATAGTTTGATAAAAGTGTGGTTTTACCTCTGTAGTTAGTGATCTAAAACATTAGGATGACACTACTCTATGAATGAGCAAGTATATTTGAGAGCCCACATAACTATTCAAACCCTTGCCTAGATCACTTTTTATACCTTAATTTTTTCTTGTATTGTTTTCATAATGGAATTAATAAGTGAATGTTTATTTCTTATTCTACATAGGATTATATAATTAATTTTCACATCTTGTATTACTTTTCAACATGTTATTCATTATGTTTTTATACGAATTCAAATCCAAATTAATAAATTACATTAAACAAGGTCCAATCTCATTGCCTTTATATTTATAATGGTTGCGTTACTATATCATTTGTCAAACCACAATGACTTGGGAACAAGAGGAAGCATATGTTATACATTTCATCAAATCTTTAACTTTAAATGATCTTCCATTATTTACTTCACACCCTATTGAAGGGTACATTATGGCTCTTATTTGATAATACAATACTCAGAAAAACTTTGTTGAAAATGATGACGCAAAATATATGGAATATATTCATGAATATCTAAAAAAGGTTGACTCACTTTTATATTTTAAAATAGATTAAAAAAAGAATCCACCCAGGGTAGCACTTCCAATAATGCCACTTCCATTAGTGCATCTATTCCTATTTCTAGACCTCTAGTTGCTTACATAACATCATCCCTTGGTTTGGGAACATCACTTGGTTTCCAATAAGTATCCACGCCTAAGCCTACTCATGTTACTTATACTCCTCTATTATCTTTTAAAATTACTACCCTTGAGCATACAAGTCTTTCCTTACAAGATAAGCTATCTCAAATTGAACAAACTCTTTCTTGTTTTATTCCCTATATGGACCCATGTTACTTGTTACATAACCTTTTTATACCAAAAATTGCATAATATCAACTGCCAATTGGATTTGTAGCTTTTAATATTCATCTATATGAAGGTAAATGTGATCTTAAACAACATTTGGTACATTGCATGTAGCTCATATCCACTATGCAGATAATGACAAATTATCAACAAAGTTATTCCCAAAAAGTCTTTAAGAATATGTTCTTATATGGTTTTATAATATTCTTATTAAATCAATAAAGGCTTTAAATCCATTGTACAAATAGTTTTTGATACAATTTTCTATCAATATTGGTGAAAAACTATCATATGCTCAAATTGCAAAGCTCAAATAGGGGTCTAATGAGACAATCAATGAATATGTCTAAGATAAAACACTAGGCTATAAAAATGACAAATAAAATGGTTGATAATGACCTTATTACTATTTATTCAGTCTTATAAATTTTTAAGTATGGAAAAAAATAAATAAAAACATGTATGTAAAAAATACAAAAAAATAAAAGAAATAAAAAATTCAAAATCAAGACCTACAATCATTTTCAAATGTTTATAGCTTACCACTTTACATATGTTATATATTTCATGTTAATTAGATAAGATATTTAAATTTTTTCAATACACAATTATTTTACATGAGTTACATGAGTGTGATACATGACATACTATTACATGGTTTTTTGATATCAGACTTCCCTTATTGTCTAACAACCTTATTAAGTTGGAGGCACCTCTTCATTCTCTATGAACACTTCAACATGTTGCATCTATCCATAAATTATATAACATGTTGACCTATATATCATACAAATATTTTGATATTCACTCACACTTTACATTGTGTTACTTGCTAACAATGTCATTAATACACATGGATGACGCAAACTAGTCTCATTTGCACTATGCTTCTTTTCCATATTCTTAATTTAATACATGATAAGTTAGGATTTTATTTTTTAATTCACATTTACCTTGGCCTTGAGTGTGCAACATATACATGCCATTTGTGTGTGGTAATTGGCTTTGTATATTTATGTTCCATTCACATGTCCCTTGTCTGTGGCCTTTGAGCCTTTTATTTGAATTATATTTAAATTATATGACACTGATTGTATGTTCATTATTTGTTATTCTAGTTCCATGATTCATATCATGCATTATTTCTATTTTTACTCTTGTGCCATGATACATATCATGCACATGCTACTTATGTGCTTCAATGATATATTTATCTAATACATGTTTTGTATGAAAATTTAATTATATAATCAATAATATAATGCAATATAATTCAAATGTTCATATGATATTACATGATTACATATTTCACATATTATACAATTATTTTATGAGATTAGTGACTTGTAGAATACATGTCTCATCTCAAAATGGGAGCATCATAATGAACTTGTCTTGAAAATTCAATTCTTTACGAGCAACAAATTTTAGATTTATGATAGTATATAATTTTAATAATTACAATAATGTTTCATAACTTTCAAATTAATGGGGCATGTGACCTACATGTGTTAGGCTTAAAATATCTTAAATAAACATTGTAAGTATAAATCAATGCGGAATAAAACAAGTTAAAAAAATTGAGAGACAAGAGGGAACACATTACACAAGATGTATGTAAAAACCTTGAAATGTGCAAGGATAAACCACGGGGAAAATGGTAGCTTCCAAACTTCATTAATTTAATAACTCCTCTCTTATAACAACTCCTCTAACAACTCCTTTTAGTGCTAGCAACCAAACACTCAGGTGAGCCAAGCATATAATGCCTCCAGGCTCTAACCTCCAATCTCAAGGATATCCATGCTTACAATAAAGCATGCATGATGCTTATAACCCAAGCATATAGGTAATCCAATCAACATGGCCTATAATATCTACCTCTTGTATCTCTACCTCTCTACAAGCATGCAAGCCCAATCTTGAAAGGATGCAAGAGTGATTCATCTAAGGATGAAAAAATACAAAGAGAAAGCAAGCTATTAATAACATTTACAATGAGAAGAGAGAGGGGAGAGAGAAACATCATAGTGCCCCCAAAATTTTTCCACATTTGAGTGGGTTGTCATGTGATCTTCAAATGTGTTTGTCTGTATGTGTAAAAGTCATCAAATTTGATCCTCCATTAGACAAGAACATGTGCCACTTCCATGTGGCTCCAAAACATGCACACCACTTTCACAAGTAGTACAAACATTCAATAGTGTTCTTGTCTTCATCACCAAGGGTCAACAAATTATATCCAGTACTTTAGACAAAATCCATCTACCTCTATGTGCTTTCAAAGATGGTGCCTCATGTCGCACATGTGAGGTCAATCAACATTAGTGGTATTTTTTCTTCTTCTTTCCATATGCACACAAAGTCTAAAAGGTGTTCCAATTACCATTTAACTTTCTCCAAACATGTGAAATCTTGGATCCACCACATATGATACCCCACACTTAACCTCTTGATGTTTTCACCACAAGACAACACCCATGTGACTATCAATGACAAACCCATGTGCCTTGGTGGAGTGCTATGCCCCACTTCCATCACATCAACCTGATCACATATGAGAGACCCTCCATAGACCCTACCATATCATCAATCAATCACATCACTAATCATATACATCACCAACATGCCATATTTCTATAAATAATGGCCATGAATAGTGATTGTGAATAATGATTCATGAATATTGACTATGAATAGTGACTTCACATCTAACATACTCTCACTTGAAGTCATTATACATAATATTTTACCACACTTGAGTATTCTAAAACCGGTTATCCATCAATGCCCATTTCTACCTTGACACAAACCTAAGAGAGGTTTTTTTACAATACTAAAACTTCTCTACCCCAACCGGATTTGTCAACATCTACTCCTCCATAGAAAATTGCAGCACTTGAAGTGACTCTTCACTTTTCCATAGACCAATCCTCCATTTAGGATTCTACCATGAACCACTCACAATTCCCACTACTTGGGAATATTTGGTTTAGTGTTTAGCAGGACATCATGAGGCTTCCTACTCCTGATGAATCCAATAAACAAGACACATGTCTTCACCTCTATTATGGGACACTCAGGTGGGAAGATAACTCACAATACAAGAAGTAGGGTGCTTATTTACTTTCCTATCCTTGGTTTACTCCTCCTACCACCTTTATCACATCTTTGTCATGTGATCCATCACACCAATGGTCATGTTGGGTCTTGCATCCAACATGTCATCAACAGATATAGCATCAACCTCTACTAAACACTTTAGTTCTCCATGAAGGTACTAAATATCTTGTACAGCCTCAACATGTTTGTTGGAACCTTGTATAATCTATCTCTCCCTAAGAGAGATCACCATGTAGGAATAACGTTGCTCTATCTCCTTGAATAATAAATAGTGCACATATTTATTTTAATAGTAGTGAGGAGAGAAGATCTCATAGAAGTTAAAAGTAGAATTCTCCACATAACACCAAGCTATCAACATGGCATAAGTTCACTAGACCAATCACAACTCCTTAGAAGTAATCACACTACTTGATGTATCACTGTACCTACCGAGTTATCAAGCCTAAAAAATACATCTAAAATGTATCATGCTCTATCACATGTCAAAACACATGACCTTATCCTTCTATAAACATCAGGTCTTAGTTATTCTTTTGCATGTAGATTTTAGCTACCATTCATTCCAAACAAGACACAAGTGGAACAATCACAACTCTAGGAAAGTCATCGCACTACTTAGTGCACCAATGCACCTACCAAGTTTTTGAGCCTAAAAAATTCATCCAAAATGCACCACAATCTACCAAATGTTGCCAAAACACCAACTCATGTGCCTTTAGTGTTAATCAATGCATCGGTCCACCTTTCCACTCACCACAATCATATGCACACCACTCCAACAACCCTGAGTTATATGGTTAACACTGGCCTTCTCCTTTCAGGAACACTAGGTCTCACTTTTTTATCTGCATCTTCATCTTCCTCATTCTCAACTACTTCTAAATAAGTAAAACTTCAAGTTTCTTTATGTCTCCTTCCTTCACATAGATTTTATTTTTCAAAATCTTGACAAATAATATGTGGTCAGTAGGATACCACATCATACACTCCTTTGTTTGTTTCCAAGAACCACAATAAGATCATGGCTTATCCTCAGCCTCCACCTATGGGGACCAACTTGATCCTCAAGTTATATAGTTACATCATATTTAACACAAACACTATGTAGGTTGCTAACTTGTCTGGCAAAGATTTTTTAGCTTTTCTCCACTCATTTACAGGATTCTCTAAAACAACATGATGAGAGCATGATCTTCACTAAGAGATCCTCCACCTTACTCCATAGACAAATACTTGCCAAAATATTTTTTTTTCACTCTTGAACTTGGCCTCTTCTCTGGTCATAATAGCTTCCAATTGCACAAAACCAACCAAACAACCATGTCTCTGATACCAATTATTTTAAATAAAATATCCTAAATAAACATATGTAAGTAGAAATGAATGCAGAATAAAATAGGATACAAAAATTGAGAGACAAGAGGGAACACATTACACAAGATGTACTTGAAAACCCTGTAATCTACAAGAAAAAACCATGGGGCAAATGACAACTTCTAGAATTCACTACTTCAGTAACTCCTCTCTTACAATAAATCTTATATCAACTCCTTTTAGTGCTAAAAACTAAGAACTCAAGTGATCCAAACATACAATTGTTGACCATTTTGTGAATCTTGCATGCCAAAATGGGCACCCCTCTTCTTTTTTCCCTTGAACCTTGTTCTTCATGATATTTTTCCTTGAAACTAGGTCTTAAACCTCTAAAAATCAAGGAAAAGTTGCTTTTGTGTAGGTGCAAGTGTTTTCTCATCAAGCATTGGTATTTTCCTGCACTCACAGAGTAAATTAGGTTCTTAGAACAACATTACTTGTAAGCTTTACAAGTAATAAGCAGGATCACTTGATAAACCTGAAAGGGTCTATGGCTAGTTTCAGTGCAGGTCAAGTTGTGCAAAGTACTTTACTTGCCATTTTTCATGAGTTGGGGTCATTCACAAACTCGAGAGGGTAAAGAAGAAGAAATCAAGTTTTGAGATGTCCTTACTTCAAGGATTTTTTGAGTAAGTCCTTTGAATGAGCCCAAATTGGTCTTAGACACTTCTTCAGGCAAGAGTTTTTTCACGGAGGGCTCCTGGGCATTCTGTAGGGACATTTGCAATTTCCCTGAATGGGTATGTGCCCTTATGGGAGGCACTTCAAAGATGAAATGGACCTTTACAAAACTTTTGAAGGGTATGTTTGAAGGAAGAATGGACCTTGCAGAGTGATTTTTGCGGGCATGAGGACCAATACAAAAGTTTCGAAGGGTACTTCGGAGCTCAAATGGTCCTTGTAGAGGGCACTTTAAGAAAGCAAGGGATGAAGACAAAAGCCAAAAGGGCACTTTCCCTTCAGGAAATGCCAGTGCCAAAAGAAAGAATTCCTTCAAAAATTTTGTTCGAAGGAATTTGAAAACAAAAGCCTGAGACAAAGAAGGCTCGATAAGTCAAAGAGTAAGCAAAGCAAAGGCCAAGGTAAAGGATAAGTCAAAGGAAGGAGACAAAAAATGGGCAAAGACAAAGTAGAGAAGACAGAACAAGGAACAATTCTAACTGCTGACAAAGATAGAGGATGAAATCAAAGACCACTCAGACCAAGACAAATTGTATAGATGATTCAACAAGGAGAATTAATATATTTGGTGAGATATATCTACCATAAACCAATAAAATAGATTTGTTTTCGAACTATAGAGGAGAACATCCTATGTTTTCACACTTCCCCATTAATGCACAGCCAGTTGTGCCCAACATTGAAGAGAGCATGGTCCAGTGAAAACAACTTGGGGATGGCTTTGTCAGTTTCTAGGGATATCCCATGATTTTTTAGGCCTAGGATAGTAAGGGTAGCGACTTGGACATCTACAACATGGCTATCCCATATGCAATTGGAAAAATAAAACAACAACATGGGCTTGTGGTCTCTGTAGAAGTGTTTAACTCAGCATGGGTCTCCATCCCTTGATTTTCTAGTTATTTATTTCCAAGTTATCTATATATTTGTCACTTCTCATTTGAGAAAGAACTCTCAACATTGTATGGTGAAGCCCTGAAGGAATTTACCTTGAATCAAAAGAAGCATTTTAACCTTCATTTGAGCTTGCACTTTTGCATATGTCTATGGTTTTATCTTATGTTAAGTCATTTCCTTTTCATGCTTTCATAAGTTTACGCCAACATATTTAGTACATTGTGAGTTCTCCTCTTGTAGGTCAACAAGAAGTGTCCAGCTCAAAGGATAGGTGCATGTGAATAGGCTGTCCATAGTGTGTCTTAAGATGCCTCTAGTAGTTTTTCCTCCCTGTATCTCCATAGGATCCCCTATTGAAACACTGATGCAAGAAAGGTTCTCATTTGAATGAAGTGTATGCTTGCTTCTCTCTGGTGTAAAGTGTATGTCAAAGTTGAGTAGACCAGCCATTTTGGTGCATCATCGCATTAGTTTAGGTTCTGATTTTAGTATTTCTCTCTCTTTTCATCCCCCCCATTGTTAGTAGTAGGAAATCTAGGGCCTCAAGGTGCATCAAGGGGAGCTAGCCCATAATCTAGAGATTCATCCCTCATGTTTTCAACCCACATCAAGAGGGGTGTCTCCATTGTGTAATGTGGAGGAAGAGAGCCGAGTCTCCCATTAGAGGGTGAAATCCATCACATCAATAGTTTTTGGCACACCCGATGGGACAAATTTCTATCCTACTACTTAAAGGTCATGAATAGTGACATTGTTGTCATGAACAATCCATGGGTGGGAACATTTTGCCCACTGCTTATGAGATAGCCATATCTACTAAAAATTGCCTTGTTCAAGTAGGAAAGATAGCTCCTAGACCTCATATGCCACTCTTTCCTAATTTATAGCCCTCAGTCCATCTTGTTGTGCCCACTCTAGCTCCTCTGCCTAATCAAAAGAAGATAGTTGCTACCCCTGTAAATGATCTCCATGAAGTTAAAATCTTATTGCAGAGTGTTAACAATGAGGTAGTTGCCCTCAAGAGACAACAAGTTTAGATTTATAGGCCAAATCAAGGCTACTAGTAGTTTAGGCAAGTAAATAGGCATCCCTTCCAAAATTATAATCAAAGGTAAGGTCAAATTATGCATGTCAAGCCTTATCAAAGCTATAATCCAAATAAACCTTCATCTTTCAAGGCTCTTGTCCCCACTCAAAATAATTTGGTACATGATCAAACCAATTATCCACCCTTGGAACATGGCTAAGAAAAAGTTGATTATGCCAGTGAGATACCAAATCAAAGCATAATCACACAAAGTGATAAGACAACCCAATTATCAAATTTTGAGATATCAAAACAACTTGAGATGGATAACAGGTAGGCTCAATATAATTCCACTCTTATGAATCATTTGGAAGGAGAGTTCTATATAGTCAACTATATGGCGGGCACAAGTAATCAAAATGTTGGTATTGTAGCCAACATCAGGTCCAAAAGGAGAGCCATTGATGAAGCTCAAGCAACCACTCAAGTAGCCACTCAAGCACCTACATCATCTCCTTCACCACAAGGAAATCAAAAGTTTCCCAATTATAGGCCATCAGTTGCAGCTTTAGCTCCTCAAGTTGCACCATAGGTTACGAATGTTCCCAAGGAGAACACTAAAGGGGGAAATCCTTCAATCAATAAAGTGGACCAAATGAAGATGTTTCACATGAACATCTCATTGTGGGATTCTTTAGCACTGCTAGGACAAAAGAATATACTCTAAAAGGAATTGTATGAGCTAGGGGAACAAGCTGTCCCAACAAAAAATGATAATGTGTTGATAGTAAATGGGGCTCCTCCCATGGGAGGTCAAACAAAGAAAGATGAGAAGGTCCCTCCCTTTTATTTATCCCCAATTATTAGTGATTTCTTAGTCCACAATTTCATCATTAATAGTGGAGCAAACACCTCAATTATGCCCAAATGCATAGCTAATAACCTAAGCCTCAAGTATGAGTAAATGACCAAAGGAGTTCTACAATTGGATGGATCACCAGCTAAGACCCAGGGAGTGGAAAGAGGCTTGAATCTAACTTTCCATGCCTATCCAACCTTCTTAATTACCCATGATGTGGTAGACGTAGATGTTTTTCCTTACTTCTCTCTTTGCTTGTCAAGGGATTTCACATCTAATATAGGTGGATACTTGGCATCCAATTGGTCTTACATGGTTTTTAGGACAAAGTATGGAGCTCAAATAAATATTGAGTCAAATCCCATCTACAAAGATCACTTGGAGCCATACTCACCCAAAGCGGTGAATGTGAACTACATAATAATTTATTAAGAAGAGCTCCAGGTGGACCAATCTCCATCATCTTCCCTTTTAAGAGTTGCTGACCTAATCCTAGATGAATGGGGAAATGACTAATTTAAGAATGATCCTTACAAATTCATTGAAGAAGATGGTCTTGGAGTCTACTGCATGCATGAGAAAGATGTTTTCATGCTGAAATTGATGAAGACAGATCAAGAGGATTGTGGTTTGTGGCAACTATTCTTTGATGGATCTAGAATCAAGTTGGGAGCTAGTGGTGGGCCAATGATGGTTTCACATTCAAAGGTTAAATACTTCTCAATTTTAGGCTTCAATTCTCCTGAACTTGCAATTTAGTAGAGTATGAGTCCCTTATTCATGGCGTAAAATGGGAAAAGAAGAGAGGAATCAAAGAATTGCAGGTGTTTGGAGACAGTGAATTTATTGTGAACTAAGTGAGAGGTCAAAGCTTGACCAAGAACTCCCTACTCAAGTCTTACAAGCATAGAGTGTGGGACCTTGTGGAGAACTTTGTTGCTTTCAACATCACTTCCATTCCAAGAGAGGAGAACAAGCATGCAGATAGACTAACAACAGTTGGTGCTCAGTTTGATATCCCAAAGGGGGTGAGACAAAGTAAGAATAAACATCACTTAAAGGTGATTATGAGGCCCTCCATACCAGACAATGTCACCAATTGGTAGGTGTTTGAAAGTGACCAGAAAACAACACTTTTCTTCGAGTAAGAAGCTGAATTCACTTCACAAAATCTATCCAAGCTGCATTAGCAGTATGATGGGCAGATATTTCAAACAAAGACCAATAAGCTTCCCAAAGTTTTGGTAACTCTTGAGAGTATTTTCAATGAAGATGACCAAATCAAGAGAGACAAAGCAAGCATGTCAACCAAGAAGCAAAATTATGAAAGGTAGAGATATACAAGGATAAGCTGCTTGCACTTGTGAAGCTGTGTACCAATGAGGAAAAGCATGCTTTTATTATGTTATGTGAAGAGTTTAGTGATGTCTTCACTTGGGAGTATGGTGATTTGAAGGGCTTTGATCCAAGCTTGGCCCAACACACGATTGAGATGGAAGAAGGATCCAAACCCATCAAGCAAAAGCAAAGGCCAATCAATCCAAAGATTGAGCCTCTTATGATGAAGGAACTCACCAAAATAATCGAGTCTATGATCATTTACCCTATCAAATACTATTCTTGGCTGGATAATTTGATCCCTGTTAGGAAGAAGAATGGAAAGGTAAAATTGTGTGCAAAATTTAGAGACCTGAATAGAGTCTCACTATCCCCTCCAACTATGGAGTAAATTATTTAGATGGTGATAGGTAGTGAAAGATTCTTTCTCTTAAATAGATACTTTGAGTACAATCAAATCCTAGTACAAGAATGTGACCAATACAAGATAGCCTTCACCACCAAGTGGGGAACATACACCTACAGGGTGATGCCATTCAGATTGTCAATGCTAGAGCTACTTGGAGCTAGCTTCTAATATGCTATGGATATGGATTTAGAAGGTTTGATCAATGAAATTATGCTAGTTTATTTGGATCATGTGATAGTCTTTTCCAAGGAGGTAAGTGAACATTTGAAACATTTGAGACAAACCTTTGAAAAGTGTAGAGAGTTTGGCATCTCTCTCAACCCAAAGAAATGCATGTTTTCCATCCATGAAGGCAAGCTCTTGGGCCATGTCATTTCAAAGGAAGGTCTATCCATGGATCCAAATAGGGTGCACACCATCTTAGCATTGTCCTTGCCTAATCACAAGAAGGGCCTGCAAAGTTTTTTTGGTAAAATAAATTTCATTAGGAGATTCATTCCTAACTTTGTTTAGCTTTTCAATCCACTAACTTCCATGCTAAGGATGAGGCATTCACTTGGAAAACAAAAATAAGAGAAAGCTTCAAAGGAATCAAGCAAGCTATCGCCCAAGCTCCTACCCTGGCTAGTCCAAACTTCTCTAAGGACTTCAATCTATACACCTTTGGGAATGAAGATGTAATATTTGCTATGCTCACTCAAGCAAATGATAATAATTTAGAACAACCTCTTGCTTTTTTAACCAAGGTTTATAAGGCTATGAGGCTAGATACATGTATTTTGAGAAGGAGGTACTTGAATCCATATGAATTTTGAATAAATTTAGACATATGCTGTCTAACTTCAAGATTCACATCATGGTGCCACACCTTAGTGTAAAAGACTTCTTACTAAACCGAGACATGAATGAAAAAAGAGCAGGTTGGATCACCAAAGTAATGGAGTATGACGTAGAGATCAAGACCACCAAGCTGGTAAGAGGAAGAGGGCTCTATGAACACCTCTCTATAGACTTGAAAGAGTCAAATGAGGGAATTTTGGTAATCCATGATAAACTTACAATAATTATACCTACAGTCATGAAGAGCTGGGCACAAGACATGGTTCATTTGCTTCAAGCTGTTGAGTGTCCACAAGGTCTTGATAGGACTAAGAGGAGGTATTTTAGACTCCAATCTCTTTCTTATGTCCTAGTTGATGGAGTGCTATTCAATAAATACTTTTCAAGGGTGCTCTTGAGATGTATTGATTTAGACCAAGTTGACAAGGTACTGTTTGAGTTCCATGATGGACCAGCTGGTGGCCACTTTGCTCCCAAGGCCACGACTGTACGGATTATGAGGGTTGGTTAATTTTTGCTTCGTTCATTTAAAAACACTCATTCTTAGGTGAGAAAATATCAATGATTGGCTACCATGCCTCTTCATCCTATTTAGGTGGAACAACCATTCATGCAATGGGGTTAGACTTCATAGGGTTGATCAATCCTCCTTCTAGTGCTGGCCACAAGTGGGTTTTGACTACCACTAATTATTTCAAAAAGTGAGTAGAGGTTGTAGCTTTGAAAGGGGCCAATGAGACTGTAGTCCTAGACTTCTATGAAGGCATAATGATAAGATTTTGGGTCCCAACCATAAGCTTTTTAGACAATGCATTAGATTTCTTGGAAAGGAATAAAAGTGAGTGGGCATTAAAGTATGATATCTATCTCAAAACTTATTCTAACTATTATCCACAAGGGAATGGGTTGGTCGATTCCATGAACAAGAATTTGATTAGGATAATAAAAAAGACAATCGAGGAAAATCAAAGGACTTGGCATGCCAAGTTAAAGATAGCTCCTTGAGTAGATAGGATCACTCCAAAGAGGGTGATCAAGAATTCACCATATAGACTTGTGTATGGAAGGGAAGTTAGACTTCCTATCTCATTTCAGTTATCAACCTTGGATCTTATCCATGAACTGCAATTGGTGGATAATGATAGCCTAGAAGTCATGTATTATGAACTAATGGAGCTACAAGAAGTGAGAGACCAAGCCATGGATGCCATGATAAGCCACCAATAGCAAACAAAGAAGCATTTTGACAAAAGGTCTATGCCAAGGATCTTCTTAGAGGGTGACATTATCTTGAAGTGGGATGAGGATCGAGCCAAGCCTGGAAGGCACACAAAGTTTGACTCTCTATGGAGTGGCCCATATGTCATCACCCAATGCAAGAAACACAATGCTTTCCAACTCTCCAAGTTAGATAGTAAAGAGCTACATATCCCAGTCAATGATATATATCTTAATCATTGTTACTAGGTTTCTTTTATCATGTACATAGTTTCCTTGTTTCTCCTCATTTTCCCTAAGTGCTGTTATGCATGTGTCTAGTGTTTTTAGCTTTTATGTGTGTTTTTCCTTGTTGTGTGGGGTAAAATATTTGTTGGTTCTTATGTACTTACAAATATGTTGCTGACTTACCCAAGATGCATCCTGACTCCATGCCCAATAGACTTTTAGGCCACCAGTCTTTTCAAGCATACCAAACATGCTTCCCTTGTGAGTCACCAATTTGTTGACCATTTTATGAATCCTGCATGTCAAAATGGGCACCCCCCTTCTGTTTTCCCTTAAACCTTGTTATTCATGAACTTTTGACCCAAAACTAGGTCTTAACCCTTTAAAAATTAAGGAAAATTTGCTTTTGTGCAGGTGCAGGTGTTGTCTCATCAAGCATTGGTCTTTTCCAGCACTCACATAGCAAATTAGGTTCTGAAAACAACATTACTTGTAAGTTTTACAAGTAATAAGCAGGAGCACTTGACAAAACCAAAAGGGTCTATGTGTAGTTCCAGTGTAGGTCAGGTTTTTCAAAGTACTTTACTTACTAATTTTCATGAGTTGGGGTCATTCACAAACCCAAGAGGGTAAAAAAGAAGCAATTAGGTTTTGAGACGTCCTTACTTCAAGGCTTTTTTGAGTAAGTCCTTTGAATGAGCCTAAATTGGTCTTAAATGCTTCTTAAAGTAAGCATTTTTTTGTGGAGGGCGCTTGGGCATTCTGTAGGGTCATTTGCAATTTCCTTGAAAGGTATGTGCCCTTGCAGGAGGCACTTCAAAGATGAAATGGACATTTACAAAACTTTTTAAGGGTATGTTTGAAGGAAGAATGAACCTTGCAGATGGCTTTTCGCCAGCATGAGGACCAATACAAAAGTTTTGAAGGGTACTTCAGAGCTCAAATGGTCCTTGTAAAGGGCACTTTATGAAAGCAAGGGACAAAGACAAAAGCTCGAAGGGCACTTTCCCTTCAGGAAAAGCTAGCAACAAAAGAAAGAATTCCTTTGGACATCTTGTCCAAAGGAATCTAGAAACAAAAGCCCGAGATAAAGAAGGCTCGACAAGTCAAGGAACAAGCAAATAAAAGGCCAAGGTAAAGGGGAAGTTGAAGGAATGAGACAAAAAATAGGCAAAGACAAAGCATAAAATACAAAATAAGGAACAATTCCAGCTACTAACAAAGACAGAGGATGAAATCAAAGACCACTTAGACCAAGACAACTAGCATAGATGACTCAACAAGGAGAATTAATACATTTGGTGAGATATATCTACTGAAAACCAATATAATAGATTGGTTTTAAAACTATAAAGGAGATAAACTCATGTTTTCATGCTTCACCATTAATGCACAGCCAGTTGCACCCAGGGTTAAAGAGAGCATGGCCATGCCAACACAACTTGGGGATGGATTTGTTAGTTGCTAGGAGGAGTATCCCATGATTTTTCAGGCCCAAAACAACAAGGGAAGTGACTTAGAAATCTACATCTTAGCTCTTCCATACGCAATTAGAAGAATATGATATCAACATGGGCTTGTGGTCTCTGCAAAAGTGTTTAACTCAGTATGGGTCTCCATCCCTTGATTTTCCAGCTATTTGTTTCCAAGTTATATATATATATATATATATATATATTTAACTTCTCATTTGAGAAATATCTCTCAGCATTGTATGGCAAAGTCCTAAAGGAATTTACCTTGAATCAAAAGAAGCATTTCTACCTCCATTTGAGCTTGCACTTTTGCATATGTATATGATTTTATCTAATGTTAAGTCATTTATTTTTCATTCTTTCATAAGTTTATGCCAACATATATAGTGTATTGTGAGTTCTCCTCTTGCAGGTCAAAAAGAAGTGTCTAGCTCAGAGTATAGGTGCATGTGAACAGGTTATCCATAGTGTGTCTTAGGACACCTTTGGTAGTTCTTCCTACTTATATCTCCATAGGATCCCCTATTGAAACACTGATGTAGGAAATGTTCTCATTTGAATGAAGTGTATGCTTACTTCTCTCTGGTGTAAGGTGTATGTCAAAGCTGAGTAGACCAACCATTTTTGTGAATCATCGCATTAGTTTAGGTTCTGATTTTAGTATTTCTCTCTTTTCATCCCCCCCATTGTTAGTAGTAGGAAATCTAGGGCCTCAAGGTGCATCAAGGGGAGCTAGCTCCTAATCTAGAGATTCATCCATCATGTTTTCAACCCACAATAAGAGGGGTGTCTCTGTTGTGTCGTGTGGAAGAAGAGAGCCGAGCCTCCCTTCAGAGGGTGCAATCTACCACATCGACAAAAATGTCTCTAGGCTCTAACCTCCAACCTCAAGGATATACATGATTAAAAAAAATCATGCATGATGCTTACAACCCAAGCATCCAAGTGAGCCAAAAAACATGGACTCCAAGATCTACCTCTCTACAAGCATGTAAGTTAAAACTTGCAAGGATCCAAGAGTGATCCATATAAGGATGAAAAAATACAAAGAGAAAGCATCTATTAATAACATTTACAATGAGAAGAGAGAGGGGAGAAATAAACATCATAGTGGCCCAAAACATTTGTCACATTTGAGTGGGGTGTCATGTGCTATTCAAAGGTGTTTATCTTTATGTGCAAAAATCATCAAATTTGATCGTCCATTAGATAAGAACATGTGCCACCTCCATGTGGCTCCAAAATTTGTGTCCTACTTCCACACGTGACTCCAAACACTCAATGGTATTCTTCTTGTCTTCATCACCAAGGGTCAACAAAGTATATCCACTAGTTTAGAAAAAATGCATCTACCTCCACGTGGTTTCAAAAATGACACCCCACTCACACATGTGAGGTCAATCAATAATAATGGTATTTTTTCTTCTTTTTTCCATGTGCACACAAATTTCAAAAGGTGTTGTAATCACCTTTTAACTTTTTTCCAAACATGTGGAATCTTAGAGCCACCATATATGGCACCAAAAACTTGACTTTTTTACTTTTGCACCACAAGACAACACCCATGTGACTACCAAGGATAAACCCATTTGTCTTGGTGTAGTGTTATGCCCCACTCCCATCACATCAACTTGATCACATGTGAGAACCCTCCATAGGCCCTACCACATCATCAATAAGCCACATCACTAACCATCCACATCACCAATATTTTACATCACCATGAATAGTGTTTGTGAATAGTGATTATGAATAGTGACTTCACACCTAACATCATGTGCACTCATTCCTATAATTAATTTGATAAAAAATTGCATATACTTGATGTATATGCATAGGTATGTGCAAAATAGCTAACAAGTTACATGATTTAAATACTCTCAAGATTCAAATGGTATTCAATGTAAATTTAATTTAGATACAATGGCATGATATTCATTCACGTTTATGTTTCTACATGGCATTTTAAAATTTCACTTGTTCAAAGTTAAAAAGTTTTAAAAATAACCTAGATCTATCTGCACTGATGTGATTCATTTAATTTTAAGTGGCACATGTTAGATTGTAATGATAATCAATGTCTATGGTTGTAATTTTTCTATTATAGTAAGTCATATTTTATGGTTCAATTGTAGTGAGCCACTTTTGGTGGTTCTATTACAACGAGCCAAATTTGGTGGTTTCACCACTTAAATTATTTTATAGAGTACTCTACATATTCTAATGAGAGTCAGAGTGTACAATATTTTTAACTCAAGAGATTTTATTGGTTTTTAAATTGAGAGTTGATCACTCTTAATTCATCTCAGGTTCAACACTTCTCCAAATACCTTAGCAAGGGGACACACACTTCTCTATTTTCAAGTTACATGACAATTATATTGTATAGTATTTTAGGTGTATTCTTTCTTTGCTTTTTTTTTAAATTTTAAATTTCAAGTTTTCACCTTTAAATTTTTTTAAATATGGACAATAAATATTTTCAGTGGTATTGTTGCAGGTTTCATATTAAGGTATCTTGCACAATCAATCTTCACATCAAAAGATAAAGTGTGTATACACTTAGGTTCACATCTCCTTTACTCTAGTAATTTTAGTTTGTTGCATCACTAGAGTTAAGGTGGGGGGGGAATGTAGATACTCAAAATTAATCATTAAATGTTTGAAAATGTTTAATATTGACATTCTTACCTCACTTGGTCTATTCTCCATTAAGTTAACTTCAAATCTCTATTAGAGCCTTAACTATTAAATTTACTATGTTTAAATTAATGAAAACGTCATTCAGACATCCTTAGTTTTCTTATAGGTTCTTATCAGCCAAATCCAAATAGTCTTTGTCTTTTTGGGACAATAATATGTTATGCAAATAGGGCCGCAATGCGGCCTTGTCCACTAATGTGGCCTTGTGCCCCACACTCCAATGATAACTTTTTAAATTTGAGATGTTTCATATAAACTCTTCTACATGTTTAACAATGTTTGCTAACATAAATATTCCAAATACTCTTCTATATAAGCACATCAAGGCTTATCCAAGCATCATATAGAAATCAACTAGAAGTTTTATTGCACATTAAGTAAAAGAGCACTATTCTTTCTAATTATTATTATTTTTTATTCTAGTAGTCATAGGCCAAGTCTGAGGTCATTTTATTGTTGGTTAAGGGCACTTATTATCAAGCATTTGATTCAAAATATATAGTTTTATTCATATAGTAAATATCAATATTTACACACTTACTCTAAGAGGGAGAACTACATCAATCTAAGACTCATTTGGGATATATAGGAAATAATCAAAATTTATGTGGGGTTATCTAAAGATAGCTCAAATATTCTCCTTGCTTGATTCCCCCCTTTGTATTTGATTTGTATTCATTTTATTATGCATGAGATAGGGTTTTGATTTTTAGGTCTTTCGCATATCAAATCAAAACACCTAGACAATCAGTAAACCCCCTTAGATAGTTGTAGGTGTTCGCATATAAAAATTAATCACATAGTCAAATGGGACATATATATAGTTAACAGACAAAGATGAGTTGCAAACATGTTCTCCTAGTGTGGTATTGTCCTAGCATTGTTTCAAATTATGCTTTCAATTGTGACACAGTTCAGGGATCATTACAACCAGTTTTCATCAATAGTTAGCCTATGTAATCAAGATAAGTTTAGTTTGAGCTAGGTTTGCATATCTATTTGTTTATCTAATATTTATAGCTCATTTCAAATTCTGTAAATTAATATACTATGCATTTAAATTTTTTATATAATGTAGATCTAAATTAGTTTCAATAGTTTAGTGTTTATTGCATTTCATTGATAAATAAAAACTAAACATATAAACAATTTCTTTTGAACCCATACTTGAGATGATATTTTTTTAGGTTCAAAATAGTTATATAGAGATGGATATATATGGTTAACACCAATGTGATTTGTCTTATTTATGTATGTTATCTTAGGTTCTAATGATGTGATCCTTGAATAAAATATTGATTTTACTTTTGCATTTCCTCTATGAATGCTTTCATAATGACTATTTGATTTTTAATAGCTTCACAAACACAAGTCTTATGTACTTATGATTGAATATGCGTACAAACACCATCAAGAGAAGTGAGAAGTGGATGATATTGAATAAAGACATGTTAGTTACCTTAGTTTGTCATTATAGAGTAAGCCACATTATCTCTTGGGACAGTGACAAGATGGACTTGGTTAGAGGGAAAATAGTTATCACAATATTGAGGAGGGACAATTTAAGTTACTTAGGATTACATAGACATAGATGATGCATTATGATTGATTAAAACCTTGATTTTATTTTGCATTAGTGGTTTCCAAATTATTGAATATTTTAAATGATATTGAATATTTCTAACTGAAAATATGCAAATAAAACAAGAATTATTTGAATTAAAAAGTAGACATCAAGAATAACAACTGTAGCCATTATATTATGTGCATAATAAAGAACCAATCAATACAAGAGATACGTTGGGTATTTATAAAATTCAAGAGAGATTTTTTATTAAAATTATTAGATCAGAAATTAATTTGAAAATAGGTACACCATTTATCCCTAGGCCAAATTTACTAAAAATAGTAAATTGTAAGTTCCAAAAAAATTGTACAATATTTTAGAAAATAAAAATAGATTTTTGATCGTATCAATACAACTAAAATGAATTAAAATAATTTTGAAAATAGAGTCATTATGGATTATATAAGAGCCAAACAAGTGGAAGGATAAGCCACAAGCCTAGAATAGGGAGCCCTAATAGTAAAATAAGGGTGAAATCCTAGGGCAAAAAATTAAACTCCCAATTTGCATAGAGGATAAGGGGAAATTAGATATCAAATCTAAAACCATAATAAATAATTATTAAATATTATAAAAAGGATTAGAACCCTAAGGAAAATCTATGGGTTGAAAATTTTCAAATAATATATGAGTGTACCAATATGACAAGCAGAATGGAAATGATAACAAATTAATCCTAATTTAGATAAACTGAATATAATGATAATAAATTATTTAAATCAACTTATGACAAGGATAATGTAAATAAAATATTGAATTCAACAAAGTATAATTAAATGAAATAAGACAAACTGTAAACAAAATGAAAGACTTGGTTATTTACTGTATGTGGTTCAACTTTGTTAAAATGAACATAGAATAAATGGATCAACATAGATTGATTCTAGAAATATCCCATAAACTGGAACTAAAATGGTGATGGATAAAATATTCTAGCTTGGGACAAGATTGACTGCCACTATTGTCCCTGCTGGTTGATTTTGTCTTTTGCTAAAAATTAGTGAACTTAGGGCATGATAGCTTAAATCACACCTATGTGTAATAATTTTACCTTCAGATGCACGTGAAAGTCTTGAAAATGACTTCTTCAAAGTTAAAATGATAATAGTGATTGTAATCACTAAAATACTATAAATAATAAAATGGGGGAGTGTAATGGGTTGAGCTAACCCCAATCACCTCTATGATGACTGAATTTTACCTAAATATCCAATACTCTGAAGAGGGAAATCAAGCCAACATATTTCTCCCACTTAAAGTGCTTTGTGTAATTGTGATCCTTTGAATATATTTATTCAACTATAAATGGATTGAATAATTAATTACACTTTACTTTATCTTGGATAAAATAGGGTTTGAACTTGGTTGAGGATTGCTTCAAATGATTACAATTATAATTGGAAAGAATAGGGACATTTCGCTCAATGTGGAATAGTGTAATTGTGTCTTTGTATTGAAATTACCAAGTGATTGTTAAAGGATATGATAGTGACTTAGATTTTCATTTATAACAATTGAAAATGGTAAATCCCCATGCTACCTATCATAAAAATACATACCATACTGTAAGGGAGGGTTAAAATTTGAAAAGTGACCATTATAAGGGCTAACGACAGGGTTGACCCATAAGGGGTAATTACATCTGCCACTATTGTCCCCTACTAGATTTTTTTTATTTAAGAGAAACGTGTGAATCTTGGGTCCAGGGTTATCTGTAGAAATGCTTAGAGGGTTTTTTATCAGTTTAGAACATTTATGTAGGTGTTGAGGATAGAGTGAGGTGATAATTTAGGTCCAAATTAAGTCCTCAAGTCAATTAAAGTGAAATAGGGACAAAACTAACATTATCAAGTATTTATGACAAAATTTGAGTGACTACAAATCCTTCTTTTAAATAAAATTTGAATAAATTATGGACCATAAAGTAAAGGGATTGTAAAATATTTGTCTTCACTAAGAAACTAAAAAATGTGAAAGGATAGATGAAAAAATTGAATGAGCACAAGTTTGGCAATGTTTTTCATATAAAAAATTCCCTCTTAGTGAAAATGGATAAGGTGTACAAGTAGATCATGGATAAAGGGGTGGATGTGAATCTTCTAAGGAAGGAATAAGAGGTAATGACATAGTTACAACAATATCTTTATATGGAAGATGTGTTCTAAAAATAAAATTCTAGGGTAAATTGGTTCAAGGAAGGGGACAAAAATACCATATTCTTTCAATTTTCAATAATGGTTATATTAAATATCAATATGATTGAGAAGTTGGTTTTTCCTAATAGTGAGATTGTTACAAAAAAAGTAAGAAATCAAAGACTTGGGAGATATTTTTTTAAAAATATCTTGGCGAGAGGAGTTACAAATCATGGGGTCCATGAGGAATTGTTGGAAATATTCCTCATTTGGTGGAGGATGGGGACAATGACATGTTTTTGTGTCTTTTCTCAGAATAATAATTTTCCCAGACATTGGCTTCAATAGTTAAAGTCAAATCTATGAGGCCTGATGGATTTCAAGCAAGGTTTTTTTAATGGCATATTATGGGTAAGCATGTGTTTAATGTTGTGGAGGAATGTTGAAGAAAGAAAATTATCCTAAGAGAATATAAATAAAAAAAATGGATTTAATACTAGAAAAGGAAAACCTCAAATTTTCTAACTCTTTCAAATCAATCCCCCTTTCCAATTAAATTTACAGAATTCTTACTAAACTTTGGCTAAGAGACTTATGAAATTCCTTAAGGGTCTAATTTCATAAGAAAAAAAATGTTATGGGAAAGTAGATCATGGATGGAATTATTGTAATTCTTGAGGCTATTAATTTTGTCCCTAAAAGGAAGGACCCTGCTATGTTCATCAAACTTGATATGAATAAGGCCTATGTCAAAGTCAAATGGGATTTCTTGATAAGAGTATTAAGGAAATTTGTGTTTGTTAAGGATTGGTTGAAACTGATTTAAAATTACGTTTCAACCCCAAACTTCTAAGTTATCATCAATGATGTCATTGTCAATTCAATTCAAGTTTATACAAGATTTAGGAGCACCCACTATCTCTTTTTCTCTTCTTACTCCTAGCAAAAGATTTGGGGAGGTTAATAAGTAGTGAAATCTTAAATGGAAAATTGAAGGGTCTATAGGTGACTTCATCTTTGGACCCCTAATCCCATATTATACTCATGGACGATAATTTTATCCTTATATACCCTAAAATAAAAGGAGTTGTTTAGTATTAAAGTAAATCTTAAACAAATATGAGGTTGTGGCTGGCCGAAAAATCAAATTTGGGAAATCTAAGGTTTATTTATTGAATGTTAAGGAGGATATGCAAAGAAAAAATCAAAGGATTCTAGGCTTGAAATTGAGGATTTTCTTAGTTCATACATGGGAGTTCCTTTAATTGAAGGTAGGGCTCTACAAGTAGTTTTGCAACCCATCTTAGACATAATCCAAAGGAAGATATCCTCTTGGAAATAGAGGTGGTTGAGTTTTTCTAGTAGAAATCATTTAGTCTAGTCATTCCTCCAATCAATGCCCACTTATTTCATCTCCCTTTATGAAATTCCAAACTCTATTGCTAAGGTAATATCTTATTTACAATGGAATTTTATCTAGAATGGGGCAATGGAATCAAGTAGGATCAATCTTGTAGCATAGAAATATTTGTGCACTCCTAAAAAAGAGGGATGTTTGGGGATTAGGGACTGTATGGAAATGAAACAAGTCCGTAGATGCAAATTGCTTTGGTGGATGTATCGACTAGGAAGTAAAATTTGGAGCAAAATATGGAAAGCAAAATATTTGGATTCCCTTGGCAAGGAGAAAATTTTTACCTAAGAGAATTTTCAAATAGGGTCTACAATATGGAATTTTGTGAAGGATTTTAGGTTCTTCCTCATGAAAAATATTCCGTGGATTTAGGAAGGCCCATAAAAGGGACAAGGTAAGCTTCTAAAAATATACTTGGATTAAAGAAGTCGTACTTAACCAATTAAAATATATGGATGGTCTTTTTGAGTATGGAAATAAACATTTTGGAGTCAAAGTCAAAGAGTACATAGAGGAAATTATGGGAAAATGATACTAAATAACATTAAATTGGCCTCCTAAGATCATAGAAAAAGGTAATAGATTAGCCTTACTCCTTTAAAATTATATAGAGTATAGGAGGATTAATTAGTATGGGAAGGTTCGAAGAGTGGCTTAGTGACCACTAAATATGATTACTAGGTAATCTACAATTTAAATCATACTAAAGTGGAAGGATTTCTAGTTCATAGGGTATGGATTAATGAAGGGTTTCCAAAAGCCAACACTTTCCTATGTCTGATTATGCATGAAAAAGATTTGACTTATGATAATTTAATGAATAAAGGGTTTCACGACCCTTCTCTATGTGTCCTTTGTGGAGAAAGCAAAGGAGGGATTAATATATTTATTCATTACTTGTTTGATTGGGAAATCTAGCCTGAGTGGATGTATAAATGAATGATAAACATGGTCATGTCAAAGTTTGTGGAACTGATAACCTAGTGAGAATGAAAGCTCAAGAAGTAAATGTTGGAAGTAATATGGAAAATTGGCCTTGCTATTTATCATTTATAATATTTGGCTAGAAAGATATAGAGGGGTTTATCAAGAGGAGATTTTCTCAAAGAAAAAAGTATGGGGATTGATTAAATTAGTGATCTTTGAATTAATTTTTGGAAGGCTTAGGACTAAGGATTTAATTGAGGATCAAGAAAAAAGATGGTGTGATTCTTGGCCCTTAATGAAATGGAAGTCCTCTCCTATGTTGTCAGGTAATTTTTTATCTATTTCTGGTCCTTCAAGAAGGACTATCCATTGGCAACCACCTCTTAAAGTGGCCATTAAACTAAACCTTGATGAAACAACAAAAGGCAACCCAAGGCCTACGGGGGTGGAAGAGTATTAAAGGATCACAATGGCCAACCCTTACTAGTTTTTTCTATTGATATAAGGCAATAAACTAATAATCAAGTTGAAATAATGGTAATGCTTAAGGGGATGGATATATCTCTTGTAAAATGATGGAGGAGACTTATATTTTAAGGAGACTCAAAGATTACTATAGCAGGATTAAAGAAGCGGCTATGTCCTCATCGAAGCTAAAGATAATCATTAATAAGACATTACTTTTGAGTAGGTACTTTGAGAGGATTATCATTCTTTGTGTGAAAAGAGATGGCAACCAGGTGGCAGACAAGGCGGTTAATTTGGGACATGGCTTGTCTTCTTTTGGATGCAGGAGATGTGTTGGACTAAGGATTTGCCTTCTATCTTAAAGGTATTTATTTTTGTGGATGCTTGGAGATTTTTATTTCCTTCAGTAGAATATTTTTTGATCTTTTGTTTGGTGATAATGCCAATGTGGCCCTTATTTGGTGATTACTACCTCTACTCATGGTATGAAAAGGGGTGACATAGGTAGAAGTGTGGAACGTGCAAAGCTTAAGGCAAGGTGAATGTCCCAAGAGTGGGATTTTATTAAAAAAATGTGCATAAAGACAGGGGGACTACCTTTATAAATTTTTATTTCCCTTATTTCCAACACATCCTCTCCTTAGATTCCTAATCTGTGAGACCATATCAGAATTTGAGGTTAAGGATGGTAGGACTATAAAAAAAGAAAGGAGGTAGATGAGAAATAAGTGGTTGGGGTAGATGTTGAGTATTTATATAAATCCTTGTTGATTTTGTGAATGATGAAATTATGATTGGTGAGGTTATGGTTTGTGGTGAAGAATATGGATGAGAGAGATGTGGGTGAGATAAATCAACAACTTAAGGCCTTGATGGTTGGCCCCAAGTAGACCATTGGGTAGAATAATGACTTTGACATGAATTAATCAATGAGTTGGGATAATTTCCTTTGAAATGTAGCGGGAAATTTCTTGATCCATGAGGACCATGATACTCTAAACCAAACCTAAGAAGAATGTAAGCTCAGAAGTAACCTATCATAATCACCAACTACTTTGAAGCATTCTCTCCCTCATGCAAGGGTAGAAAGATTTAGTTGTTGGATTGTGTATCACATTATCTTATCATGCTAGGGTTGAGGTGTTAATCTACTTTAACTCTCATCCTTCAACTTTGCAAGGTGAGCGTGTGATTTCCAACACTTTGCATTCAAGAAGGAAATAAAATGGAGATTTAATTTGGTAGTAGTAGACCAAGTAGTGGATTTTTATTTATTTATTGATAATTTACAAACTATTTAGTTTATATTTGGTATAATTTTAATAGGGTGGTATGACCTTACATAATTTTCCCAAGCCACCATAATGAAAGAAAAAAATTAGAAAAACTAGAAAAGGAATGTATAAAGAGTTAAATTATAATTTATTAATATTGTTAGTAGTTATGCACTAGTGTGATTTATGGTCACTTCCTTTTTGACCTATATGGATAATTTGGGTCTTGCTTATGTGGCTGGGTGAGAGAATTAGAATGGGAGAAAAGAGTAGATTTTATATTCTACATTGATTTTTGGCTTGCTTGGAATATTCTCTTGGATAGTGGCTATGAGGGGCCAAGAGTGTTGCAAGTAGGAAAGGTCCAGGTTTCAGAAGGTTATGTACCTTCATTAGGGGGTATGATTTGGGAAGTATCTTACCTGTGTTAAGGTCTTACCAACTAAGGTATAGTTGGAGTATCATAAATTAATTTTTTACATGCTAAGGGAGTCAGATAAAGTGGTTTATTTTATTCTGGGAGCTCTGTTGCATAAGTTATCTTTGAGGTTTTCCTTCACCCTTCAATACTAGATTTTGTGAGGCCTTGTTGGTACATAATTTTAGGGAATTATTTGTTGATGCAGTGGATTGCACCTAGTGTAGGACGCCTAGCTCCTGCCTTCCACACGTCAAAATGGAAACTCCCCTCTTGCCTGTGGGACTGGCAAAGCTAGAGGGGAGAGTCTCTAGGTAAGGGCTAGCTCCCTTTGATGCATTTGAGTTGTTCCAATAAGTGCTAATACATACATACATATATATATATATATATATATATATATATATATATATATATATATATATATATATATATAATGGGGGGATGAAAAGGGAGAAAGATTGCAGGAAAACAAAAATACTCTAAAAGAGGTGATGCACCAAATGATTTGACCTACTCACACTCACACTTGAAACCATACAAATACACACATACACTTTAAACTGGCAAAAGGACCAGGCTGCAGGAAACTTAACAGGGAGTCTTTAATGGAACACATAGAAAATAGGGACTCACCATAGGTGCTGTGGAAAGGGCACACTGTATAGTAGCTTCTTCTGTCTCTGCACTTCTAGGTGCAGCTCTCCTTATCACTTGCAGGAATGGCACCTTATAGACACTAGGTACATTGGTGTTAACCCTGTGAAAGCATTAAAAAGCAATGACTAAACACAAAACTAACACTCAGACACACACAAAGATATCTAACCATAATAGAGGTAAAAATGCGTTTATTGATTTTAGGTGAAAATTTGCCAGGGCTTCACCTTACAAATGTGATAGATACTTTTCCAAATGACAAGTCTAAAATATATAGAGGAAGAAAGGAGGCCTTTGGGCACCTTTTTTACAAATGACCCATGTGCATTCCGATCATTGGGAAGAGGAAAGCCGCTCCAAGGTAATGTTATGTCGGCCCCTTGCTTCTGTTAGGTGACCCCTTATCCAACAGAAGCATAATTGATTAATTTCTTATAAGAAATTAAACACGGAATTATACTAGAATGATAAAGTAACTAGAAACTTGAGACATCAAAGAATTTGAGAGATAATACACACTCTTGTATTAGATATTACTAGAAGAAAATACAATAAGGAAGATGCCACTTCTCTCTCCACCTCAAAGGCTTGCCACACCTCAAGACCTTCTTCCCTCTCTCTCTTGCTCAACACAAAACCAACTCTACAACCTGAGTTGCTATCCCTCCTTGAATGCTTCAGCTGATCTCCTTGACCTTACACCTGTAGATCTCCTTGACCTTGCTTGCTTCAATGCTTTTACTTGCCTTCTTGGTAATTACAATACAAGCCTCATGGGTCTTTAAAATAGAATCCCATGGTTACAAAAATAGAAATCTAACTACAATAATTAGACATGCAGCTCGTGACTATAATTAGTCATTTGACATGTAAACACTCGCTTCACTTAACTGACTGTTCGTCAACAGCAGTTTTGGAACACACAGGCGACCAATGCCGGTCCCTGCTTGTCTGGTGCTGCCGACGTCGGCCGACTGGCTGCCGACGCTGATTTCCTTCTACACTGGTAATGACCGACGTCGGTCATGCTGTCGACACCGGTACTTCTGAAACTTAGCAACCTCTTCTTCGTGTCTACAAATAGTTGAAGCTTTTAGCTCCACACCCTAACAGATTCAAGGTGAAATTATGGGCTACGATGTTTGTCTACAAAAGACTACTCCTTTAAGGCATTTTGTGACTTGCCTGCTCATTAATGTAGAATGGGGAAAGATGAGTTGCACTGTTCATCGCCTGTTTGTGCCTCTTGGTAATCAATTGGCGGACACTATTTCAACTGTAGATATAACTCACCTCCTTTTTGCCACTTGGGCTGCCTTCTTGGTTTCTACTCCTTCGTCTCTCGAGTTACCTCTGCTAGTTCTTCAGCTCTCCAGACTTTAGTCTTTGATTTCCTTTGGGTTCACGCCATTTATTGTAAAACCAACAGTTATTCATTCCTGCAAAGTTTGACATCTGTGCGCCTGTTGCTTTGAAACTCATAAGGCACTTTTAAATGCAGATGCTGACGCGTGGCAGCTTTCGCTGAGTTTATGATGGGACACATGACAGTATCTGCTAAATTTATAGAAGCTTCAAACACCTTTAGAGAGTGCTACAGAAAATGATGCATGGTGGCTTCCACTCTCTTTAACAGTTTGTCGAGGCCCACCACTTTTCTTCACGAGACAAGAGAGAGACCGTAGATGTTTGACACTTGTCAACTTCCACTGAGCCTTGCAGGGGACATGTGGCATGTTTTCCTACTCCTACAAAAGCATTTCAAAACCTTCCACGGTTGCCACTTGGTGCTTTTTGTGCTTTGGATTTATTGGTGTAAAATTTGATGTTTGTGGGCCCATCACGGCTTGAAAACCAATGGCTAGTCTATCTTCTTAAAGTTGATGGCTTCCAGGACGTCACCATCCTTGGCAAATTCCTTTGGCTTTTCCTTCAGACAATTTTGCCACAGACAAAAAGTCTGTGAGAATTGTGTCAGTTGCTTTGATTTCTTCAAAATTTTCCTTGGGTCCTTTTCTTTGGAATTTTCTCGACTTTTTCTCTCTTGTGGCCTCCTTGAATTTCTTTGAGCTTTTTGTTCAAAGGAATTCCTTCGGACAAAAGTCTAAAATAATTTGTCCTTGTCTTTTGCTTTCAGGTTTCTTTTTTACAACTTTTCTAAATTCCTTCAGACTTTTTGTCTGAAGGAATTCCTTCAGACAAAAGTTCGAAGGATTTCTTCCTTGCCTCTGCCGACTGCCTTAGAAAAATTTATAAAAGAAATAATCCTTTGTGGCCTTCTTGTAAATGATGCTTTCTAAGGGTGCCTTTGCACCTGACTACCTTCTGAAAGGGCACTTGTCCTTTGGCTCTATGAACGCTCCTTTGAACCGCTCGATTGAACTAAGCTATTGACTTGACCGATTGAACCAAAAATGGTTCAATGGTTCAACACTGCGTGCCACACCTTTGTTGAACCAATCCTTTGAGCTTGCTGCTTGAGCCAAGTGTTTGAACCATTCCTTTGAACCAACTTCTTAAACCAATCGCTTGAACCAAAAATGGTTCAACGGTTCAACACTGCACGCCATTTGATTGAACTGTGCCATTTTAAAACAAGCCTTTGAACCTATCGCGATGAACCAAGGCTTTGAACCATCCGATGAACCCTTTGATTGAACCAAAAGCTGATGAACTGATGGAGTGAATCGAGCATGAACCAAAGCTATTGAACTTTGCTGATGAAACAAGGTAAATGAACCAAGAGCGTTGAACCAACCTATTGAACCAAGTCAATGAACCGACTGATTGAACTGAAAATGCTTCAACGGTTTAATTGATTCAACGGTTCAACACTACACGCCATTTGTTCATTGGATCAAGCCTTCGAACCTGCCACTTAATCCAAACACTTGAACCCAGAAAGGTTAAACGATTCAATGGTTCAATGGTTCAATGCTTCACGCCATTTGTTGAACTTTGCCAATTAAAACCAAGCCCCTTTGAACCTTTCACGATGAACCAAGGCATTGAACCAAGTGATTGAACCAAGCGATGAACCGAGGTGTTCAACCAAAACTATTGAACTCGACTGTTGAACCAAAATGATTAATCAAGCGATGAACCAAGGCTGATGAACTTGCCGATTGAACCAAGGCGTTGAAACAAGGAATTGAACTAGTTCAATGGTTCAAAGATGCCAACCTTCCTTGTGAATTTATTCATACAAGAGCTCGAAGAAGCCTTGTAAAACCTAGCACTCTCTGAACTGATTCTTCATCTGCCGAAAGACTACACCTGCAGAGTATGTAAAAATTCTGCAGAGTCGGTAGAAATTGCAAGACTCATGTAAAATCAAAAGTACTAGCTCAGAACAGCATAAAAAAGAAGGGGGACCGATTTTTGGCCTGTTGGGCAAACAATGGTCAACACTATTATCATAAATAACAATGTCTGAATAATAATTAAAAAGGTCAAAGTCCATATGAATGTATGCATGAGGCTAAGTTGGTGTTTTCTCTTTATAGTTTGCGGCGGTAGTGGTCTATGATGATTTTTTGTTCTCATTCAACACAATATTGTGTCTCTTAACTTGCATAAGTGTTGATCTTGGCTAACATTTTCCACGTGATTTGACACTATTTTTTTTGGGCTAAAGTAACCCCCCTACATAGTTTAACAAAATAAAATCAATCTATTTAAAATATAAGATTGTATATCAATAATACTTGCTATAGGGGGATGAAATTGGGGTTTGAAATTTTGGGATAATAATTTTGAAAATTGGGATTTGAAGATTTACTATGGGTTTCTCAAATTTTCAAACATATGTTAATTTCTTATTTACTTATGATTGAATATGCATATGAACACCATCAAGAGGAGATGTGAGAAGTGGATGGGTTTGAATAAGGACATGTTAGTTACCTTTATTTGGCACTATAGAGTAAGTCACCTTATCGCTTGGGATATTGATAACATGGACTTGGTTACAGGGAAAGTAATTATCACAATATTGAGGAGGGAGAATAGAAGTTACTTAGGATTCCATAAACATAGATGATGTATTATGATTGATTAAAACCCTGATTTTATTTTGCATTATTGGTTTCCAAATTATTTCATGATTTTAAAAGATATTGAATATTTCTAACAGACAACATGCAATTAGAATAAACATAATTTGAATTAGAAAGTATACTCCTGCAGGGGGTGGAAGAGTATTCAAGGATCACGATGGCCAACCCTTACTAGTTTTTTCTATTGATATAAGGCAAGAAACTAATAATCAAGTAGAAGGAATGGTAACACTTAAGGGGATGGAGATCTCTCTTGTAAGAGGATGGAGGAGATTGATATTTTAAGGAGACTCCAAGATTATTATTGAAGGATTAAAGAAGGGGTTATGTCCTCATGGAAATTAAAGATAATCATTGAGAAGACATTATTTTTGAGTAGGTACTTTGAGAGGATTGTCATTATCCATGTCAAAAGAGATGGCAACTAGGTGGAAGACAAGGCAGTTAATTTGGGAGTTGGCTTGTTGTCTTCTTCTAGATGCATGGAGATGTGTTGGACTAATGATTTGCCTTCTATCCTAAAGGAATTTATTGTTATGGATGCTTGGATATTTTTATTTCCTTTAATAGAATATTTTTTGATCTTTTGTTTGGTGATAAGGCCAAGTTGGCCCTTTTTTGGTGATTACTACCTCTACTCATGGTATGAAAAGGGGTGACATAGGTACAAGTGTGGAGCATGCAAATCTTGAGGTGAAGTGAATGTCCCAAGAGTGGGAATTTATTAGCATAAATGTGCATAATGGCAGGGGGACTACCTTTATATAATTTTATTTCCCTAATTTCCAACACATCCTCTCCCTAGATTCCTAAGTCTATGAGACCATATCAAAAGTTGAGGCTAAGGATGGTAGGACTGTAAAAAAAAATGGTAGATAGATGGGAGATAAGTGGTTGGGGGTGGATGTTGAGTATTTATAAAAATCCTTGTTGATTTTGTGACTGTTGAAATTATGGTTGGGAAGGTTGTGGCTTGTGGTGAAGAAGATGGATGAGAGAGATGTGGGTGAGATAAATCAATGACTTAAGGCTTTGATTGTTGGTCCCAAGAAGTTCATTAGGCAAAGTAATGCCTTTTACATGAATCAATCAATGAGTTGGGCTAATGTCCTTTCGAATGTAGTGGGACATTTTTTGATCCATGAGGACCATGGTGCTCTAAATCAAACCTTGAAGAATGTAAGCTTAGAAGTAGCCTATCACAATCACCAATTGATCTTAGGGATTCACTCCATCATGCAGGGGTAGAGAGATTTACTTGTTAGATTGTGTATCACATTATCTACTCACACTAGGGTCAAAGTGTTAGTCTAATTCAACTCTCATCCTTCAGATTTTCAAGGTGAGTATGTGATTTCCAAGATTCTCCATTTAAGAAGGAAATAAAATGGAGAATTAATTTGGTAGTAGTAGACCAAGCAATGGACTTTTATTTATTTTTTTATAATTTCCAAACTCTTCAGTTTTCATTTGGTATAATTTTAATAGGGTGGTACGACCCTACATAAATTTTCCCAAGCCACCATAATGAAATATTTTTTTGAGAAAAACTAGAAAAGGAATGTACAAAGAGTTAAATTATAATATAGTAATATTGTTAATAGTTATGCATTGACCTATGATTTATGGCCATTTTCTTTTTGATATGTATGTGTACTTTGGGTCTTGATTTTGTGGCTAGGTGAGAGAGTTGGAATGGGAGAAAAGAATGAATTTTTTATTCTACATTGATTTTTGGCTTGCTTGGAAGATTCTTCTGGATAGTGATTATGAGTGGCCAAGAGTGTCGCAAATAGGAAAGGTCCAGGTTTTAGAAGGTTATGTCCCTTTATTATGGGGTATGATTTGGGAAGTGCCTTACCTGTGTTAAGGTCTTCCCAACTAAGGTATAGTTGGTCTATCATAAAATGATTTTTTATATGTTGAGGAAGTCAGAGAAGGTGGTTTATTTTATCCCAAGAGCTCTGTTGCATAAGTTATCTTTGGGATTTTCCATCACCCTTCAATATTAGATTTTGTGAGGCCCTATTTGTACAAAATTTTAGGGCATTGTTGTCCTAAATTATAATGTTTGAACGATATTTAGAAAGGTCAAAGTCCATATGCATGTATTCATGAGGCTAAGTTGGTGTTTTCTTATTACAATGTGGCGGTAGTGATCTATGATACTTTTTTTTATCTTATTTAACATAATATTGTCTCTTAACTTGCATGAGTGTTGAGGTTGTCTAACATTTTTCAGGGGCTTTGATTATATTTTTATTGGGTTAAGGCCCTCTCCCTAGATGATTTAGCAAAATAAAATCAATCTATTTAAAATAGAATATTGCATATCAATAATTGCTATAGGGAGATGAAATTGGGTTTCTCAAATTTTCAAATATATGTTAATTCCATATGCAATGGCATATGAAATATAGTTAACGAAAGAAATGGGGATGTAGTGAATGATTCAAAGAGGCATTATCAACATCGAGGTAATATTTTTTTACAATAATTTCATCGATATTATACTCTCAAATGAAACATGGACACCCCCATTATTTAAAATAATGTTTAAATGATATGCTCCAATACACAAATAAATAACAATCTAGTTAATTATGTTTGTGATATCATAATAATGTAAACTATTCATAACTCTCAACCATTATGAGGTTGTGTATAATGATAACGAATGGGTGCCTCAAATAATAAATATATATTTTAAGGAGGGTCATTTGAGTGATGAACATCAAGGAACAAACATTAAAAGGATAGGATTTTGAAATGAATGTTAATTATGTTTGTTATAATATTTTTTAATCAAACTATTAAATCAATAGTTAAATTAATTATAGTTGGAAACAAAAACCTAGGTAGATAGATGAAAAAAATAACAATCGAGCTCATTCTCAATAAAACATACATAAGAATATAAATAGATATAAAAGAACAACAAAACTTACCACAAACTCCAACAGTTTTTTTTTTTAATAAATTAAAATTTATATTATAAATATATCAAAATTACAAGATTATTCAAAATAAAAAAAGAGGTTGATGAAAAGAGAGCCCATGACACAGTAAGAAACTCCGATAATTTCATATAAATGTAGTACAGAAAACCCCATCTGGACCCATAATAGAGCATAATGAAGAAAATGTATATGGCATAAGGAAATGCTGAGCTAGAACACTTTTGAATTGTTTATGTGGAAGAACCCGCCAGGAAATTTCCTTCCACCACCTTTTCATCCATTAATGGAGACATAAGGGCTACTGGGTGATGAAAAGAGAGCCCATGACACAGTAAGAAACCCCAATAATTTCATATAAATGTAGTACAGAAAACCCCATTTGGACTCATAATAGAACATAATGAAGAAAATGTATATGGCATAAGGAAATGCTGAGCTATAACACTTTTGAATTGTTTATGTGGAAGAACCTGCCAGGAAATTTCCTTCCACCACCTTTTCATCCATTAATGGAGACATAAGGGCTACTGGGTGATGAAGAGTATAAACGTCAATTTTTGGAGCCGCACCTGAAAAATCTTGACCAGAAGACACATAAGCTTGAATCCGATTGCCATGGTCAATAAGTGATAAGAACCTTTCCTCAAGCACGAAGAAGGATGTCATATCCAACTTGGCTGTGAATTTGATAGCGTCATTTAAAATTAAATGTGAGAGATCAAAAGGGTAAGTAATTTTTATAATGACTAACGAACTTTCATAATCATAATAGCCCCTATTCCAATTAATAAAAACAAGATCCGTGATGTTAGTTTAGTACGTGTTTTCAAGAAGAATATTTAAAGTTCGATGGAAAAAGTATTTTTGTTTTTAAATTTTGTGAAACGTAGATAAGTCAAATCAGTCGATGTATAAAATTTGAAACTACGTCATTTGGATCTATGGAAAATCCCTAACACTTAATTTAAAAGTGATTAGATATATGTAAAATTTATTTCTCTTTAATTTTTTTGGTATTATAAATTATTATATAGATTAGAGTTGTCATAGGATTAATCTTTGATCTTACCATGTGGTTAAAGATTATCATTACGAGTCATGTGAGGTCATTCTTAGTCTGATTTCGGTGGCAAGATCTAAATTTTGTAGTTGACCTTACTTATTATGCATTAAATATTATTACACTTCAGTGACTTATTCTAATAAGTTGTTAACAATAACATGGACACAAGGGTGTGGGTTAGTGGTGAGAAGCAAGTAGTTTGTAGTCACTAATCCAGGGTCCATTTCTAGTAGGCCCATTGGATACTTTTAATAAATGGTCATGGGGACACCTTGAGGTAGGTGTCACACTTTTCCATGTTAACTAAATCACACACAATGCAAATATTACAGACTCAAGCCCACCCCTGTGTCTCACTTTGAGAGATGCTCCTTGATAATTCTAAACATTTAAAATGATGTCATTTATGCCAATGAGATGTACATGGGTTGGTAAGTGGGTTGGTTTTTCCCAACCTTACCCAAATTCAAATTTCACTGGGCACTTGTAGGCCATTTGTGATCATTTGGTGATTTGAGTGACTGATGGTAAATGTTAGTTGTTGGTTTAATGATTCCTAAAGACTAGGGCCCCTGTTATATCTTAGATCTGATTCCTAACTTTGGTAAAAAATGATATTTAATCACTTGTATGTGTGTGTGTGTGTGTGTGTGTGTGTGTGTACATGCATTCATATACATATATATAAATAGAAAGAGAATTTTAAAACCTGGTAGTCGTTGATTTAATAGTTTTTGAAGACTAGGGCCCTTGTCTAACCCAGATTTGATTCGTAACTCTAATCAAAAGTGATATTTAATTAATTATATATATGTATGTATATGTGTATGTATATACATATATACATACATTCAAATACATTTACATATATACACACATAAACAATTTTAAAACCTCCATCAACAATATGTGAGGTAGGTATTATGAAAGAAAAATGGCACTTTATCCTTTATGAATACAATTGATGGATTGAACACAATTACAATATAAATCCTTCAAATACTATTATGTGTAAACATGCACGTAACTTTAGAAAGGTAACTCAATTAATGTAAACACATCATCATCTTATCATAATTTAAAAATATATCACTTTATTATTAAAAAATATAATAAATTCATATTAAAATGTGAGAGGGCATACAATTCATTATAGTCATCTAAATAAATGGGTGCATAAACCTAGAACCTTATCTTTTTAAGTTTAAAGTAAGCACCCACTCACAACTAGGAACATACATCAATCAAAATCTTAAGCCTTCTACTAGAAGCTCACACAAATTTATACTCTCCAATTACAAAAACTCACACTCATTAAAAGATAAAATTATGAGCTTTACAACTACCAACTCAATAAAAGATAAAACTCTGAACTTTATTATAGATTTAATTACAGGACATTTACAACAATTTACAAAAAAAGGGACATTGTAGAATTTTATCATAGTTCAACGTTTATAACCTCTTCAATTAATTCAATATCTTTTAGGATTTTTCACAAAAATTTTTTGTTGTATTTATCTTTACGTAAATTTAATAACTTTATCTTTGAGTTGTATTAATTATTTATATATACATTAAACTAGTATAGCTATCGATAAAAATTGAAAAATAAATTATAAAAGTTTAAAATAATTAAATAAATGTCACGTTAAAATTTTAATAGTTTTCATCTTTTAATTTTTGTTTCTTTTCTAATCTTCTTATTTTACAACTCTTATTCTTATTATAACAACATATTTTTTTAATTAAAAACAAAACTATATATATACACAGAAAAGTTGACTATGCTTCTATCTCTCTCATGGAAGATCCTTCTCAAGATTTGCATTTATTAATTAGTTGGGCATAGTATTAGTAACAACTAAACAAATGAAGGAATGACCTCCATTTTCCATGTAGTCAATTTATGTTGTCAAACCATTTGAAGCACACCGACCCATACCTTTTTCAGCTAGCTTGTTGGCTCCAAATAACTGACCTATGTGAATGAAGGAATGATGTCTATTAAAATATATGCCAATTGATAAAGCTTAATACATGCTCCTATGTGCTCAATAACTTAATTAAAAATAATAATAGCTTATATTCAATCTTGAAATATTGACAACATAGATTGTTTATGCATAATGATACGTATTAAAGTATGAGAGGGTCATACAATCCCTATTTAAAAAAATAAAATATGTATTGATTGACTAAACTTATGCTTCCATTGATGAAGCAAGCAACCCACTCTTTTATCTTAGTTACATGTAAATGTAGGCATAAAGTGACCATTAACTTTTTAGAGCTTTGCGTGTGAATATATAGAGGCATGTGGCCCACCATTTCTATTATTTATTATTTTTTATAACTATTACCTTTCTCGAAATGATAATAAAATAATTAAAAAAATAAAAAATTCAAGATGATGGTGACATTTTTGTTTCCTTTTTTATATTGATAAAAACTTGATTTTTTTCCAGAATTGTTTTGTCATTGTTCTTTAACCAATAAAAAAGTAAAAAAATAAAATTTTCTAAAATTTATTTTTTCTAAAGTATAATGTATTTGGTAAAGCTAATATTAAAATTTTAAAAATTTATAAAATATTTGCATTACACATTTTCTAATACAAACTAATAGGAAAAAGTGACTACAATAAATATTTACATAGTAGGTACTAGTAATAGATTATGTGGAAAATCAAAGTAAGCATGTTAGATGGGAGGGATCCCCCACCCAAGAATCCTTTAGACCATCTTGTCTATCAATGACATTATTGATAAGTATATTTTAGTTCTGATTGATTCTCACATTAGCAAACCAATCAGTTGAATACTATTCACCTTTTAATAGTAGTGATAGGCAAATTCAAAACTAAATCTATGAATAAATTTCCAAACTTGTTTGAGGATGTTTTCAAGGTTTCAATGATCTATAAACTCTCAAGTACAATTCTTGTTCGAATTTACAAAAACATAATTTTTTTGGTTCTACTTTGAATTTTCTTTAAAATCACACTTCATGTTACTCTAATGGTTTAAAATTAATGTATTATGTTGTTGAAAGACATAAATGATACTTTCAAAACTAAAACATGAATGAAAACAAAACATGGACAAAGCAAAAAAACCATGGAGATGCAAAGACAAAGATTTTGGTTTGAAAAACCCTAAGATGGGAAAAATGTAGTAAGAAGAAACAATTGCTCTGCTTCTTTTTTTTTTATGGCCAAAAATAGATTAAAACTAGGATAGTAGAACAAACACAATAATATTTATTATCTTTATCACTTAGATTATCTCATTATTCCTTTCTCCTATGATTCCTACTATCAATTGAACACTAACTATGATAACGGGTGATCTTCTCTATATTCATGTCTCCTCTTCATCATGATTAGAGATGTCCTTTCATGCACTGAAGGTTCCCCAAACTTCTCAATAACATGAAAGATAAAATTTCTCTATAATTACCTTATGCATAAAATTACCATGGGTGAAACCATAACTAATGTAAACATGTAGATACTAAAACTAAATATTTATAGCATCTCAGTCTTGTACAATTGACAAATATAAATTAGGGATTTACCCTTCAATTCTAGACCTCCCTTCTTCTAAAAGGCTCACATTCACCATCTCACTATGCCTAAATTCTTACCTCTTAGTTTGATTCATATCATTTTGATGACCTAGGTCTCTTGCACTTGCACAAAAAAGCTTAAAATATGATAAACATCATTCACTATCAGTTTCAGATTCATACTTATTTTCTATCCTTTTGAACATTACTGACCATAGAGGGACACCACCACTGATGTTAGTATCTAGATCCTTATCTTGTGTCCAATTTTCAAAAGTCATCCAAATTTCAAATATTTCAACCTATGGATCAGTCTATTTTTCTTATTAAACCTTATTATGAGATATTTTCAAAAGGTGTCATATAAATACAAGTCTAAGACTTCTCATTCCTCATCTATAAAATACCAGCAAACACCTACAAAATATCAATCAATAAACTACAAAACCAAGCTATTATACCCTATTCATCCCCATTTGCATATCAATCAAAGGAACAATCATATTATAGGTCTAAAACATTCAAAGATTAGCCCATGAGTGATATTTGACAAATTACAAGCTAAATCACTGCATGCATTTTAAAATAGTATATTACACACTTGTGCACACACATTCCCACACATAGAGGAGAACTACATAAGTCTGAGGCCCTCCTTGGAGTATTGGATATGTAGGAAGTGCCCATTTACATAGGGGTATTTAGGGTTAGCTCAAGATTGTGATCCCATTAACCCATTTTTGGTAAACTCATTCTATAAGTGAAGAAGGGTGAAGATCTAGGGTTTGATCAATTAGAAAATAGTGACAACCTATATCCCAAATCCAAATACATAAACAGAAAGGTGATAAAAAACTTTGAACACTGAATTTGGTCACATAAAGATCTAATTATTATTATGCACTAGACACCTGCATCATAATCAGACACTAGCATCCATGGTAGTGTCTCAATTTGACAATAGTATTTGTAACCATAGAAGTATAATTTAAAAAATCTAATGACTAATACAGAATATTAATCCTACATACTTTTAATTTATTTCCATTCCATATTTGTTTGCACATAGTAAATTCAACTAAATATCATTTCTCTTTGGAATTGTAATCAACTGAACATCTTTCAAATTTAATATTATCTATATTTAGCATATCTCATTATTTTAATTTAGAATATTCATTTATCTGAGTTTTCAATTAATTGACCTAGTATAGACTAGTTTATCATCTTTATGCTTGATTTTTTTCTATATTCTTAACCCTATCCCCCACCTCTCAATTTAAGTTTAAACATTTGGTGAACCCAACCTCTGTATCTTTTTATCTAACTCCTAGTGTGCTTTAGGGTTTCTTTATTTCAATTTTGTTAAAATTTATTTCAAAAGTTATATTTATTTCTAAATAAAAAGAATACATTAATAAAATGGATTGTTATTTATATTTTGCATGTCTCTCTTATTCATTTCTCATTTTAGTATTTAGAACATTTCAAATGGATAAAATGGAAACTCTTCCTCTCCCCAACTCTAAAGAGGGTGGTAGTTAACTTCCCTCTAATCTTATCCATGCTATTACGCCTTCAAAATGTAAGGTGGCCCCTCCTAAACCCCTCCACCACCCACAACTGCTCTTAATGGTGGGGGTATGATTAGACAATCCACAATATCTAGGGTTTATGTTGGTCAAGCCCTCATAGATCAACTTACCATCACTAAAGAAGAGCTCTGAATCAAAACCAATATTTGAGATCAAAGCTCACATAACTACAAAATTAGATTATATATATATATATATATATATATATATATATATATATATATATATAGTTCAAAATGTGTTACTAGTACATATACATTTGCATCTTGTACGAATGTTGTGCCCAACAAAGGATCATTTCAAAATCAATATTTCAAAGAAAATCTATTTACAATAGCTAATTTATTGAATATGCAAAAGGCTAACAAAATTTTGAGTGAGATTCTAAGGCTAATGCTTAGACAAAACTTGATCACATTACCTCCTCTACAACCTCGAAAAAGAACAAAATATTATTATCAATATCATAGAATGCATGGGCATCATACAAATAATTGTTTGGCAATAAAAAATAAGATTCAATGTACAGCTGATAGTGGTGATCTTAAAATAGATACATCTCAATTTTGCTCATAAATGTTCTAAAAAATATAAAAAATCAAATATTCAATAAAATATAAAAACATTTAAATAATTCAAAAACACAAAAATATTCAACATTCCCATGTTTATTAGCTCCTTGGAATCTATGTTGTTTGTTTGATGTTATGTAGTTAGCATATATTTTCATTTATATATGCACACATGTTTCATGCATCTTTGAATGTGATATAGGCATATCCAGACACATGATATATGTACATAGTTGATAATGGTGATCTTAAAATAGATACATCTCAATTTTGCTCATAAACATTCTAAAAAATATAAAAAATTAAATTTTCAATAAAATACAAAAAAATTCAAATAATTCAAAAATACAAAAATATTCAACGTTCCCATGTTTATTATCTCCTTAGAATCTATGTTGTTTATTTAATGTTATGTAGTTAGCATATATTTTCATTTATATATGCACATATGTTTCATGCATCTTTGAATGTGATATAGGCACACCCAGAGACATGATATATGCACTTATAGTTGTTGGACCTTTCCTGTATCCACATCATATATTATATTGGGAGCATCTACTTCTTTGATCATAATTGCTATAGTTTACATATCCTTTATGATCATTTCTACATTATCATGTTTGAGCTTATATACTAAATCTTACACATGTTTATATCCATGCTCATATTTTTCATAGTGTACTTGATGTGTTTTATTACATGACATTTTTTGCTAACACATATATGAAGGGACCAATATGATATGCTTATATTGGTTGCTTTTGCTTCATATATTCATATATTTTTCACTTATTTGAGTGGATTCCATTGCATGTTATTATCTTTCTTGTGGAATATTTGAATATGTTCCTAGCTTTTTGGCCCTTGGATCATTGTATGTTGATTGGACATTTGAATATGTCATCGCATGGACATTTAAATATGTTACTCCTTTTATTGTAAATTTTTTTAACATGCCCCGTGTATGAGGTTTCCTTGGACCCTTATTTTTCATTACACTGAGTGATATTGTGTGTGTTTTATTATTTGTTGAGCTTGTATTGTTACTCTTTATTTGTTGCCATGATCTATATCATGCATCTTAGGACTGGTTACGATCACATACTACAAGCTTCACTGATATATCCATTTCAACATGTTATCCCTATATACAACATGATTCATACACATTATATAGTTAACTTATCATTTTGAGGCAAGGTACCTACCAATTTATATCTCCCTCATCTCAAAAGGGGGCATATCAGTGGGGGCATGTTGTAAAAGCATGATCTCCATATTTTTCATGGTTTCAAAATTTCAATAGGGGAATATCATAAAAACACGACCTCCACTTCACACATTTTTTTATTATCTTCATATTTTAGTGGGGGCATGACATAAAGACATGATCTCCACAATTGTATAATCTCTAGTTTAGTTTAATGATTCAATTTTGTATAGATTTGATATATAATTTTTTATATTTATGACACATACTCAAGATCAACCAAATTATAGGTGAAAATTCTAGTTATTACACCAATTTTTTTAAAACTTACCAATTATACTATTCGCCAATATGGACTGATTACACTAGAATGTACTATTATCAAGCCTTTTTTCACTATAGTAATTAGTTCAATTTATAGGTTGAAGTGACTAAATCATTCAACCTCGCTAGATTTATACATTGGAGTGATAAATCATCCAATCTCCCTAAATTTATAGAATGAGTTTATTAAATCACTCACCCTCACTAGATTACATATTCACACTTGAGTTGTGCAATTGAGATTTAATGATCTCAACAACCATGTCATAAATCATCATTGCACCAAATTAGGGACATAATAACTTCCAATACCCCTCTTAAAATACCCATGTTTTAGGTTTGAACCTTTTATAGCTCTAATTCTTCATAAGGAAGCATCTTTACCAAGTCAAAGCATCAAGAGGCAACATGGTTTCATTAACACACGTGTACTCCTTCCTTCTCTCTTTATTTTCAAACATTTCAATTATTTCAAATTTTAGGTTATATTCACTAATTTATACTATAACATGCTCTTGGTTATATGTCATACACTAGCAAAACACTCAAAGTGGGATCAAGCAAAGGCATGGTGTGTTGTACACACCCATGCACACATTTATGTTAAGTTGTGGAGTTAAAAGCTTCACCAGGATGCTAATCAGGAAGTTGTTGAGTTCAACCAGTAACCAACATCAGTAGTATTGCCGACGTCAGTCAGGCAAAGACCAGGGATCGGTCAACGTCGATCAGGAGTAGACTGAAAGCAATCGACGTTGGTCACCTATGCGTGTGCATACTTTTGCATGCATTTCTAGAACACATTTCCAGAATTAGACTCATCTAATTTTAAGAGGTCTGAGAGTGTTTGCATGTTGAAGACTAATTTAAGTCTTGAGTCTGTGTTTCTAATTACTGTAATTAGAAGTCTAATTATTGTATGCTTGGGATCCTATTTAAGAGACCCATGAGGCATGTATTGTAATTAAGGCAAGTAAAGCATTGAAGCAAGAAAGCAAGGTCAAAGGAGATCTACAAGGTGCAAGGTCAAGGAGATCAACTAAAGCTATCAAGGAAGGGATAACAACTCAGGTTGTTGAGTTAGTTGTGGTTGAGAAAGAGAGAGAGAACTCTTGAGTGAAATACTGTACACCCAAGAGGTGTGAGGAGAAGAGGAAGATTTTCTTTATTGTATTCAAGAAGAGTGTTATACAGATAGTATTATTTCTCATATTCTTTGCTGTTTCAAGTTTCTAGTTACTTAATCATTCTGGTTCAATTCCATGTTTAATTGCTTATAGAAAAGTAATCAATTGTGCTCCTAATCCTGACAGTTGGTATCAGAGCTGAGGTTGCAGGGAGCAGGTTTGTGTTTGATTACATGTCACTCTCAGGGGTTTTTGATTGAGTGGGAGTATAGCAATGGCAGAAGAAAGTAAGCTAAGAATGGAGGAATTCAAAGGCACGAATGGCCAATTACGGTGTTATGGAAAGAAAGAGCAGGAAAAGAAAGATTGTTGGTTGAAAGCGGATCAACATAAAGGGAATGAAGAAGCATGTGTTGCAGGTATTATTGCATGGGTTGCTCTTATATGTTCCCTGGATAAATTAAAATTTTGGTTTATAGATTTTGTTGCCTCTTTCCATGTAGCCCCAAATAAAGGGGTTGGTGAGCCTTGTCAAAGTATTGGAAAAGGGGAAGTGCAGCTGAAATTATAGACGGCCAACACATGGGTGTTGAAGGAGGTCATGTAGGTCCCAATTTTGAAGATGCGGCTAATTTCTATAGGAAAGTTAGGTGATGAGAGATGCACAGGAACTCTCACAGTGGATGCACTTGAATTAGCATGTAGTAAGAAAGTAGGTACTCTTTATCTACCTGCTTGTATTACTGATTCCACTTCTGTTGCACAGGTGTGGCTTTGTAGGCTTGGTTACATAAGTGAGAAGGGAATGGATGTTCTTAAGTCAAATGGTAAGAGTTTAGCTTCGAAGAGCATAGACTGAGATTTCTGTGAGCAGTGGGATGCTACAAGAATGGATTGGATTTATTGCTGGAAAAGGAAGTCTAATGTATTTGAAAAACTTAAGAACTAGAAAGCCTTGGTGTTCTTGGAGGAGATGATGGACAGAGATCAACGGATGGGGATGGATACTTATGAGCAGGGTAGTTTGGACATGGGTATGATTCAAAGGAAGCTCGCAGGTAAAAAATCATCACTCACAGGTATCGACGTCAGTCAGAGGTAACCGGCATCGAACAGACAGGCACCAACGTCGGTCATGTGTAGACTAGAGAAGGTGGTGTTGGGCAGGTGGAGATCGACATCGATCAGGGAACCGATATGAGTAGTCAGGTTAGTCGCATGGAACTGATGTTAGTTGGATGCAGACTGGGTGGTGACTGACATCGGTCACTGAACATATTTTAGGGGACATCAAGCTGTCAAGGAGTCTCAAATGCCCATATGGAGGACTGAAAGTGTAAGTAAGCCTCAAATTCATTATTCCTCTTCTTTACACTACTTGTTGCTCACTGATGGTTAAGAACTAGGAAGTTTTAAAGAAGCAGAGTAGGTAAGATCCAGGAAACTGTGGGAGCGTGGCATGAATTCTCTGGGAGAGAACCAAATGGTAGATTTGGTAGAGTTGCCAGCCGGGTTAAAGAATAGAGAGAATGGATATGTGAGATGGAAGGCTAGGGTATATGGTCTTGAGGAAGCTGCAGGATAGTGGTACAGATTTGACAGGTGGATGACAAAGCATGGCTTTAGTCAATGTCATTGTAACCATTGTGTTTGTCTTACCAAGTTGGATAATATTAGCTACATTATCCTGTTACTGTAGTGTGTGTGTATGTTGTAGGGTCACACATGCAGGGAGTTGCTGAGCTAAAGGTAAAGTTAGTTCAAATGTGTATCATGAAGAATTGGGAGCAGCAAGATTCTTTGGCATGAATATGTCTAGAGACAGGGAAGATCACAGGTTGATGTTGTCTCAAGATGATTGTGTGAATAAGGCAGTGGCGAGCTTCAAGATGCAGGATGCAGAATTAGTTATCACACCTATGGATGGATAGTTCACAAAACAGTGTCCCAATTCACATGATGAGGTTAAGTACATGGTATGTAATAGACCTGAGTTTTTCCAAGCAGTGGGAGTTGTCAAAAAGTTCAGAGCCAATTCAGGAAAGAAGGAGTACTGGAGAGCCATTTAGTGGATTCTCAGGGATTTGAGAGGGACCAGTAGCAGGTATTTATGCAGGGTCAAGCACTTCTCTACATGGTATGTAGGTTCGGATGTGGCAGGTTACTTGGATGACAGGTGTAGCATCACAAGATGTGTCATGGTTGGTCTTCAAAATTGAGCTTGAAGACGGAGGTGCCTGAGATGATTAGTAGAGGTTGTTGTACAAGTGCAGCTATTTATCTCCAAGTGGGAGATTGTTAAGTTGTGGAGCTAAAAGCTTCACCAAGATGCTAATCAGGAAGTTGCTGAGTTCAACCAGTAACTGGCATCAGCAGTATTGCCGATGTCAGTCAGGCAGGGACCAGGGATCAGCCGATGTCGGTCATGAGCAGACCGAAAGCAATCGACGTCGGTCACCTGTGCATGTGCATGCTTTTGCATGCATTTCCAGAATTAGACTCATCTAATTTTAAGAGGTTTGAGAGTGTTTGCATGTTGAAGACTAATTTAAGTCTTGAGTCTGTGTTTCTAATTATTGTAATTAGAAGTATAATTATTGTATGCTTGGGATCCTATTTAAGAGACCCATGAGGCATGTATTGTAATTAAGGCAAGTAAAGCATTGAAGCAAGAAAGCAAGGTCAAAGGAGATCTGTAAGGTGCAAGGTCAAGGAGATCAGCTGAAGCTATCAAGGAGGGGATAACAACTCAGGTTGTTGAGTTAGTTGTGGTTGAGAAAGAGAGAGAGAAATCTTGAGTGAAATATTGTACACCCAAGAGGTGTGAGGAGGAGAGGAAGATTTTCTTTATTGTATTCAAGAAGAGTGTTAATACATATAGTATTGTTTCTCATATTCTTTACCGTTTCAAGTTTCTAGTTACTTAATCATTCTGGTTCAATTCCATGTTTAATTGCTTATAGAAAAGTAATCAATTATGCTCATAATCCTGAAAATTTATTTAGTTTAAACTAGTAATTTCATCCTTATGCATTACTAGATTAAAAGAGGTAAATGTAGATACTAAAATTGGATATTTATAGCCTCTCAATGTTGTACATTTGCAAAATTTTAATAAGGGATCTACCTTTCAGTTTTAGACCTCCCTATTGCCGAAAGGCTTGCATTCACCATCTCATTGTGCCTGAATGTTTATCTCTTAGTCTAATCCATATCATTTTGATGACCTAGGTCTCTTTCACTACATATAAAATCTTAAATTTTTTATAAACATCATTCACTATTATTTTTAAATCCGTATCTATTTTCTATCCTTCTAGACACTATCAACCATAGAGGGACACTACCACTAATGGTAGTGTCAAGATACTTATCTAGTGCCCAATTGATAAAAGTCATCCAAATTTCAAATGTTTTGAAACCTATGGATCAATGTATTTATCTTATTAAACCCTACCATGAGATATTTAAAAAGGTGTGGTATAAATACAAGTTTAAACTTTCTCATTCGTCACCTAAAAATTACAAAGCAAACACTTATGAAAGTTCAATCAATCAACTTCAAAACCAAAATATTCTTCCCTATTCATCCCTATTTGCTTATCAAGTATAGGAGCAACCATATTACAGGTCTAAAGCATTGAAAGATTATCCCATGAGAATTTATCAAATTACAAGCTAGATCATTGCATGTATCTTCATATAATATATTGCATCCTTGTGCACACACATTCCCACACATAGGGGAGAACTACATAAGTTTGAGGCCCTCCTTGGAGTATTAGATATGTAGGCAGTGCCCATTTATAGAGGGCTTTGTTAGGTCATTTCGACACTGTGAGCCCACTAAATAATTTTTAGAAAATTCATTCTAAAGGTGAAGAGGGATGAAGAGTTAGGATTTGATGAATTGGCAAAGAGTGACAACCTATATCCTAGATCTAAATACATTGGTATAAATGTGAAAGAAATTCTTGAGCATTGAATTTGGTTGCATCAATATCTAGTCATTATTTTGTACTAGACACATGCATCACAATTAGACATTAGCATTAGTGGTAGTGTCTAGAAATGATGGTAGTGTCTGTGGCCACAAAAAAACTAATTATTGAATCAAATGAATGGTATATAATATTGATCCTTCGTACTTTTAAATTGCTTCCAATCCATATCTATCTATGCATAGTAAACTCAACTAAGTATAATTTCTCTTTGTTATTGTAATCAATTGAACATCTATAAAATTTATTACTTTATATATTTAGCATATATCATTATTATAATTCAAAATATTTATTTATCTGAGTTTGTAATTAATTGATCTACTATATATTAGTTTATCACCCTTGTGCTTGAACTATTTATATATTCTTAACCATATCACCCACATTTCAATTTAGGGTTAAATAAAACCAGTGGTTTTGAAAATTTTGCTTTGATGTAAACATGGGTTTCATCATGCTACAATAAATTATCCTACTAAATCCCTCTTATTGACTAAAACTTAATTTTGATCTTATTTTCTAATGCATGGATTGTTTTTCTAGATCCTTATGGATCATACCTCCCTTCTGAGATGATTTTGATCCCATGAAAGCTTAGTAGGGAAGAGATGTGGAAACAACTCTTTTGGTTTCTCTTTAGACTACCATATTACTTGTGTTGGTGTTTTCCTGTTAAGGTCATATTGTCAATCAAATTCACACCATTATGAAGGTATTTTTAGGCCTTAACAATCTACTAAAACATGGAAAAAACCCTAATATGTGGGTGGCCTAATCAACGGATTGAATCTCTAGATTCTAAAGGCTAGCTCTCTTTGGTGTATCAATTAGGATCTCTACTCTATGCTACAAACTATCAAGAAAAGGGAAGAAAGAAAATTGAAGGAGAAATCCCATCTAATGATGGTGATACACCTATATTTTGGTTCATTCACTCAATTTGAGCTTCTAAAAACACTGATTAGACAAGAAAAGACTAAATCTTCAATTCCAAATGACTCTTATGCATAAGTATTTCATGAAAAAGATTTATTTGGTGATCAAATATTGAGGAAAATGATGGAATAGGTCTGATTCAAGACACTAACCAGCCACTTATATCAACTGTGAACTCAGCCAAAAGACATCAAACATAAAATATGACCTACATAAACTGATCAACTATACTACTAGGTAAGAATCAGGACTTGACAAAGAAGAGAAATACTATCACTTATGAAAATCACTGACATAAATACACTATAAAAGCATTATAAAATCTAAAAATAATAGTCTTATTTATCTAAAAAAGATTACAAAACTCAAATTTTTATAGAGTTTGATCTTTCCAAAAAAGGGATTGATATCAAGGATGAGTAGCTAACTTATATAAAAAAAGTATGTAACAACCACAAGATTGGCACTCAAAATAGAAGAGGAGATTAACCAAGTCCAACTTGTGCTATCCAAAGATAACACAACCTTATAATAAATAAATTTTTGTCTTCTATCTTGCATGAAAATCTCTTTGGCATTTGAAAAGAATGGTGAGGCCAAGTATAAACTCCACCTGAATTGCCTGAAACAAGCTAACAATTTCATTTACATGAAATCAATGACAAAACTAAATTTATAAATCCAATTGAACTATTGTAAATGTTGAAAGCCTTTAAAAAGATAAACAAGAGCACATGCATGACTTGTCAACTAAACAAAATGCAAGACTAGTCAACTCCAGAACTGAAGCATGCATGAAATTCCATGTTGGTGTAGAAGGGATGGGGTGTATCAAAGTTTGACAATTAAAAATATTGCATGTAAATCCATGCCACAATATTCAAATAAATATGCCTCTTGATTGAACTTGAAGCTAAGTTGGACCTTTGAATGCATGAGATGACTAGGAGATAAGCATGACTTCAATAAATAGTTAATTGAAGCTTTGACTAATCAACTATAAATAGCCTTGCATGGTAAAGGACTTTGATGAATGAGAGGTACATGGAACATCCAAGAAAATTAAAAATACATGGCGTATAAAATCATATTGAACTCCTTATTAGCTTATTCCAATGCCAAACCCAACTTAGCCCTTTTAAACATTTAGGTCAACTAGACTAGTTAAGCCAAAAAGGTCTAGTTTGCAAACTTAGACACCATGAAACCTGAAATAGAAGCCATAAAACCTCTAGAATAGAATATATTTAAGGAGTGACTATAGGATGATATCTGGGTTGGCTGTAGGTGTCATTTGTTTTCAACTATTTGTCCTTGTCTCGCTTAGGCTTGAGGCCCTTTCCCTTATGCACTTTCCTGTGAACATTTTCCTTTAGCTTGTCTTTCCTTCAGGTATTTGTTCTCATTATTTCCCTTCAAGCCTATTTCCCATGATTATCTCCTTATTTATTTCCTTCAGATAAAAAATCTAAAGGAATTCTTTTTGAACCTTTCCTTCATTCATTTCCTTTAGACAAATTATCTGAAGGAATTGTTTTGAGATTTTTTACCTTAGGACTTTTCTTTCAAAGTTTTTGTAATGGAATATTCATTTGAATAAATTGTTTAAAGGAATTCATGTCCTCATATTTCTTGATATGGTCCTTGGAATTATGAAACACTCCTTCGGATTTTCAAAAACGTCCCTTTGAACGTTCTGTGCATTCCTTTGGACTTTGACAATGGACTTTCCCAAAGGGAAAGTGCCCTTTGGGTTTTCTCAAGATAAACCTCTTAGCCTTTTTTCAAGTTCTTAGACTTCTTAGAAATAACTTTCCCAAAGGGAAAGTGTCTTTTGGAAAAATTGTTAGAGCATTTTTGAAAATTTCCCTTCGAGAAAGTTGTAACGATCCCTTCGGGAAAATGAAATGGACCTTTGTTGGAAAGTGACCCTTAAATTTTTTTTAAATGACCCCTCAGGAACTTTGAAGAGCCTTTTAGGAATGTTAGAAATGCCTTTCCTGAAGGGAAAGTGCCCTTCAGCTCTTTGAAAATGCCTTTTTTGAAAGGCAGATACCCTTCAATTTTTTTGTAAATGACCATTTAGAAGTTTTGTAACGGTCCCCTTACCCTTTAGAATTATTAGAAGTGTCCTTTCAAAAAATTTCAAAAGTACCCTTCAGCTTTGTTCAATAGACCATTTCCTTCAGACAATTCCTTCGAAAACTTTGCAATGGACCCTCAGAATCTTTACTTCAAACAAAATGTTTGATTCATTCCCTTTGAAAAAGATGACAAATTCATTGGCTATGTGAAAAGAACCCTTTGAACAAGCCCAATTCCTTTGGTCAATTGAAAAGCCCATTTTGCCGATATGTGCCCTTTAGGAAAAATGTTGAAATGGACCCTTTCTTGAAAAAAATGAGCCCTTCGAAAAAATTGAAAAGACCAATTTCTTCCACTACTTCAAAAATATATGTTTATGCAAACTTTCAAATGATAGAGGTGACAATTTGACTTGCAGGGTCAAAATTGTCAACATTTTGATGACTCAACTAGGAAGCATGCCTACTATGCTTGAGAACCAGACCATATATGTGACATTTGAACTCATAAAACAATGGTAAATATGGTTCATGACTACAAGTACAACCTTTGATTTGAAATAAAATAACCTTCATCCTCCAAAAATAATAAGGAAAACACATAAAATAAGAAAACCTAACTAGGTAAAGCAAATGTGCAAACAAGCACTTATTTGGGACAAAACAAAACCAAACTATTGTGATTGAACAACACTTGGAGGGAAACAAACTAACTAACCATTGACAAAACATGATCCACCTGGATCAAAAGGGAAATTCATAAACTCACTCACTCCAAGAGATGGTACAAGTTACAAGGCATGATGTTTATTAATCATAACCTTTGATGGGGAATTTTTCTTGCTCACCAACTCTCTTAGCATCTCCTCAAATGAGTCATGAAGAGGAAACCAGTCACCAACAAAGACAAACTCATCTAGTACTTCTAGATCTTTTTCATACTGCTTATCATCTACAACATTGTCAAGTGATATCTTATCTATGCATTATCCTTGAGTGACCTCATCTTTCTTATCAACAGCTGCAAGTTCATCCAACACTTCAAGGATCATTGAATAGGCAAACGAATAAATATTATGATCTTGAATAGGTGATTCTTGATCAAATTTATCACAAACATGCTCTTCAATAGGCAACATATCCCTACAGAGCTCTTTAATTTCCTATAAAGATTCAAGGTACAACTACCAATCATCTTTTTGTTCCTCATTTTGATCAATTTGAATATGATTAGCTTGAAAGTTATCTTTATCCTTCTCAATAGGAGATATCTCTAACTCGTTTATGACTTCAATTTGTACCAACTCCTCTTGGAGTTCCTTCACATCAAGATCAACCTTCTCATTCTCAACTACAATCTCAAGTGAAGTATCAATGAGAAAATCTTCCTCGTGCATACTTGAATCATCCTCTTCACACTCTACAAGAACCTGGCTTGTAGTTGCAACCCCTTTCTCAATCCTCCAGAGAACATGCTCCTATTGAAGAAGGGAGAGGGTGGGAGGGTGATGAAATTCAATTATTTGAGAGGGAAAATGAAACATGAGAGGTTGATCATGATCAAATTTTAGGATCTGGAGGGTAATGGAATCATTTAGGGAATTTTGGAGAGGAGGGAAAGAGAAACTTTTTAAAACCTCTACATTTTGCTCTTTCCACTTGGCCATTACCTCATCAAAGTCTGAACTTGCTTATCTTCATGGATAACTTGAACTTGAGGGATGATTGGTGAGGAAAGGGGAATATAAGAAGGTTTAGTCTCATGAATAGGCTCTTGACTCCAACTAGGAAGCTCCCTCGGTACACACTGGGCATGGTTAATAACTTCCTAGGAATAAGGAACACAAGAACCCTTTGTAAACAAGTGGCTCAACTCAATTTTTAACTCTCCCAAGCCTCCATCTTCTTTAATACTAAAATGTATAGATCATTTATCTCTTCTGGATCACTGGACACATTTTAGAATAGACCATTCACTTCTTCATACTGAGGGTTTGAATAATTTTTTTTTGCATATGCTAGTATTCTGAAGTCTATTTCATCCATTCTTTTTTGGAGCCAAGGCTGCTCATATACAACATCGTATCCATATGGGAAAGGTGAAAATGGATCTTGAGACTGATATGTCTCACAAGGAAGGTAAGAATCATGTTTTTGATAATAAAGATCATGAGAAACCTGTTAAGGCTCAACATAGCTTTGATAATACTCTTTGTAAGGCTGACTAGGCTCATAGAAAGGCTTATAAGTATCATGATAAGGCTGGTATGATCCATCATTGGGATGATAAGGAAACATATTATAGGAATTCTCTTCATACACAACCATCGAAACTCATTCATGATAATGCAATAAAAATAGACTTACATGGAAATTGTGCTTGGATTATTAGATGCAACTATTTGAGCTTGGAATATCTAAATACTTCTTGAAGAACACTGCTGCAACTACAATTTCATCAAGACTAGCTCCAATGGGTCCCGCTAGGTGTGCCAAAAACTATTTTCAATCAGACTCACACCCTTGTGAAGCTAGTTTCAAGCCTTCATAGTCTACTAAAACATGGAAACAACCCTAAGTTGTGGGTGGCCTAATCAGCGGATTGAATCTCTAGATTCTAAGGGCTATCTCCATTTGGTGTATCAATTAGGATCTCTACTCTACACTAAAAACTACTAAGAAAAGGGAAGAAATAAAACTAAAAGAAAAATTCTATCTAATGATAGTGATACACCTATATTTTGGTTCATCCACTCAATTTGAGCTTCTAAAAACACCGATCAGATAAGAAAAGACCGAATCTTCAACTCCAAATGACTCCTATGCAGAAGTATTTCATGAAAAATAATTCAAAGCTTGAGAGAAATGATGGAATAGACCTAATTCAAAGCACTAACCAGCCACTTATATCCACTGTGAACTCAACCAAAAGACATCAAACATAGAACATGCCCTACATAAACTGATTAACTATACTGCTAGGTAAGAATCAGAGCTTGACAAGGAAGTTAAATTCTATCACTCATGAAACTCATTGACATAAATACACTATACAAGTATTCTAAAATCTGAAAACAATAGTCCTATTTATCTAAAAAATATTACAAAACTCAAATTTTGGCGGAGTCTGATATTACCAAAAAAGGAATTGATATCAACGCTGAAAAGCCAACTTATATAGAAAAAATATATAAAAACCAAGAGATTGGCACTGAAAATAGAAAAAGAGATCAACCAAGTCCAACTTATGTTATCCAAAGATAACACAACCTTCTAATAAATAAATTTTTGTCTTCTATCTTACATGAAAATCTCTTTGGCATTTTGAAATAATGGTGATCTCAAGTTTGAGTCAAAACCTTCATCATGGATGATGCTATGCCAATCTCCAAATATAAACTTCACCTGAACTTCCTAAAATGAGAAAACAATTTTATTTGCATGAAATCAATGCCAAAAATGAATTTATAAATCCACTTAAACTAATACAAATGTTGAAAGCCTTCAACAAGATAAACAAGAGCACATGCATGACTTGTCAACTAAAGAAAGTGCAAGACTATTCAACTCCAGAACTGAAGCATGCATGAAATTCCATGTTGGTGTAGAAGGGATGAAATGGATCCAAGTTTGACAAGTCAAAATCTTGCATGGAAATACATGCCACAATATTCAAATAAATATGCCTCTTGATTGAACTTGAAGTTGAGTTAGACCTTTGAATGTATGAGATGACTAGGAGATAAGCATGACTTAAACAAATAGTCAATTGAAGCTTTGACTAATCAACTATAGATAGCCTTTGCTTGCATGATAAAGGACCTTGATGAATGAGAGGTGCATGGAAACTCCAAGAGAACAACAAATACATGGTGTAAAAACTCATATTAAACTCCTTGTAAGCCAATTCCAATGCCAAACCCAACTTATCCCTTTTGAACAATTAGGTCAACTAGACTAGTTAAGCCAAAAAGGTCTAGTTTGTAAACTTAGACACCATTAAACCTGCAATAGAAGCCATTAAACCTCTAGACTATAAGCTCTTTAAGGAGGGACTTTAGGATGATATCTAGGTTGGTTGTAGGTGTCATTTTTTTTCAATTGTTTGTCCTTGCTTCGCTTAGGCTTGAGGCCCATTCCCTTATGCACTTTCCTATGGACATTTTCCTTTGGATTGTCTTTCCTACGGGCATTTGTTCTCGTTCTTTCCCTTTGATATTATTTCCTATGGCTTATCTCCTTGTTTATTTCTTTTGAATAAAAAGTTTGAAGGAATTTTTTTGAACCTTTCCTTTGTTCATTTCCTTTTGACAAATTTTCAGAAGGAATTATTTCGAGCCTTTTGACTTAGGAATTTTATTTCAGAGTTTTTGCAATGGACTATTCCTTCGAACAAATTATTGAAAGGAATTCTTGTCCTCATATTTATTGATATGGTCCTTGGAATTTTGAAATACGGCTTCATGTTTTCAAAAATGTTCCTTCAGACTTTTTGTGCATCCCTTTGGACTTTGAAAATGGACTTTCCCAAAGGGAAAGTGCCCTTCAGGTTTTCTCAAAATGAACCTCTCGACCTTTTTTCAAGTGCTCGGACTTCTTAGAAATGACTTTCTCAAAGGGAAAGTATCTTTTGAAAAAATTGTTAGAGCCTTTTCAATGTTGTCCCTTTAGGAAAGTTGTAATAATCCCTTCAGGAAAATGAAATGGACCTTTGCCAGAAATTGACCCTTCAAAACTTTTATGAATGACCCTTCGATAAATTTGAAGAGCCTTTCAATAATTTTTTAAATGACTTTCTTGAGGGTAAAGTGCCCTTTGGCTCTTTGAAAATGCCTTTTTTTGAAGGGTAGATACCCTTCGGCTCTTTTGTAAATGACTATTCAGAAGTTTTGTAATGGTCCCCTTACCCTTCAAAATTATTGAAAGTGTCCTTTCAAAAAAATTTAGAAGTACCCTTCGGCTTTGTTCAATATACCATTTCCTTCAAATAATTCCTTTGAAAACTTTGCAATGGACCCTTGAAACCTTTGCTTTGGACAAAATGTCTGAATCAATCCCTTTGAAAAAGATGTCAAATCCATTGGCTATTTAAAAATAACCCTTCAGACAATTTGACCAAGCCCAATTCCTTTAGTCAATTGAAAATCCCATTTTGCCAATACGTGCCCTTCAAGAAATTTTTTGAAATGGACCCTTTTTTGAAAGGAAGGAGCCCTTCAAAAAAATTGCAAAGACCAATTTTTGTCACTACTTCAAAAAGGCATGTTTATGCAAAGTTTCAAATGATAGAGGTGAAAATTTGACCTACAAGGCCAAAATTGTCAATAGGTCAACCTATGAATATTCTTGTGGTTCCCTTTGAATTTCTCTAAGTTTTTGATGCAACACTATGTACTCCTCTAACTCTCCTTGTGCATCGACAACTAAGTCTTCTATATAGAGTAACAATTATCCATCTTCTTCCTCATCTAGTATAGATGGATCATATAGGTGAAAATTGTTAAAATTCACCACTTAATAAATACTCATGAATGAGGGTAGGTAAAACATAATATCTTTCTCTGCAATCCTATATAAGATGGAAAATGGCCTATACCTTAGAGGTTTAAGCTTCCCATCTTGTCCTTGAAGTCTTTTTTTTTCTCAAGGATAACCATACCGTATCACACACTTTGAGAGTGTGCTCCTTTTAATTTTAGTCATGCATAGCCTTGTACTTAAATTGAGACTTATTATATTAATATTTCAATTTGAGATGGATATTTATAAACCTCTTAGTGATAATTTTTCTCTTATCATTTCTAAATATTTTCTCTCCACTCCTACAATTGTTCCATTTGAACATCAAGAGTATTAGATAACAATCAACCAAAAATGTGCTTAAAATGCAAAAATATTAATAGTTAAATGTATATCCTTAATGTATGATTGTTAAATATATGTTAAATACTCATCCTAAGTCCTTGAATACTTGTTATCTAGCCTATTATCAGTTACACCAAAGTCTTATTGACAATTTATGTATTTCCATTAGGTTGTGGATGGAACATTATGCTTCATTGGATCTTGGTATCCATCTTTCTCCATAATATGTTTCAAAAATTACCCAAGAATCTAGAATCTTTATCTAAAACAATGAACTTAAGAAACCCAAACATTAGAATATAATAGTTTGTCTATTTAATTCCATTTTTTTCTTTTAATAAGAAATTTAAAAACATATATTTTCTTGAATCAAGTCTATGACGACTTATATATAGTCACAATCATGCTTGGACATTGGTAGTCCTTTTAAAAAATCCATAAACTACTTTCCCATGGTCTAGTAAATACAAGTAGTGGCATGTAAAACCCTTATTTTTTAACCTTAAACTTTCTTGTATAACATAGCTTACATCCCCTAATGAAATTTTATATTTCTTCTTTAAAACTGAGCTAATACACATACCTTTTCAAATTAATCAAGGTCTTACCAACACCAAAGTATTTAGAGACCTTCAAAGTATGTGCTTCCCTCATCAATATAAGCATTTCCTCATTTGGCACACATATCTCATCCCACTTGTAGAGGAGCCCATACTTGAGGTAACATCCATATTTTTTTCATTATCAACCTTATTAACCTAAAATTTCTTGAATGTCTCCCTAAAATCTACATCTTGTGCATACGCTTCCTTATAAGCCTCTTTTGTGAAAAGTTCAAGTTTTGATTTTGTTGCCAAATTTGACACTTGCTTTGCAATTGGTGGCCTAGATAACATATCTTCCAAAACAAAATGTTTCCTTTCTTACACTTGATCATCAAATTATATTGTTGAAAGAACCCCTTCCTTTTTTAGTGTTTTTCATGCTGCAATTTATTTTGTACTTAAAAATATTGAATAGGTTTGTGGTCAATATGCATAATAGTTTCTTTTCCCCAAAAATAATGTTTCCATTTATTTATTTATTGAACTAGTGTGTATATTTGTTTTTCATAAATAGAATACCCATTTACTACTGAATAAAGTACCTATGAATAATAACAAATAGACTTACCTTCTTGCAATAAAACTTTCCCCATGTATCATATTCACTTGCATCGGCTTCAACATTATATGTTTATTAAAAATTAATAATATCAAACATGGATGTAAGGCAAGGATAATTTTAAGAATGGACCCCTTTAAATTTATATAATATCTTAATGAATCTTAGAGTTTAGGCATAATTTCTTTGGTAAATTTTACACGTAGGTGTAAATTGATTGACTATTCCATTAGCTCTTTGAAAAAAAATTTATAATTATCTAGAAAATTAATTTTAATATTAAAATCAAGATATAATAACATAGATTAAAATAATAAAATGAATAAAACTAACTAAAAATTGAACTTTCTCTTTCAAATTGATGTAAATACAATGACACTTACCCAAAAATGAAAGTAACCTGTAATTTTTTTTTTTGAATTATAAGTACAAACTAGAACATATAAATGTAGAACATAAAATAATAACAAATTTATTACATAAGGTAATGTTTAATTCAATAACTCGGTATATGGTGGACCTGTCACATCAGAATCCTTACCTCAACATGCATCATTTTATTTATAAGACAAAAGATCCAACAATTCTCAATTAAAACACAACTAAACATAAATTAAGAGTCATTAAGACACTTTATGAAGTTGACAAGAGAATAATAATAACATAACAAAATCAGCTACCAAAATAATGCATACATTCAAATCAATGGTCCACACCTTTACCTTAGTACTTTTCTATCATAACAAATGTAATCTTCAAATCCTATTGGAATACTTCTAGTCTTTTGTGGACATTAATATAATTTATTTCTTTCTTTTTGGTTTGACAAGGGATACTCCCATGGGACATGATGATTATGGAAAGATGCAAATTTTTATGAGAAACAGTTTGACTAAAAATTGTTGGATTATTTTGAAAGTAAAGCTATAAAGACATTTTATTATTAGCAATTTTGAATGCATATATTTTCTTGATTGAATTTCAGTTATGAATTTTTGAATTTTGCGCCATGTCTTATAATTAACCAAAAATGGCTCAAGTTTCAATTATAAATCATATTTGAAGGAACATGTCTACATAATATGCATTGCTTTTCATGTTATTGTTAACAATTTAGGATGCTTTTATGCTCTCATTTGAACTTCAATTATGAAGCTTTGAATTTTCTTAAATATCTTAGATTTAATTAGGAAATGGATCAGCTAATATCTGTAAATTAAGTATGAATGCATGGGTTCACATAATCTACATTGCCATTTATCATGATCTTAATGATGATGAGAGATGGATCCAACCTACAAAATTGTGGGAAGATATAACTTTGACATTTCATAATCTAAATAAGTAGCATGGGTAAGAAGATAATAATATCTATTTTAGGTAGATACTTGATAAAAAATGATGTAAAATAAATTGCACGCAGTTGCAGTGGGGCTTGTATATAAAGAAACAAATAAATAATTGATATAGATGAATCATTTCCTAGTGTTATTATGATATTTATATGCTCATATTATTAGGAATGTTTATGTGTTAGGATGTTTGTCTAAGTCATGAGTTAGTTTTAGATAAATTAATGCAACTTCGAATTCAATTAGTGTAAAAGACTATATTATTATACAACATAAAAACCAAATTCAGATCCAAGAGTTAGAGATTATAAAATACAAGTAGCTTAAAACATCCCAAAACTAGTGTATCTTCAAGATGTTGTATCATACATAATAATCACAAAAAAAGGAGAAAGTTTCTAATGTGGTCAAAGGGTAAAATATCCCCCTATCATGAACATTATGTACAAATGAAACATTTTAAAAAATGAGCACAAAAATATAAGGAATTATGGCATCCAAATATCATTGATAGTTTACAAGTTGACCTTGCTTTCTTACACAATACCTTCACTTAAAGGACGTCATGTTTAACAATGCCTAGATGAATTATGATGGTACACTTACCATTTAGTTCTAGGTTGTTGAGTAATGTTTTTATAGGCCTTCTGAAATTTCAAAAATAAATTATTCTCCCTTCCCAAAATATTGCATGGATGAAGATCTAACATGGTTGCAAGTGGAGGAGCTCCAAACAACACACACTTAGGTTGTGGCTATAAGGTAAAATATCATGTGTAATAATCTACAACTACAAGAGGGTGGTTCATGATTCCCCTTGGGCAACCATATCCTCGGTCATACAAGATATCATTATATAACAATATCTCATTTAGAACTAGTATTGATACTCATACTCATCATGCACATTCTAAATTCAGATTTGGATTCAGACTGGAAGAAAAATTGGAAAAAATCAAATTGACTCATAAAAATAGAAATTTGTAAATATAAACTACAAAATCAAACAATATATACTTCTAAAGGCCTTTTCAAGGAAAATGTATATCAAAATTTGACAATATATTTCTATATCTATATCTAAACTTCATTTTTTTAAAGGATAATCATATCTCGAGACTCAAATTGTATGAGTTAGAGAGAATTATTAAGGCCAAGGCTAAGCTTGGGTAGCAAAGGAACTTTATGTGATGTTCATATGGATGACCTATTGAAGGCCTCAAATGCACTTTTTCACTTGTGGGAAACCTTTCAAAGGGATTTATTCAAGAAATGTAACAAAATATTTTTTGGTCAACAAAATGGATTTAAAATATAATGATTTTTTTTGGCACCTTATTTACAATTATTAAACATATAGCTAATTTTTATTTAAAATTATTAACAAAATTGCTGAATAGTTTAAAATAAAAAATAATTAAAAGGTGAGCATTAAAACTAACTTTTTCAAAACAATAAATATTGAGAACTTGAACATCCCATGACATGAGCACTTTTGCACAATATAGTCAAAAAATACTTAGTCTGAAATGAGTCTCAAAATTGTAAAAGACTATCTAAGTCTTTACATCACTAACGAGTCTTATAAATTGATGGAAAAATATATACCACTATTTGTTCAGATTGTGACTCGATGAGTTTGGTAAATATTTACAGAGACTCAATACTATGATTTAGAAAAAAATGCTAGATTTTTCTTTTAGTAGTTTTGATTAGCTATTGTAACTTGTACTTTTGAGTTCCTTTAACCTACTTTGATTATTTTTGGACACGCACACACATACCTTCTTAAGAAAGCATTCTACACTCCTAAGATTTTTGTCCCTTGCATTTTCACAAGAACCCCACTTTCTTCTTTTAAATATATGCAATGATTTTCTTTTATTTTTTTTCATATTTTTATATATTAATGTTGTGTTGGTTACTAATTTCTATAGAATAAGCTATTGATTGTGTTTTATTACTCTCTTATTAAGTTTCTATTGTATTTTTATTACATATCCAACATAGTGTTTTATTTGTCATTTACCGTGGGCCAAATCGTGGTGTCATTTTCTTCTTGCTTCTATTTTCAAAGATAATTAACTTGAGTTGTTTTCAAATCCTAATTTTTTTTATAGATATAATTATGTTTGAGCCTCGAGGGAACCATTTTAATTATATAGCTAATCAGTTTTCTTTGCACACAAAATAATAGGGAAATATAAAAACAATTTATTTTTCTAAATAGGTTTAGAAAATATGGACGAGGAATCTAGATTTGACCAAAACAAAAAAAATAGGGCAACATGATCGAAATAAAACTCAAACATATATGTGAGGATACATATAAAGTAATATATAATAAAATAAAGAGAAAAAAAGAGGACAGACTATGGTATTCATCATCATAAAAGCCTCAATAAAACTAAAAAATATAGCGAGTAAATGTTGTGGTTTTTGCTTGTAGTCAATGCTTTGGAGCATTGTCTCCATGTAGTGGTAATTATTATTATTGAAGTACCAACTAAAAATTTGGAAAAAATTATTCAAACCAAAAACATGATTGTGACATATAGTTGAAATATAATTATCTAGAATAACATGTGTAATAATACATCTTGTGTTGATAACAAATTGAGAGTTTTCTCTTCTCATATAATGCACTGAAGTCATATGAGATTTTAAGCATTTTATCAAGATAACATGTCTTGTATTTTAAAGGGAATGTCAAGTGAAATATTTTAATATTAATGGACCTTTTAAGTTATTAGATGTACTACATAAAATAAAAACAAGTTTTATTTTGTCTAACCCTGAGCAAATTTGGGGTTTTCTCATGCATTTCATTTTCAACTTTTAGTTTGAGAAATGTATTGGTCATTTAAAACAAATTAAGAACTAGGAAATAAAAATTCCTAGAGCTATCTCTCAAAAGCTAAATTTGGACATAAATATTATAAAATATAGAGTTGCTAAAAGACCATTATTTTATATGTGAGAGGAAGACTGACCTATTCGTAGAGTCATGGGAGTTTGTCTATTGTACAAGAAAAGACAAGGTAAATAAGATGTTTCTAAATCACTTTTGGTAATAAAGAACACAAGTTGCTTTTTTGAAAAATAATCCTCATTCAAGGTGAAATATTTTTCACAAATTTATTTAAAATAGTTCAAATTTTAATATTTTTAGGGAGATGATGGTATTTGTTTTGACCATAGCTCCAACCTGTTTGGGACATAATCAAGGGCCTAGATCCCCAAGTGATCATTTATTACATGTATCATATATAACAATAATGGCCATAATCGACCTGAGAATACTAATGAATGACCAAAACCAACCCAAGAATATTAAAGATCAGCCACAACTGGCTCAAGAATACCAAAGAATGGCCACAACCAACCTAAGAATACCAATGATGACCACATCCAGCCTCAGATACCATAATGAGATTTGAACCTGGGTGAATCTTGAAACAACCAAGGCACTTCACCAACTCACCCACATTTCATTAGTAATGGCCCCTAAATTATTTATATGAGCTACTTTAATATCATTTAGGATCATGCATCTTTTGAAAGGAAAATTCCTTATATTTTATCCATAGAAAATAAGTTATAAGTCCTTTTGAAATCAAACTTCTGTGTGAGCCAGAACTTAATAGTTTTTGAGATATGAGGTCACTAATATAATAATAATATCAAGGTTTATTTCTAAACCTAATTAGGAAATTTAATTCAATATTATAGGCAAGAAATATATTACGAATGTATAAGATAACTAACTCATGTCAATTTAAAAGAGAATAAATATCAGACATATTTATGTCCAACAGGGCATTCTATGAAATAGCTATTGACACACACAAAACAAAAGTGTTCTCTTTACTCATTTAAGAGAGATAATCTTTAGTTTCTTTTAAACTCAATTAGTGTGCAGGGTTATATAAAAACATCCTTCGTTATCTTCATCAAGATCCCTCTCAAGTACCCCAATGTCTCTTCATTGAATTTGATATAAATTTTTAACAACTTGAATATGAAAATTAGATTTAATTAGTTTGTAATAGAATTAGAAAATAAAAAATAATTAAAATATGAGCATTGAACCAAAATTTAAAAAAAAATGAAAACTTGAGAATTCCATCACACAGACACTTTTACATGATCCAGTAAAAAAATATTGAGTTTGAAGAAAATATCAAAATATCAAGAGACTATGTGAATCTCTACATAACTTGAAGGTATTTGGAATTGAGGCAAAATAATCCTTTATTGCTTGCTTGAATTGTGACTTGAATCTGGGAAATATTTAAAATCTCAATGCTATGATTTAAACAGTTTCTTTTGTTAGAGTTTCCTTTTAATAGTTCTAATTAACTATTGTAAATTTTTGTACTATTGAGTCCAATTGACCTACTTTGGTCATTTGTGGACATTACACACACACATTTAATTTATTTCTTAAATAATTTTAAGGTTAACCACTTTGAGCTCATAGCAAAAAGAAGCCATCGATGTCCTAGGACAAAATGCATTAATAATGAATAGTAGACTTAACTCCATGGAATAAAGAACCCTGAGTATCTCTAGTTACAACATCAATTCCAATTCTCAAATTTCATTCTAAATGAAAGGAGCATGTCAGGGTATTTTTTATGGGTTATTTTCATTAATTGTCTATTTTTTGACAAATTTATATAATTTTAGATTAGCCAATGAAAAACATTTTGGAAAAAATATTTGCTAAATTTTCTTTTTAAAACTTTTGTAAAGTTTTTAAATTTGCCAAAATATACATATATTAATATTAAATTATATGTTATTCCTTACATTTTACCTATTGCAACTATGCTCTATAGTTTTTAATATAAAAATATTCACCTATAATTACACACTGGTAAAAAAATCTCATTTCTTAAAAAATACCCTACAATGTGTGCCTTAGGCCTAATGACAATATCTTGACTAGCTCCATAGAAGTCAAAACAACAAATTTCAAGGTGTTGATAATAAGTCTAGACAAGACCTCATATGCGTAATGATTTGATCACAAAATGAAGGAAGCTAGTAAAGCTCATGATGTTTTTGCCAATCATCATTTCAAATCAATAAATTCTCTAGTATTAATAAAATCCTTTTATATGACATTCTTATGAATCAAATTAGATATATGTTATTATCAAAATATAATATTTTTTAATTTTCATAGTAAAGATGGCTCAACTATGATAATGATCCTCTACCTACTTTGTGTTCTTTGCATTTGGCATTTAGCCCTTGTTTGTATGTTTATGTTCTAATTGGTCTAATTTTCTAATTACAAGGCCTCATACTATTTTGGACCCTCTTTTCCACTCAATATAAAATTTTACCCTTTATTTAAAAACACTGCATAAATTATAAAATTAATAAAATTATAATACATATAATAATTTTAATATCAAACCAAAAAAAATCACGCAAAATAACAGGTAAAAAATAAGAAAGAAACCAAGTCACAAAGCATAGACATGCAATTTCAAATGCCAACAAAATTGATGACATCAAATGGAGAGTACTATTTCCTATTGTGAAAATCATTTGGTAAGGTCACAATACTTCATCAAAGTTTCACCAAAATAATTCAAGTAATCATAAATACTTAAAGATATCTTTAGATTATGCATTGAAATTAGTTTCCCATTTCAGATAATTTTTGGCTATAGTAACAAAAGAGTCATCATAGACATCTTAAAAGTTTTTAAAGATTCCATAGCTTTCTATTACATAATAATAATATACGAAAAAGAATAATTCATAGCTTATTAATTAAACCAATGAGGTACAAAATTTTGTAAATCTTAGTCTAAAAAAATAATAGCCAAATAATATAATAGATTAAGCATAACAAAATTTGTGACAACAAATAATTTTAATATCAAATTATGATAGGTTAACATTTAAATACAACATTCAACATACAATGGTACTATAATTTTTTCATGTTTATATTGCATTACACTAAGATATCTCAAAGAAGTTTAATAGAAAAAAAAAATAACACAACCAAACATTATCAATTCCTATTTCAACTCTAGATCAGATACAACTAGCTCAAGAAATTCCTATTCAAATGAAACCAATAATAGATAGCTTAGGAATATTGCATTCAAATGAAACCCGCATCACCTAGCTATTAGGTCCCCTTCATCCTAACTCTTCTAGTTTGTATTAATTATTACTGATAAAATATCAAATGCATATGATTTAGAAGTCATCCCATTTTTTATTTGTAACTATCCCACATGTATGGGAAGTAGAAGTTATCTTGAGTTGAATAGCTTAAAAGAGGGTTTGTGTGAGAGGAAAGATCATCTATTGAATATTTTGTATTGATTTGTGCTCAAAGGAAGTTTCTCCTTCGAAGATATTTGTGATACTTTATAGTTAGATTTTATAATTTTCAATACAATATTGTTATTCTCTTTCTATTTAGTGCATATTGGTTATATTTTTTTTGTTATATTAACTTGTCTACTAGAAAAGTCATAATATCTATTATCAAATCTCTTTCCAAGACTATTTTTCCACAATAATTTATAGTGGTTGAGGGTTTTATACTTATTTCCATTTTATTTTATCACCTAGCCCAATTTAGATCTTGATGATAAAAATTTGGTAACAAGGTTGTGGTACTTTTTTTTTTCTTGATTTTTTTTATCTTATTATTTCTTTCCTTATCAACTGTGTTCCAACAGTTTTAAAACTAACATAAATTTGTCATTTTGAGCTAAGTCGTTATCATTTTTCCAAGATTCCATTTAGTGAGGGGCTATGCTCGAATATGAAATCCATTATATGACATTATATGTGAACTTTTTAATCCATGTACTTTCAAATATATGGTAATACCTCTATTTTTTTCATAGCCTACCCATATAAAACTTTCAACCTTTTATTTTTGTGATGCATCGGTAAGTGGTTACCCTTAAGAAGTTACTTTCATTGTAACTTAGATATGGGATAGTGGGATACAAAATGGTTATTTTTCATAGTTAGTGCTCTAAAATATTGAGCTAACACTATTTTAAAAATGAGATTAGTATATTTTCAAGCTCATAGATTAAACACACCTTGTAGTATCCTTCCCTGTAATAATAGAATTCCTCCTATCACTTATCTAATTTTGATTTCTTAAAAACTATAGAAACACAAAATATCATGTTATGCTAGTTGATAGAAACATAATAACTACAACTATCATAAGGGTCAGTATGTTTTAGAATGGTTACCTCAACTTGTTGCAGTAGCTAAAAGGGTTAGAATGTTTTAGAATAATTACCTGAACTTGTTGCAGTAGCCAATCATTATAAAAATAAAATACACACGTACACATGTATGTATGTATATGGAATACACGGTTTTTATTTTATTGTCAAGATGATCATTTTAAAGGGTATATAAATTTTTCAAAAAAAATCCTATACAATTTATTATTTTTCACTTGTAGCCTCAAAAACAATTTTTATTTACTCTTGCAAAACTTATATCATTGTGATCATTTTGTCAAGCCAATCATTTTAACATATAAATTCAATCAACACTTTTTGACACCCCCAAACTCCTCTAATCAATGGTTTACATTCATGTAGGAAGCCAAGCCATGGCATAAAACATTGACAACTCTAAGCTGAAATCAAATCTTAACTTGAATTCCAACTCATAAAGTTGAGTGATTACACAAAATCAATATAAAAAATACATGCTCTCCAATAGACTTAGTGACCAAATTATGAAGGTGGGTTTATATCCTAAACCACACCATGTGGACCCAAATTAGACTTTCCAAAAATTATATGGTACAAAACTAAAATTATATTTATTGTGTCAAATAGTATTTTAGCTTCAACAATACATTGGGGTAGACAAGGTGCTCATTGCATCATTTAACTTAAAGAAGGAAGATGTCCAGTGGTACCAATGGTATCAGAAATTTCATATATAACCCACTTGGGATGAATTTGTCAAACTATTATTGGTTCACTTTCGTCCCAATGCTTATGATGATTTCATCATAGCCTTAACCAAACTACAAAAAACTAGAATAGTTCAGGGTAAGTGCAGAAAGAGGGGGGACAAAAAGGGGCCTACCCGTGGACATTTTTTCCTAAAAATTGAGAAATCTAAACTTTTGTAGATAATATAAGATGGCTACACTCAAAATTTGATGATGGTGTAAGAACATGAATTGTAGCATTCTAAATCTAGTTTCCAAAACATTGTTTAAACAAAATGGTTAAGTATAACAAGGTCAAATATCTAAAAATTGAAGAGCAACTCCTATTTTTTTAGGAAAATAAATTAGATAGCTAGCTATGCGGCCCTCATTTTTTGAGCATCATTTAATATTGTTTAAAACCATTTGATAAAACTTTAGATAAAATCATATAGTTTCTAACCTATATTTTTTATAATTTTTCATTGAATATATTTTTTATAAATTTTACAAGTAAATAAATCTTGAAAACTAACAAAAAAATGGATAGCTGGCCATGTGGCCCCACTAACTACTTCAATTTTTTTTTTTTTTTAATGCATGTATAATTAGGCCTAGTTTGTAACCGTATAATTGTTTTTTAAATTTGGATCAATGAAAAAAAAAGATACACAAACATATATAGGCATGTATATTCGTGGCTTGTAGTGGCCTAAAAAAGCTATAGTTAGAAATCAACATCTATTGAAACATTATAAAAGTCCAAAAGTTATGAAAATCATATATTTCTAAAGATCAGAGCATGGTCATCATTATGGTAATAATTTTATGAATTTTCTCTTTGAAATTTGTAGTGTATTTGGCGATGAAAGTTGAATTTTGTTGTTTTTAGTCAAAACTCTCAGATTTAGCTGTGTTGACATATCCAAGCCTTTGGCTTGGGAATCTAAGCCATTTATGAGATAAAAGGCTTGGTTTTTTAATTCAATCAAAGCATAGTGTATACACACTATAATGCATATGTGCTATAACATGTATGCATCATAATACATGCGCATTATGTTGACATAACATCCAAAAACAAATTTAGTCTACTCATGCATGTTTATACTTATTTATGTATCATGATATACACTTATTTATACTTATTTAGTTTGCGTTTATACTTGTTTAGTTCACATTTATTGTGTTTATAGTTTTTTAGTTCACATTTCTAATTTTTATATTTTTATTTTAAAGTGGAGTGTTGCATGATATACACTACCAAAAAAAGGACATCATGGATAAAGTGATTTAATTTTGGTGAGTTTGCACCTGAAATCATAATTTCAACTATATAGAAGATAATTTAGGGTTCAACTAGTCCCAATTTCATTACAAATTGAATGAACAAGTCAATTATTTTAATGGGGGAGGAAATTAAGATCAATTTGAACCCCTTAAACATAATTATGTGTATAAGATGCGATTTAAGGATAAATTAGTTTAGATTGAGTGAATCAATGTAATCATTGATATAATTTGAGTGAAATTCAGCCTCATGAACCTAATTTCGACTATAAAGGATTTAATTTGGCTTGTCGACCCTGATGTCATAACTAAATAAGCCAAATAGTCTAATGGTTGAATTTGAAGGAAATTAGAGATAAATTGAGTGCCTTCAACCTAAGTGCATAACTAATAAAATGTGATTTGGGGCTTGATCGAATCCAATTTCATCAGAGAATGAAGCAAAGTGATGTGGTGGTCAAAACACTATTCATGCAACATTATTCATTGATGATGTGGTAGACATTATTCATCTTGGTGAGGTGTCACTACACTATTATTGAATGCATAGGTGTCATGGGTCAAATCTATCATGTGTGGAAAAGAAAGAGTGGCCAAAATTCACATGGAAATGGCCTACCTTGCCTAAAAAAGATGCTCTTCCTTTTTTGACCTTGCACATGTGACTTGTCTTTCACTATTCTTCTATAGTGTTTTCACCATGTGAGGTTGGAACTAATTTTCAAATATGCTTATCTATGGCAAAGATCACTCCAAGTGAGAACATGGGGTAGAATTTCTTAGTCCTTAATCTTATTTGTCATCCATGTGGGATGTGGGGCATAAATGTTTTTTTATCTCCCTTCTTTCTTCATTCTTCCAATTCTAAATATGTTTTTATCCATTCTTGGCTTAGGTAGGTGAGTTTATGTGAGAAAGGTTTGTGGATGCTTGTGGGATCCTCCTTGGATAGTGTAGGATAAGTTTGTATGGGTTTAAATGAAGCTTGGTGAATCTTATTTAATGACATACATGGTTGGCATGGCCTTGTGAAATGTAATGCGTTATTGTTGATTAATGAGAATGTTTATGATTTTATGAGAAGATTATATACTTTGTGAGATAATTTGAGAGGGATAAGAAGGATAAGAATTGTTTAATACTTTATGAGGCTTGAGGTCACATCAAGTGGTATCATATTACATCAAGTGGTATTAGAGTAAGTTATGATTCCTTGGGTAGGAGAGAGTTTAATGTAGGCATAAGAGGAGCCTTGCAAGAGTTGAGAGAGTGAATTATGTATGTGTTTTGTAGGTATGAAGATGGATAATAAGAATGGAAGATAGGACATGGTGAATGCATTGATGAATATCCAAGACAAGTTAGACATGATGATGGAGCGTATGCAAGAGGAAGAGATCCAAAGATTTGGTATAGTGATGAAGAAGAGAATGAAGTGGTTTGTAAATCTATTGTTTGAGAGAAAGAAGAGGAAAGAGTTGATACTTGTCTTAAACAGAGAAGAGAAGATGGAAAATATTTCCATGGAAGGAAATATGAGAGAGGAGATTATTTTTATGACAACCCATAGTGATATTTAAGAGCATGCTAAAATTGAAGAAGAATTGTATGTTTCTTGTGAAGAAACTTTGGATGAAGATGATGTGCAAGTATGTACACATGATGAGATGGAGGATGATGAAGATTGTAGCCATATATTATGGCATGAGAGTGAATATTTCATTCTTGAATAGGTACATGTGAGTGGAGGGAGCAACTAAGAGGATTTTCATGGTTCTTGTTGACCATTTTTTGGTCCCGTGGGCAAGAAATTGGTCTCCCTTTTCTTTTCTTTCCATTTTTATGCCCAAACATGAAGGATAATGTAGAAATATGCTTCTGCAATTCATTTTTCTCTTGGCATGCAAAAGGCTCAACTTCAAGCATTTGGTATGGAGAGTACAGACAGGGTTGGAAGGAGTGATTATGCAAGAATTTTCAAAAGAGCAAGTAAAAAAACATTAAAAGGCTTTTAATCAGAAAAATGAACCAAGTTCAAAGGGTTAAAGGATCGCTTCCAAAAGCCTGAAGGGTAGGTGCCCTTGTGGGGGGCACCCAGACGACAAGTAAGACCTTTGTAACTCTTCTGAAAGGCAATTTTAGAGACCATGCAGCACTTGCAGAGGGTGGAAAATGCTTAAAAAGGGACCAAAGAAAGAGGGCCGAAAAGCAAGTTTCCTTTGGGAAAGTGGACAAGGCAAAAAAGGGGCAGAGTTTTCCTTTGGAGAAAGACAAGGCAAAAGATAAAAGATTCCTTCAGACTTTTGTTTGAAGGAAATCCAAGGAGAAAACAAAAGTTGAATTCCTTTGGACAAAATGTTTGAATGAATTCATTTGGGAATTTTGTTTGAATAAATTCACAAGGGAAGGAGCCAAATAGAAGATTACCCTTCAAAAATAAATCTGTGGCAAAATGGCAAAGGCAACGTCCTTCAGACAAAAGTCTGTAGGAATTCCTTCAGACATTTTGTCTAGAGGAAAAGACCGACCAAAATAAAGAAAGGGGTCAAGGCATGAAGGAAGGTTTCCTTCAGGAAAAATGTCTGAAGGAATTCCTTTGAACATTTTTTCCAAAGGAATTGAGAAGCCAAGGCAACCCAAAGGAGCCCGAAGGGCAAGTGCCATTGTGGGGGACTCTCAGCTACCAAAGGGGGACTTTTTCCAAGCTCTGAAGGGACACCTTCCCTTTAGGAGGGTTCAACAACAAAAGGCCAATGGAATTGTGACAAAAGCTGAAGGAATTACAAAAGGGGTGATGGGCCTAAAGATGTCAAATTGAACATCATGAACTAGCTGTTGGAATCCAAACATCTGATGATGTCCCTGTAGATGTTAAATTTAGGACAATGGAATAGCCGTTGGCTTTCAAATGGTGACGGATGCGTGAACGTCAACTTAAAGGTAATGAAATAACCATTGATCTTTAAATGATTGAATGAAAACCTAAAGGAATTCAAAGGCCTTAAGGCCAAAAGGAAGAGACCATCGAGAAAGGAGCCTAAAGAGCCAAGGATTGACAAAAGATAGCCTTGAAGGCTGAAAGAGCCAGGAAAAGACAAAAGAGCCTGGAAAAGACAAAGGCCAAGAGTGAACTCAGTGACCCATCAAGAAAGGAGCCCAAGGAGCCAATCACAAACATGGACAAAATAGCCTAGGTGGCAAAGGAGGTATTGACAAAAGATTTATTATAGTGGTTAAAACAGTCCCTATGAAATGGTCATCAAGGAGTGCAAAAAATGAATGGTGTGGCCTATTTTTCCTCATTTTGCATTAATGAGCAAACAACCACATGAATCTCTTTAAGAAGTGGTCTTATTTTTAGACAAAGGGGCATGACCCATGCTTTCACAATAATGCTTGATATAATTTTGATGCTGAAGTCAAAACTGGCAACTGCCATAGCATGTTCTTTCAGTGACTTCCTCTTCCCATTATTTTTAACGCAGCATGGGCCACTTGTAAAAAGGGGCACCATTGATTTCTATTTGTCTCTATATATTGTAAACTCTCATTTGAGAAGGCCATCTCTCATTTTTTTAAGGTAAAGACTTGCCAAAATTTCACCTTAAATCAATATAATGCATTTTTACCTCTATTTGACTAGTTATATCTCTAAGTGTGTCTGAGTATTAACCTTGTGTTCAATCATTTTGCATGATGTTTTCACAAGTTTGATACCAACATACCTGGTATAGACAAAGTACCATTTTTTTAGGTAACCAGAAGTGATTGTATCTGGAGTGTAGAGACAGAAGAGGGTTATCAGACAATGTGTTTTTTTACAATGCCTGTGGTAAGTTCATTTTCTTTGTGTCTCCATTAAGCCTCCTTGTTAAATCTTCCTATAGTCTGGTATTTTCATCAGATAAAGTGTATGTATGTCCTCTTCTAGTCTGAAGTGTGAGTAAATGAGTAGATCAAACTTTTTTGGTGCATCACCATATTAGTTTAGGTTTTATTTTCAATAATCCTTCTCTCTTTTCAAACTCCCCTTTTATATATTAGCAGCAGTAGTGAAATAACTCAGAGATGCATCAAAGGGAGCTAGCCCTTATCTAGATATTCTTCTCTCAATTTTAATAGACCCACAGTCAAGAGAGGAGTCTCCATTGTGCCACGTGGAGGACAGAAGCTCAACCTTCTATCAAGGGTGCAGTCCACAACATCAACAGTTTTTGGCATGCCTGGTGGGAACAATTTTTAACACTCAAATTTTTTTAGGATTGATGCTGGTCCTATTATAGCAAAAAATCAATCATTAATCTAGCATCTGGTGACTCCATTATCAAGAGCATCAGTTTTTGGTCAAAGATTATTCTGACACCTTATGCCTAAGGTCACCACATGATCTGCTGCTAAGGGTGTCCCTTTTGAATTCATCGAACTACCATTAAATTTAGTAAGGTGAATGAGGTTTGTAAGGAATCATCCTTATTCAAAAAGTCATTTTCCCAGACCTGCTATAAGATACACTTACACAAGAAGGCCCTGGTTGAATCTTGTCATAGCTATGGCTTTACCTTTTATGGCCTTTCATGGTCAGAGTCCTTTGAATATTCTACATTATGACCCAATCCCAGGTACAATGCTTAATATTGTGCCTCCCTTTAATGGATAAGGGCCTATTACTACTATTGACCACATCAAAAATATTGCTAACCTCTACAATATTCACAATGTCACTAAAGAAAACATTGCTATTAGATTGTTAGCATTGTCTTTTAAGGGCAAGGTTCTGGACTGGTATGGGACTCTGCCTATGAATTCAGTTGGCACATGGAACGAATTGGGCACCCTCTTAAAAAAATTTGGGGAGAAGAGTGACCACCTCTCACTTGTTGAGCAGCTAACCACCATGCAGAGAGCTCTACATGAATTTATACAAGATTTCAATACTCAGTTTTAGAAGACATGGGACAAAATCCCTATTTTGGTAAGGCTGACCCCAAGCTCTGCTTTCTTCTATTATTTGAAAGTGTTAAACAATGACATTGCTATCATGATACAGTCCATGGGAGGACATGTGCTACCTGCTACCTATGAAATAGCCATAGCAACTAAGAATTGCTTGGTTCAAGTGGGAAAGATAGCCCCTAGACCTCATATGCCACTCTTCCCTAAATTGCCACCTCCAGTCTAGACTGTTGCACCCACCATAGCTCTCTTGTCTAGTATAGAAAATTTGGCTACTAATTCATCTAATGATCTTCATGAAGTCAAAAAATTGTTGCAAAGCGTGACTAATGAACTGGTGGCTCTCAAAAGGCAGCAAGCTCAAAGCTATCAGCCAAATCAGGGATATCAGTAGCTTGAGCAAGCAATAAACCCCCTTTCTAGAACTACAATCAAGGATAGGGTCAGTTTGCATAAGCTAGACCTTATCAAGGTTATAATCCAGGTGCTCCATCATCCAAGGCTTTGGTGCCCACTCAAAATAATTTGGTACAAGAACAACCAAATTGCTTACCCATGGGATATGGTCAAGATCAGGCTATTTATACAAATGAGATGCTAAGTCAATACATAAATTCATAAGACAATTAGGCAGCTACCTGATTCCAAATCTTACAGGTGTCAGTGCAACCTATCATGAATAACAGGCCAACTCAGTCTGATTCCACTCCCATGAATCACCTGGAAGGTGAATTATATGCAATCAACTATGTGGGTAATGTAGACAGCCAAGGTGATTATGTTGTAGCCAACACAAGGTCCAAAAGGAGAGCTATAGAGGAAGTTCAGCCAGTTGATCAAACATCCACAACATTTTCTTCATCACATGTGAATCAAAATTTTCCAAATTTCAGGCCGCTGGTTACACCCTCAGCTACTCAGCCTATGCCTCAAGCTGCAAGCAATCCCAAACAAAATTTGAAAGGAGGAAACCCTCAGTCAATGTGGTAGACCAAATGAACAAGCTACACATGAATATCTCCTTATGGGATTCATTGACAATGCTGGGACAAAAGGATATGCTGCAAAAGGAATTGCACGAGCTAAATAAACAAGATGTCCTAATGAAAGCCAATAATGTTCTGATCATGAATGGGCACCCTTCCACAATAGGCCAAGTAAAGAAAGAATGAAAGGTTCCCCATTTCTATTTGTCCTTAGTCATAGGAGATTTCCTGGTGCACAATTGCATTATTGATAGTGGGGCAAGCACCTTAGTAATGCCAAAATGTATAGCATATAAATTGGGGCTAAAATATGAAGAAATGACTATGGGAGTCCTACATCTAGATGGAACACCAACAAAGATAGGAGTGGTGAGAGGCTTGAGCTTGATGCTCCACACCTGTCTAACTTTCTCAGTTCCTCACAACATGGTGGTGGTGGATGTTCCTCCCTACTTTGTAATTTGCTTGTCCAAGGATTTCACATCCAAAATAGGTGGGTACCTAGCAGCAAACTAGTCCTACCTAGTTTTTAGAACCAAATATGAGACTAAGGTTAAGATTGAGTTGGAGCCAATCCACAGAGATCATCTAGAGCTATACTCACTCAAGGTAGTGAATGTCAGCTATGCCATTATTTATCAAGAAGAATTCCAAGTGGATCAATCTCCACCCTCTGCCCTTGAAGGAGTTGCTGACCTACTCTTAGACGAATGGGAAAGTGAAAAATTTGAACATGACCCTTACAAGTTCATATAAGAGGCATGCCTCAATATTTATTTCATGCATGAAGAGGGTAATTTTGTACCAAATTTGATTAAAGCAAGCCAAGAGAGCTCAGGGTTATGGTATCTTTTCTTTGATGGCTCAAGGAGTAAGTTGGGAGCCGATGGGGGAGTGGTGCTAGTTTCCCCCTCATAGGAGAAATAATTTTTAGATTTTAGGTTCCAATTTTCTTGCACATGTAATGTTTCAGAGTATGAATCTCTCATCCATGGTTTGGAATGGGCGAGGAAAAGAGGAATTAAAGAGCTGCAAGTTTTTGGGGATAACGAGTTGATCATAAATCAGGTGAGAAGCCAGAATTTGATCAAGAATTCTTTACTTAAGCCTTAAAATCATAGGGTGTGGGACTTAGTAGAGAGTTTCCTTGCTTTCAATGTTACCTCCATTCCAAGAGAGTAGAATAAGCAAGCTGATAGACTAGTAGCAGTTGGTGCTCAGTTCCATGTTCCCAAGGAGATAAGTCAGAACAACAGTCTGTGCCATTTGAAAGTGGTAATCAGACTCTCCGTGCTTGAAAACATCACCAACTGGTAGGTGTTTGACAATGATCAAAAAATATCACTCTTCTTGCAAGAGGAAGATGAGTTTTTTGCTAGAAACTAGGCTAAGCTACAACAATAGTATGGTGGCCAGATTGTTCAGTTGAAGAACAATAAACTTCCCAAAGGTTTGGTCAATCTTGAAAGTATCTTCAATGAGGATGACCAATTTAAAAATGATAAATCAAACATCACAATGAAGAAGGAGAACTATGAAAAAGTTGAGATATTCAATAATAAACTGCTTGCACTTGGAAAAGTATGTACATTTCATGAAAGGCAGGGCTTCATCTTGTTGCGCCAGTTGTTTGTTGATGTCTTCGCTTAGGAGTATAGCAACTTGAAGGGTTTTAACCCAAGTTTGGCCCAACATACCATTGAGTTGGAGGAAGGCGTGAAGCCCATCAAACAAAAATAAAGGCCTGTAAACCCAAAGATTGAGCCTCTCATGTGGAAGGAACTCACCACGTTGATTGAGTCTAAAATCATATTTTTGATCAAACACTCTTCTTGGCCGGCCAATCTTCTTTTTGTCCAAAAAAAGAATGGGGAGATCAGGTTATGTGGAGATTTTAGAGACCTCAATAGATTCTCTTTGAAAGACCATTATCCTCTCTCAAGTATGAAGCAAATCCTCCAAATGGTGATAGGCAGTGAGTGTTTCTCCCTCCTGGATGGGTATTCAAGATATAATCAAATTTTGGTGTAAGACTGTGACTAGTACAAGACAGCCTTCACTACCAAATGGGGGATGTTTGCTTACCAAAAAATGCCATTTGGAATATCTAATGCCGATGCCACTTTTCAACGAGCTATGGACATGGCTTTTCAAGGCCTGATAAATAATATTGTACTGGTATATCTTGATGATGTGACACTATTTTCTAAGGAAGCGGGCCAACACATGAAACATCTTAGGCAAATCTTTGAGAGATGTAGAGAGTTTGGTATCTCTCTCAACCCAAAGAAATGTGTGTTCATTGTCCATGAAGGTAAACTCCTTGGCCATGTGGTTTCAAAAGAAGGCTTGACCATTGATCTAGAAAGAGTTCACTCCATCCTAGAATTGTCCTTGCCTAAGCATAAGAAGGGTCTGCAAAGCTTCTTTGGAAAAATAAATTTCATTAGGAGATTTATCCCAAAATTTGCTGAGATAGTCAAGCCATTGACCTCTATGCTAAATAAAGATGAGAAATTTGTGTGAACATCACAAAGGAAGGATAGTTTTGAAGGAATCAAGCAAGTTATCACCCAGGCTCCTACCTTGATCAGTCCTAACTTCACCAAGGATTTTTTCAACCTCTACACTTTTAGAAATGAAGAGGTAATCTCCTATATGCTTACCCAAGTGAATGATGAGAACCTTGAACAGCCGCTTACATTTTTAGCTAGGGTCTAGAGGGTTTTGAGGTTAGGTATACATATGTGGAGAAGCAAGTCCTTACAGTCATACAGAGTCTAAAGAAATTCAAACATATGTTGTCTAATAGTAGGGTTCACCTCATGGTGCCACATCTTAGTGTAAAAGATTTCTTGATCAGCCATGATCTGAATGAAAAGAGAGTAGGATGGATCACTAAAGTAATGGAATATGATGTGGATATGAAAACCACCAAGCTGGTAAGAGGAAAAGGCCTGTGTGAACACCTTGTTGTACACTTAAAATAGTAGGAGGATAGTTTGCTAATTCATGATGTAGCCACATTAGAAGAACTAGTAGTCCTGAAGGATTGGACATCAAACATGAGACATTTCCTTCTCACTGGGAGTGCTCGCAGGGCTTTGATAGGACCAAGAGGAGATATTTCAGACTCTAATCTCTCCCTTATGTCATGATTAATGGAGTGCTATTCATAAGGGATTTATCAGGAGTACTTTTAAGGTGCATAGACCTAGGTCAGGTCGATAGGGTGCTATCCGAGTTCCATGATGGGCCAGCTGGTGGTCACTTTGCTCCTAAGCCTACAGCTACAAGAATTATGAGACCTAGTTACTTTTGACCCACTTTATTCAGAGACACCCATGCCTGGGTATGAAAGTGCCAAAAGTGTGCTCTCTTTGATGGAAAATAATGGGTGGCTATAATGCCTCTACATCCTATTCAATTAGAACATCCATTCATGCAATGGGGCCTAACTTCATAGGGATGATTAACCCTCCCTCTAGTATTGGACACAAATGGGTCTTAATCGCTACAAACTAATTCATGAGATGGGTAGAAGTTGTTGCTTTGAAAGAGGCCAACAAAAGTGCAGTCCTAGATTTTTATGAAGACCTAGTGACAAGGTTTGGAGTTCCAGCTACCATCATATCAGACAATGCATTAGCTTTCTTGAGAACCAGAACGAGTGAGTGGGCATTGAGATACGACATCTATCTCAGCACTTCTTCCAACTACTACCCACAGGGGAATGGGTTGGCTGAGTTCACCAACAAGAATCTAATTAAGATTATCAAAATAACAATAGAGGAGAATTAGATAACTTGGCATGCCAAGTTGAAAATAGCCATGTGGGCAGACAAAGTTACTCCAAAGAGGTTAGTTGGCAATTCAGCATACATGCTTGTGTATGGAAGGGAAGCTAAGATTCCTCTTTCACTTGAATTGCTAGCTTTAGACCTTGATCACCAGTTACAATTAGAAGAAAGCAACATCATGGAGGTTAGGCTATGTGAACTGATGGAACTTCAAGAGACAAGGGACCAAGCTATGGCTTCTATGACCAGCCGTCAACTAAAAACAAAGAATCATTTTGATAAGAGATCCTTGTCAAAAGGTTTCTCTGAAGGAGACATCATCTTGAAATGGGATGAGGACTGAGCTAAGCCTGGAAAGCACATGAAGTTCCATGCCCTGTGGAGTGGTCCATATGTCATCACTCAATGCAAGCAGCACAATGCATTCCAACTCTCTAGGTTGGATGGTGAAGAACTATGTATCCCAGTTAATGGGATACATCTTAAGCATTATCACTGAGCCTTCTCCCATTATGTACATATTCTCCTTATTTTTTCCCTATTTTCCCTAAGTGCTTTTGCACATGTTAGTAGTTTTCTTAACCTTGTGTGTGTTTTGTTTCCCTTTTGGGGTAAAAGCTTCATGATTTATTTTTGGATATCTCAAGGCTATTGATAAATCTTTCAAAGTTACATCTTGACTCCATGCCCAATGGACTTTGAGGCTACTAATATTCTTCAGCATAGCAGGCAATGCTTCCCTTGCGAATCACCAAATTATTGATCATTTTTTGGTCCCATGGGCAAAAAATTGGTCTCCCTTTTCTTTTCTTTCAATTTTTATGCCTAGACATGAAGGATAATGCAAAAATATGCTTCTGTAACTCATTTTTCTCTTGGCAAGCAAAAGGCTCAACTTCAAGCATTTGGTATGGAGAGTACAGGCAAGGTTAGGAGTGATTATGTAGGAATTTACAAAAGAACAAGTAAAACCACTTCAAAAGGCTTTTAATTGGAGAAATGAACTAGGTTCAAAAGGCCAAAGGATCGCTTCCAAAAGCCTGAAGGGTAGGTGCCCTTGCAGGGGGAACCCAAACAACAAGCAATGCCTTTGTAACTCTTTTGAAAGGCAATTTTAGAGACCAAGTAGCCCTTATAGAGGGCAAAAAATGCTTTAAAAAGGACCAAAGAAAGAGGGCCGAAAGGTAAGGTTTCCTTTGAGAAAGTGGACAAGGCAAAAAAGGGGCAAAGTTTTCCTTTGGAGAAAGACAAGGCAAAAGATAAAAGATTCCTTCGGACTTTTATCTGGAGGAAATCCAAGGAGAAAACAAAGGTTGAATTCCTTCAAAAAAATGTCCGAAGGAATTCCTTCAGGAATTTTGTCTAAACAAATTCACAAGGCAAGGATCCAAATGGAAATTACCCTTCAAAAATAAATCTGTAGCAAAATGGCAAATGCAAAGTCCTTCAGACAAAAATTTGAAGGAATTCCTTTAGACATTTTGTCTGAAGGAAAAGACCGATCGAAAGAGAGAAAGGGGCCAAGGCATGAAGGAAGGTTTCCTTCAGGCAAAATGTTTAAAGGAATTGAGAAGCCAAAGTAGCCTAAAGGAGCTCGAAAGGCAAGTGCCCTTGCAGGGGACTCTCAGTTGCCAAAAGGTGGACCTTTTCCAAGCTCCGAAGGGACACCTTCCTTTTAGGAGGGTTCAACAACAAAACGGCGATGGAATTGTGATAAAATATAAAAAAATTACCAAAGGGGTGATGGGCTCAAAGATGTCAAATTAAGCATCATAAACTAGCTGTTAGAATCCAAACGTTCGATGACGTCCTCACAAACGTCAAATTTAGGATAATGGAATAGCTATTGGCTTTCAAATGGTGACAGACGCATGAACATCAACTTTATGGCAATGAATAATTGTTGATCTTTAAATGCTTGAATGTGAACCTGAAGGAATTCAAAGGCCTTAAGGCCAAAATGAAGAGACCACCAAGAAAAGAGCCCAAAGAGCTAAGGATTGACAGAAGGTAGCCTCGAGGGCTGAAAGAGCCAGGAAAAGACAAAGGCCAAGAGTGAACTCAGCAACCCACTGAGAAAGGAGCCCAAGGAGCCAAGCACAGACATAGACAAAACAACCTAGGTGGCAAAGTAGGCATTATCAAAAGAGTATTACAGTGGTTGGAATAATCCCTATAAAATGGTCATCAAGGAGCACAAATAGTGAATGGCATGGCCTATTTTTCCTCATTTTGCATTAATGAGCAGACAACCACGTGAATCTCTTTAAGAAGTGGTCTTGTTTGTAGACAAAGGGGCATGGCCCATGCTTTCACAATAATGTTTGATATAACTTTAACACTAAAGTCAAGACCAAAAACTGCCATAGCATGTTCTTTCAGCGACTTCCTTTTCCCAATGTTTTTAATGTAGCATGGGCCACTTGTAAAAAGGGGCACCCTTGCTTTCTCTTTCTCTATCTATATTTTAAACTCTCATTTGAGAAGGCCATCTCTCATTTTTTTAAGGTGAAGCCCTACCAAAATTTCACCTTGAATCAATAGAATGCATTTTTACCTCTATTTAACTGGTTATATCTCTGAGTGTGTCTGAGTATTAACCTTATGTTTAGTCATTTTGCATGATGTTTTCAAAAGTTTGATACCAACATACCTGGTATAGACAAAGCACCATTTATAAAAGTAACAAGAAGTGTTGTATCTAAAGTACAAAGATAGAAAATGGTTATCAGACAGTGTGTTTTTCTACAGTGCCTATGGTAAGTTCATTTTCTATGTGTCTCCATTAAGCCTCCCAGTTAAATCTCCTACAGTTTGGTCTTTTCATCAAATAAAGTGTATGTATGTCCTCTTTTGGTTTGAAGTGTGAGTAAATGAGTAGATCAAACTTTTTTGGTGCATCATCATATTATTTTAAGTTCTATGTTTAGTAATCCTTGTCTCTTTTCAATCCCCCTTATATATATTAGCAGTAGTAGTGAAATAACTTAGAGATGCATCAAAGGGAGCTAGCCCTTATCTAGAGGTTCTCCCCTCAGTTTTGCCAGACCCACAGGCAAGAGAGGAGTCTCCATGTGCCATGTGAAGGATAGAAGCTCAGCCTTTTGTCAAGGGTGCAATCCAAAACATCAACAGTTCCATGGTGGAGGCATTGAATGAAGAGATTGTGCAAGCTAGTGCACAAGATGAGATTTTGGTGAAATTTCAGCCATGTGATAAAGCTGAAATTGAGTGTGTGGATGAAAAGATTTCAGCCTTGGAAGTGGCTGCTAAGGATATTTTTAAAGCTCAGTGTGAGATATAGATCATGAAGATAATTCAAGATGTGGAGAGTATTTGAAAGTTTCCATGAAGGAAACAATAGATTTGGTTTTTTTGCAAGTGAATGCACATGAGGAGGATATTTTTGTGCAAGCATATGCACAAGATGAGAGTTTGAAAAATGTTTTTTCAGAAATGGGTGAGGATATACAAATGTTTTGTGATGTGTAAGATGATCCAACAGGTGGTTGGATGGTGGAAGAAGAAATTTAGATGGCCTTTTGGTGGAGGTGGATGGTCAGTGGTGGGATAGAGATCACATGGGTTGATAAGATGTATGATAGGGATTCTTGGTGGAGGAGATCAGTTTGTGATGGTGGCATTTTCCCCACATCTAAATCCATTGATATATGGATATGCTTTTAGATGAAGAAGTTGGTTTCATATGGTATGTGTGATCCTAGAAGGATGATTTGTGGTCTCACAAGGACTATTTTAAGACTAGTACATAGATGATGGAACAGGATAAGAAAAAATTAAATTATTTAGGTGCACATGGTGTATTGGATGCTAAGTTCATTACACTTGGTGATCGAAAGGGTGGTTCTACCACTCACCCCATCTATGTGATCAAAATATCACATTATCTACTTTAGGTATCAAATGCAGGTACATCCTAGGGTTTGAACAATCTTGCATCAAAAAAAATATAGTGGTGTATTTTCTATTTTTTAAAGAATAAGTGGCATAAATACAATCAAGATAACTCATAGGATCTAAGTTTATTTCAACCAGAGGAGAATGATGTGGCAGTCAAAACATTATTCATGCAATACTATTCACTGATGATGTGGTAGACCCTATTCATCTTAGTGAGGTGTCACCATACTATTATTGATTGTATAGGTGTCACAGGTCAAATTTATCATGTGGAGACAATAAAAAGTGGTAAAAATGCACATGGAGGTGGCCTACCTTGTCTAAATAAGATGATCTTCCTTTTTGACCTTGCACATGTGACTTGTCTTTCACTATTCAACTATAGTGTTTTCACATGTGAAAGTGGCAAAAAATTTCAAATATGTTTATCTTTGGCACTGATAACTCTAAGTTGGGACATGGGGTAACATTTATTTGTCCTTACTCTTAACTTTCATCCATGTGGGATGTGGGGCATACATGTTTTGTTGTTTCCCTTCTTTCTTCATTCTTCCAATTCTATATATGTTTGTATCCATTCTTGGATTAGATAGGTGAGTTTTTGTGGGAAAGGCTTGTGGATGCCTTTGGGAGCCTCCTTGGCTAGTGTAGACCAAGTTTTTATGGGTTTAAGGGAAGCTTGGTGAATCTTGTTTAATGGCATGCATGGTTGGCATGACCCTATGAAATGTAATGTGATTTTTGATTAATGAGAATGTTTATGATTTTGTGAGAAGATTATATGCTTTGTGAGATAATTTTAGAGGGATAAGAATTTAGAATCCTTCATGTGGTTATAGGATAAATAAAAAATAATCATTTGGTTTAATTACAGATGCAAGTTTGACATGTATAGGATGTGGTTTTGGGCTCAATCAACTTGAATGTCATCATGTAATGAATGAAATAGTTGATTAGTTCAACTATGGAGGATATTAGGGTGAATATGAGGCCCTTGAACTAATTTTGACTATATAATATGATTTAAGGCTAAATTGGCTTTGATTTCATCATAGATTGAGCTAATTAGTCAAATAGTGCAATCGGTGACATGAGTTTTAAAAAATTGAGCCATATGACCCTATTTTCAATTATTTATGATGTGATTTGGAGTGAAATTGACCCTAATGTTATAATATAATGTACCAAATAGTTGATTCATTCAATAAAAGAGTAATTAGAGGCCAATTTGAGCTCCTTAAGCCTAACTAAAAGAGTAAGATGTGATTTGGGGCTAAATTAGCTCTAATTCAATCATAAATTGATCTAATTAGTAAATTGGTGCAATTTTAGACGTGATTTGGGTAAAATTGATATTTTTGAACCTAATTTCTATCTCAAATGACCTTAATTTTATCAAAAATGTAAACATGAAGGTAATTTAGGCCAATATGAACCTGTTAAACTTAATTGCAAGTCTAAGATGTGATTCAAGGGGTTAAATTAGCTCATGTTTCCTAACATGTTAACATTAAACCCCAAACCCAAATTTTATCACAAATGCTTATACATGAAGGTAATTTGGGCTAATTTGAACCCTTATAACTTACTACAAGTGTAGGATGTGTTTGAGGTTAAATTAGCTTATATTTCTTGACATATTGAGCCAATTAGTTGATTGTTACAACCCTAAACCCTAATTTTATCACAAATGAAAACCTAAAGGTAATTGGGACCAATCTAAACTCATTTAACCCAACTATGAGTCTAGGATGTGATTTAGGGATAAATTAGCCCATATTTCTGAACATATTGAGCCAATTAGTTGATTATTGGAATTAGTGATGCAAGTTGAATGAAATTGAACCTCATGAACCTAATTTTACCTATATAAAATGTAAATTGGGGGGTCAATTGACACCAATTTCATAACAAAATAAATAAAATAGTCCACCAATTTAATCATAAAGGAAATTGGGGCCAATCTGAGCCCCTTCAACTTCGCTGTAAGAGTAGGAAGTGATTTTCGGCTAACAGGTTTGATTTTGTAATGAATTGATCTAATTAGTCAATTGGTGCAGTTAGGGATGTGATTTGGGCAAATTGAGCCCTATGAACCTAATTTATGGATCAATTAATTATATAAGATGCAACATATGACTTAATCAACCTTAATTTTATAATAAATGCAAACATGAAGGTGATTGGGGCTAATCTGAACCCCTTGAACCTAGAAATATGAGTCTATGATGTGATTCAAGGGGCTAAATTATGTCATGTTTCCTGATATAATTACCCAATTTGTCCATTGTTATAATGATTGGTGCTAGTTGGATTGAATTGAACCCCATGAACCTAATTTTGACTATAAAAGTAATTTAGGAGTCAATTGACCCCATTATCATAACAAAGTAAAGCAAAATTTCCACCAATTCAATCAAGAAGGAAACTGGGGCCAATTTGATTCTCTCCCACCTAACTATACAAGATCAAGACATGATTTGGGGCTAAATTAGTGATGAATTCATCCAATTTGTCTATTGGTGTAATTAAAGATGTGATTTAGGCCTAAATTAGTCATGAATTAATTTAATTAGTTAATTGGTGTATTAAACATGTGATTTGGGCCAAATTAAGCCACATGAACCTAAATTATGGCTCCATTGATTGTAAAGCATGCAACATATGGGTAAATTGACCATATAATTTTATCACAAATGTAAATATGGAGGTAATTGTATAGGATTACTTGACATAATAATATTACATAGTTTGGATTACATCACATTATAATATAACATATGTTTGCATTATGTAATATAATCATATATCATAATAATATGATATATGATCACATAGACATAATATGTATAATTTTTATGCACTATAACAGATACGTACTATAACATGTATGCATTATTATCTCAATAGATAAAAATTATTTATCTAACTTTTATTTGTAGGGTATTTCAATAATTATGACCCCATAAACTTTCACTACATCATTTTGCATTTTCCACTGTGAAGATAAGAGGAGTCAAATTGTTCTTTAGTTCCCCCACCATAAAAAATAATCAAATTATTCTTCAGGTCCCCACCATCAAAAGGAATCAAATTATTCTTTGTCTAGTTATGGGTGATGGAACTCATTCAAAGAAGAGGAAGAAGTTAAAACATAACACTAGAGTAATTAAAAGAGTTGAGATAAAAACAAAGGTATGATTGCAAGCATTTCACTTGAGATAAGGTACAAACACTATCCTAATGAGCCAAATGTCATAGATAATGATGAAATTGATAATAATGAGTTGAATAACGATGATGAATATTTAACTAGAAGTCTAAATTATGTTACAAGTCCACATTCAAAGTATATATATTTTTATTTTGTTGATAATGAATCTATGCATGATGATTTACCCTATCAATGAAGATAATTTCATGGAAACACATAATGATGAAAGTAACAATGAATAAAATGTCATCCCAAAACTAAACAATGAAACCAACAATGAAGAAATTAGTAGTGAACATAATGATTTTAAAACACCTTCTCAATAAATTACACCATTAAAAAAACCTCCAAGGATTGTGTATATAAAAGGCAAGTACTTAATTTAATTTGATGAAAACATTTTGAAATCAATGCATAACAAAAATGTCTGATTGCCATTCAAGAATACTAGTTGAAAAAATGGGATACTTTCTTTTATAAATTAGATTTTGATAGTAACAAATGTCTATGGTTTATTTCATTGATGAAATTGATTAAGATGAGACCTAAAATATACACCCTGGGACTAAGAACATCTAATATGGATGATGAATATATAGTGTTGAAAATTTACAAGATACATATCATATTGTAAGCCCAAAATCATGCAACAAAGATTGTAATGTTGGATGACATATAATTACAACTTATGTAGTAAGTGGTCAAACAAGGAAAAAATAATTGATTTAAAAAACTATCCAAGCATTGGACATAAATATAAACATATTAATGAAAATAATTGGAAGATGCCAAAGCCTTAATGATGCCAATACCACTGAGCTTTGGAATTATTTAGTAGACTTCCACAAAAGGACAAGGCTATAGCCAATGCTCTCAAAGATTTACTTGCATAATTTTAAAAATACAATACAAGAGTTTCACCCAATACAAAATATGTAGTAAAAAATATAGACATCCAATTCTGACCACAACTGGCTTCTAACTAGACTTTGAATTGATTCCTACCAACAATTGAAAACTAAGCCTAGAAATCATTAAACCTCTTAAATTTGGCCACACATCATTCATAAAAGCTCATAATCATGTTGAGGCATTCCTATTTTGGATACTACCCTGTACACAATAATAATCTCTCATGGATTCATCCCTAATCACCTTGCGATATAACTACTAACAATTTGGCCTATAGAACCATTAAGTGGGGCACTTGATCAAATCTTGAAAGAGAAAAAATGCTAATCAAATTGAATCACTAATTAAATAAGATTAAATTCTTAGTTGAATTATCTATTTAAAATTAATGAATAACTAAAAATAAAAATTCCAAGAGCATTTTCATCATTGCCTTTATGAGTTGTCAAGCTCTTCTAAAATATCCTAAAGTATTTATTTTGAGAGCCATCCTTTGTAATTAAAAATCATAATTACATGATAAATTTTAACCCAAATGAAGTTAGTCTCAACTCACCTAGGGTTAATTTGAACCCATTTCATATTTAAACTCAAACTTAACTCATCTTGGGTGAGAGTTAATTCTTAAGGCTATAAATATAAGGCCATGCCTATTAGTTTCTAAGCCATTTTGGTGTAAAGTTATTATGCAAAAATATCTTCAACAAGCTCTTTTGGTATAGTTTTATAATGCCTAAATGCCTTGCAAGTAGTGTTACCATGTTTAAATCTTAAGCCAATCAACCAAGCCAAGGTACTAAGGAAAGATGAAGTCAACAAAGCTCCATTGATGCACAAGACAAGCAAGCCACTTCAACGAGCCATTTGGAGATCCAAGGAAGGTAAAAGAGTGTATTATTTTATGTATTTTGATGTAGCCTCTAAACACATAAAGAATTCAATAGTCCTTATAAATTCTCTCACTAAACATATAGTCTTCTCATAAAATCATCTCAATTGTCATTAATTCTCTCAACATACATAAGCTTTGAATAAAACATTACAATACAAAGGCCATGCCACCAATGCATGCCATAAAACTCTATCTTTACTTAGCCAACATGCCAAGGAGGCCCTCAAGCTTATTTATAAGCTTATATCTCTCCTAAATTTTCCTACCTAAGCATGTTAAGTATACAAACATATATAGAAAGCATGAGGAAATAAGGGAGACAAAACAACAACTAAGTCCCACATCCCACATGGAGGGGAATAGTGACAAAGAATGAGTAAAGAGCAAGGAAGTGCTATGCCATGTTATCCACTTAGGTTTATCATTGCTAAAGACAAACAAATTTAAAAATAAGATCCACCCTTCACATGTGAAACACTATTGATGAATAATAAAAGACAAGTTACATGTGCAAGGTGAAAAACAAAAACATCTTATTTAGACAAGGTAAGCCACCTCCAGTGCCTTTTTGACCACTCTTTCTTGTCCCCACATGATAAATTCAACCCATAACACCTATGCAATCAATAATAGTGTTGTGACACCTCACCAAAATGAATAGTGTCTACCACATCATCAAGAATAGTGTTACATGAATAGTGTTTTTTTGTCGCATCATTTTCCTCTGGTTGAAATCAAGTCATATCCTATAAGTTATCTTGATTATATCCATTCCGATTATTATTAAAAAAATAATAAATCACACCACTCTATTTTTGGGTGATGCAAGATTGCTCAATCCCTTAGATGCTCCTGCATCAGACATCTGAGGCAATTAATGTGATCTCATGATTACATAGAGGGGGTGAGTGGTAGAACCACCCTTTTGGTCACCAGGCATAATAATCTTGGCATCCCATTCTAATACACCATGCACACCAAAAAAATATGTTTTTTTCTCCACTTATAACATATGTGTATTAGTGTCAAAATGGTCCTTGCAAGACCACAAACCATCCTTATGAGATCACACATCCCATCCAAAACTGAAGTCTAAACCATCCTCCTCCACCAATGACAACCATATTTCAATCATCTCACATTTGGGTTGAATCCCACCATGAAAAACTAACCTCCTCCTTAAATATTCTCTATCATGCATCTCATCATCCCATGTGAGCTCAAACCCACCACTAACCATCCACCTCCACTAAAATCCCATTTGGCTTTCCTCATCCATCATCCAACCATTTGTTGGATCTTCCATAACACATATTACCATTTTTATATCCTCACTGATGGCTAAAAAATATTCATTTCACTCTCAACATTTGTACTCTCTTACATAAAAATATCCTCATGTGCATTCACTTGCACAAAAACCATCTCCAAATTTTCTTCCACATACATTCAAATCTTCCTGGCTTTCCTCTGCCTCTATCTACAACTCTTCATGGATGTAATATTTATCTCCTTGAAACTCCCCATGGTTGAAATTTTCTTCACTCTCATGTCTTACTACATGGATGCAATCTTAATCTTCCTCCATCTCATTATGTGCACATACTTGCACATCATATTTATCCAAAGTTTCTTCACAAGAAACATACACCTCTTCATCAGATTCAACATGCTCCTCATGCTCTTCAATTTTACTATGGGTTACCATAAAAAATATATCCTATATCATGTTTCCTTCCATGGAAATCTTTTTCATCTTCTCTTCTCTCTTTAAGGCAATTCTCATCTCTTGCCTCTTTATTCTCTCAATAAGTAGCTTCACATGCCACTTCATCCTCTTCTTCACTACTATGCCAAATACTTGTCTCTCTTCCTCTTGCATACGCTCCATAATCATGTCCAATTTATCTTGCATCTTAATCAACACATTCACCACATTATTTTTTTCATTCTTCTTCTCCATCTTTATACATGAAAAATACAAAAACAATGATGCACTCTAGCATCTCCTCCTCCCAATAAGATTTGAACTTGTTCTGATACCAGTTGATGTGGCCTCTAACCACATAAAGGATTAAACAATCCTTATACCTATAAAATTATCTCACAAAAAATATAATCTTCTCATAAAATCATATCAATTCACATTAATTCTCTCAACATATATAAGCTTTCAACAAAGCATTACAATACAAAGGCCATGCCACCAATGCATGCCATCAAACTCTATCTTTACTTGGCCAATATGCCAAATATACCATAAAGCTTATATATAATATTATATCTCTTCTAAATTTTCCTACCAAAGCATGGAAAGGATATAAATATATATATAAAGCATAAGGAAATAAGGGAGACAAAACAACAAGTCCCACATCCCACATGGAGGGGAATCATGACAAAGGAGTAAAGAATAAGGAAGTGATATGCCATGTTCTTCTCTTAGGTTCATCATTGATAAAGATATGAATATTTGAAAATATGAGTCACCCTTCACATGAAAAACACTATTTATGAATAGTGAAATACAAGTCACATGTGCAAGGTCAAAAAGAAGAGCATCTTCTTTAGACAATGTAGGCCACCTCCATGTGCCTTTTTGACCACTCTTTCTTGTTCCCACATGAAAAAATTCAACCCATGACACCTATGAAATAAATAATAATAGTGTGACACCTCACCAAGATGAATAATGTCCACCATCATTAGTGAATAGTGCTGCATGAATAGTATTTTTCCACTGCATCATTTTTTTAAAAATTTCATATGTATGTTTGTTATCTACACTCTCCCTAGTGTCTAGACTAGAGGTGTTAGGATTTTAGTGTGTTTATTTGATTTTTATTTTTTGAATTAACACATGAATAACCTCCCCTCTACATATTCCTTGTTCAAAAAAAGAAGAATTGGTTCTCATAACTATGAATTGCATCCAAAACGTTTATTGGATATGATGCAAACACAATTATATTATAAGTTTTTGGAAAATATTCATAAATTCATATTAATCAAATATATTTTGAGATGGACAAACCATTCTATGTAAAAATAAATCACACATGCACCACTTGTTTTTGTAGGAAACATGTTGAACTTTCAATGCACTATGATGTTTTTCCCATTTATGTTTTACTTTGCATAATGAAAACATTTTGAAAGAGTGTGGCATATAAGTTTTGTTAAAATTAGTTAACGATTTTATTCCAAACATTTTTTGTGAAAGACCATATGGATAGTTCTTTTATGACCAAGCATGTTTGAATGAAAATTGTAACATTTATGGTGGATTGCCAAAATATAAAATTTGTATCCATGAGGAGAATACAAGTGTAATTAGAAATGAATTAGTTATTTTAATCAAATATAAATATGTGACTTATCAATTAAAATATGAAAAAGAATATAAAAGCTAAGATCTTGTTACAAAACATATACCTATTTAAGAATTTATGGTCAAATTCAGAGAAGAAATTTTTTATGAGTATGCAAGGCATACACATAGGGTTAGATAGTTGGATGAATATTTAAAGTTAAGCAAGGACACATTCCCACTTGGTTCTATTATTTCAATATTTGACTTTGCTGAGAATTACATATTCAAACTACAAATGGAAGTTCAGTCATAATATTACAAATCAATATAGGTTTCCATATTTGTACCTATAACATTCACGCATGCCCCTGATAGTATAAATAAAGACAAAAAATATTAAGGGAGTACTATTTATATGTCATTGATGGTTGATCACATTATACATAGTACGCACAAGGTTATTTCTAAATATTCTATGGATAGATAACTGAGAAGAATTGTTGGCCAAAATTTGGGAAGTGTGTTGATATTTTATGAAGATCAACAGACTCAGTGCGATTAGTCTTATGTATCCTCTCCTTTCCAAGAGCCAATCAATTTTCCCTCTCCTACCCTAATGCCCATTCCCACTCAAGAGCATGAATCCCTTCCATCATGGATCTAATCCAATACTTTTGACCCTGGCTATGTCATGCCCTCTCTTGTGAAACCACCCTCTCATATACTTGTTCAAAAGGAAGAAAATGTGCTTGCTTCCTACTCATTTCCATCATGGAAATTCGTTCAGAAAGGCACATAGAAGAAGGAAGAGTTGTCAGTTGTGGTGATCCAAGAACCAATTCAAGAGAAGGAGTTAGTGGTTGAAGAGTATAAAAAAGAGGTGTTAGTTTAACTCAATGAGCTTGCCCTAAAATAGTTCCAAGACTCTTTATCCCTCCCTCAAGAACCACTAAAGAGACCACTCAAAGTACCTAGTTGGAAAGACACTCTCTTAAGTTGCAAGCAAAATAAACTTCTTCAACCTCCCACCATCTCCCTCTTTAAGGAAGAGCCTATTTTTTAAGGAATAGAGGAGGAGCTTAGATTTAAATTTGAGTCTCGAGAAGATGACACAAGTGTCTATGATGAGGAGATCATGATAGATAGTCCACTCCAAAAAAGGGAGGAGAAATTAGGTTTAGACTAACTACTGTAGCATGGCTTTTACATTGATGAATTAGAGCTTGAAGGCAATATTGATGCCTTCATAATTAAATAGGTGTGTTTTCAAGATGAAACTGAGAGCAAAAAGGATTTTATTTGGTACCAAGAGCTTCCATTTGGTATGGCTAAAGATGAAGATGACCAAGGTGCAGAAATTTACACAGTCAATCAGTTAGCTGACCATGTTGGAGAGGTCATGAATGAGAAAGAGGATCAAGATGAAGTATGGCAGTAGTTGTACCATGACTTCATGGATAAGGTAAAGGTTTTAAACCAACCTATGCCTCCTCTAGAGTATGGAGATGAACTCGTCAATCAAGTTAAATAAGTTGACCAATCTCAAGATGAATTGTCCTTTGAAGGTAGTACTGATGTCTTCAATAATGAGTGGGAATGGTCAGATCTAGAGCCACAAGAACATGACATGTTGGGCCTTAGGTGGATTGATGAACTACCATATGGCCCTTTTCAAAGCAAGCATAGAAAAGATGGTGTTGAAGTTGGCATTATCTTAGATGACCAAGAGGAAGATGACTTAAAGCTTTTCTGCTTAAGTTTAGATAGTAAACCAAGCACCAATTCAAAGGAGCCATCACATGTTGTGCTTGATTCAGAGCATAAAATTGAGCCATCAAAAGAGAATATTGCAAAAGTCCCTATAGTCCAACATGAACCAAGTTTGGAAGACATGAACCAGTATATCTACATCAAAGACATGTTTTTTCCATTCCATCCATTAAAGAGCACATGAAAAAGATTGACCATAAATCTACCTAGTTCACCAATTATGGTACCTCCAAAGCAAGGTATTTTTCATCTTGGATTGTTACAAAGGAATAATAGGCATAGTTTCCCATTTGATCTAGGAGGGAGATACTTGTAAATTTTAACCTTGTATATATTAGTATAGATTTCATGCTTTCTTCCAAGTAACTCGTGCATATTTCCTTTCTATTTTATTTTTCCTTTCCTAAGTGCCTTGGGCACTTTGTTTTGTTTTATCCTTGTTGCTTCAGAGGAAGTTCTAGAAAGGGTTAACCTTATATTTAGTTTCAGACCAGCTTAGTTGTAGAGCCTAATGACTCCATGCCCAATGGACTAGATAAGGCAAATTGGTCTAGGTTCTCAAGCATAACAAGCATACTTCCCTGTGAATCACCAGAAATGTTGGCCAAAATTTGGCCCACATACCAAGCTGTGCCTAGGTGATCAAGTTGCTAATGGATGAGAAAATGAATAGATGTTCTAGATGAAATGAGTGGACCAGAGAGATCTTACAATTCTCATAAATCTTTTGAAACACTTTAAAATTGCTTAAAACACATTTTGTTAAATTATAAGGGACATGTCTATAGGGCAAAAAAAGGTTCTTGAGCAATTTTCATGGTAAAACCAATCATTTCAAGCATTTCAAGCATGAGTTTAAAAAAGTTATGGACTCCATCAAAAAATATATTGACTCCATCAGAAAAGCTATGAACTCGACCTTGGAAAATCTAAGTGCAAAATCTTTTATTCAACAAAGTCTTTACTGGTTCTTTCTTTTGGATTTTGCATGGACTAAATGTTCTTTTATTTTGGGACTCTTTTTGGCTAAATGTTGAATTATTTTAGAAAATTTATCCAAGACAAAGTTTTCCAAAGGGATAATTATTTTGGAAAAAATGTCTGAAGCAAAATGAAAAGACCTTTTTCTTCTAGAAAATTATCTGGGACATTTTTTCTGAAGTGTAACTCTTCAATAAAAGGGTCCTTTGCAAAATTCCCGAAGGTATTCTTTTCATGAGAAAAGGACATTTCCAAAAATCCCAAAGGGTCCTTTGAAAATATTTTGAAAGTATTTTTCTAAAATCAAAGGTCATTTTCAAATGCCAAAGGACCATTTCAATTTTTTCAAAGGGTCACTTTCCCTTCGGAAAAGTTTGTTTACAAAAATGTTGAAGGATCATTTTAGAATTCCCAAAAGGATCTTCCCCTTAGAGAAAGTTCATTTCAAGAAATCCGAAGGGTAGAATGTTTTCAAAATGAGACTATGGAAAAAAATTGAAGGGTACCTTCCCTTTAAAATAGGACCATTTCACAAGCCCGTTGGGCATTTTTATAAAGTCTGAAGACACGAATTTCTTCAGACAAATTATCCATGGTAAAGTGATAAACAAAAAGTCCACAAAAATTTCTCAAAAGGAAATGTCTAAAGGAAATAACTCAAAGAATTGATTTACACGTAAATGTCAAAATTTTAGCCCCTATAAGTAGTTGTTGGTATTCAAAAGATCAAAGGGTCGTCAAGATTGTCGTAGCTTGACACTTATCGAGATCTCGTGATAAAAGATCAACGACATGAGTGATAGTCAAATAGTCAAAAAATTTAGAGGGCTAATTAATCAAAGACAAATGGCATAAAACCATCTAATTAGTAGGATATTAATGACTCAGGCATCTATGTCAGGTAGATCGATGGTGCAAATCAAAGATTATAATCAGTTTCTAATGACCAATAAAAACAAAGGAAAGCCCAATTAATTAGTAGGAGTTGGTAGGTGAAAATTAATGGATCATCCTTTGTCTTTTGATATGGCTCTCACATCTGACAAGCGATCGCTCGATCAGAGGTAGCATGACTAGGTCTTGATTTAGAGAATGGGGATTTTGCCCTTTTTTAGGTAGGACATGTAAAGGCAAAAGAGGCATGCCATATTTTAAATGAAAGGATTGACTCATTCACATCAGGTAGGAACATGCAACTACCTTCGATATGGCCTTGTCAGTTCAAAAGGAATGGACTTGAATGCATGAGGAGATTGAAGAGATTTTTGGTGATCTTGGATGGTTCATTTCATGGTAAAGGTAGTTACATGCTTTGAATGTAAGAGATATCGAGTATAACAGTAGGGGTCCCAATCATCGATGACCTCTTCTCTCAGTTTTCCTTGCTCCCATGAGCCATTTTCTTTCTCAAATACCTTCTTTCTATATATATTAGATGCTTTCCATTTTAGAGGGGTTCCCAATTTTTAGACTTTTTCATCTCTCTAGGAGATGGGGTACTCTTTGAGATAGTACAAAATATGCTCAACTTACTTAGGTTTAACCCTATCAAGCATTTGTAAGAACTACCTCTTGATGTAATAAAGGATTTTATTTGCCTATCTCTTGCCTTGGATTTGTGTCTATTAAGTTGTGCACTATGGCATTGTGTGAAGGAGAATCTTCCTCATCCATGGTCATCTTTTTTGACCTTGTTTAGAGAATTTTTCAATGTTGTTTGTATGTCTGGTTGAGTGCTCTTTCTGCCATTTATGTGAATCTTTAGTGAGTCTTAAAACTCTTCTTTTTTTGTATTTATTGCTTCCTAAACCTCCTCCATGAAATATTAATGCAACCAACTTGATCTTGAGGTTGTGTAAGTCAATATTATCCTCTGTAGAACTAGTGTGGGTTTAATATTATGGGAGTTTTCTATTTTATTTTGGTGCATCACCTGGTTAGCTTCCTTAAGAGACCTTATCCCTTTTATAATCCTTTTACCCATAGAGGAGTAGCTTAGCTTTAGTTTTAGGTGATCTATCAAGAAGAAGATGACCTTTTCTGGAGGTTCAACCTCACTATAGGATACTCATAGCCTAAGGTTGTCCCAATGCTTGTATCTAGGAGTGAGAGAGCTTGAAAAACTCTCCTGCAAAGAGTGCAATTCTAGCCTATAATAAGAACATTAATTTCAACTGACATTACATTTAGTCAAATAATTATACATCACAATTGAAGAATGCACAGATGTTTTAATACTTGAACATGATGTATATTATCTCTAATGTAGAACATATTTGAAGTTTCACTAAGACTAGCCATGGAAAAGGAGAGCATGATGGTGCTGGATCATGTGTAAAATGAGCTATTGCAAGAGATGAATTACAATTTGAAGATGGTTTTGTTTTGATTGATGTAAATACCATTATTAAATGGTATTATAAGAATATGTACCATGGTGCTCAAAAAAATTCTACTATTCATAAAAAAAATTGGTTGATGGAGGAAGAACACTTGGCAAAGTATGAAGATTATATGACTGTAATGAGATTAAGTGAGCTCCACTCATTTCTTAGCTTAAATGTAGGTTCTTGGACTATTGATATGAAACACTTGTTATGTTTTTATTCTACATGCATGGACTTATTTGGAATGAGTGTGAGTCACAAAAGTGGGTAGATGATTGAAGCTATAAACCTCTAATTCTAATCGACACATATCAAGTTCCACTAGCATTATAACTTACATATATGACATTTTCATATGACTTTAACCATGTATTTGATATAGTGCAACTAGGTATAAGATTAATCATTATGTACTATTTATTATCATTATCTATCTTGATAGTGTCATTAAGTGATATAGGGCATGTTTTTTTAGTTATTGTAGATGAGGACAATGAAGAGTGAACAAATTACTACTTATATCATTGTGTAGAGAAAAATAAAAAATTGAATTCCCCAATCATAAATGGAAAAAATATTGACTATCCCACTAGGTCTTTGGTAGTCATTGAAACTTGGATTCGATGATATTCTATAAAAAATTTAGAGATATGGTTGTTTTAAGACTTTGAAATGCATAAGAAGACATTGCACTATTCAAATTTGGTTCTTGCAAAAAATATTTGTAACAACCCCGCTAGGCTCCAAATAGAAATGTGAGATTTTTTTAATTAAATATGTATACCAAAAATAGATTACACCACAACAATATACAGAGACTATATGAAATACTCAAAGCGTGATAATAGAAACAAGCATAGTACATCACATATCACTAATCTCTAATATCATGAGAACACATCATAATATAAATATAGAACGTAATTATATTAGCTCAGTCACGACTAATAAAAGTCCAAAAACCACCATTGTCACTGTATAATAATAAGTAATTACAACACTTCATGACAATATTCAATAATAAGTATAATTCAATACAATGTAAATATAAGATACATGGCTCCTTTAGAGCATAGTTCCCAAACTCAAGTATATGTGGCAATTTCAAGTGTCATCTTGATAAGTAGAACTCCTATGGGGAGGAAGAGCATCATTCAAACACTTTTTCACACTAATCATGGACCAATGATCCCTTGTACTAATCCCATCATAAAATGGTCTTCCCTTCACAGAGGAGTAGATAGTGACGGTATATGAATCGAAAGAGAAGCAAGTACCCGTGTGTTGTATAACTTCTAAACTAACATGCAATGTATCATAGAAAACTATTCTATTGTAAGATATTTCACAAGCATATAAATCATACTCATGAAATGATAATGTCTCACTAAACATACTTTGGCCCAAAGTTTTATAAATAATAAATAATAACAATCTATAGATCAATCAAATTCATACACACCATGTGATCAGTCTGCCTTCATCTATCATTATGATACTAATAAGCTAGTAAATTCCATCTCACTCTTTACTCCACATCAACAATGCATATTGATAAAATAAAATTCAATCACGAGATTAATTTAATTTACATCCTACTAGCAAACACATCATATAACATGATAAACATAAGAATAACCTAAGCATATATTTATTTTGTCAAACATATGAATGAATCTTATATTATTTTCTATCCTATACTAGAAATAATGACTATAGTTTATACTACCCAGGGAAATATACTTCTAAAAATAGATTTTCACTACCATAATTAGTTTCCAAACATACTACACCTTATGATAACTCATATTACCATAGTCTAGTATTCTAAGACATAACTATTAGTTTTCCACAATCAGTCATATAAAGTAGTCTTAAACACATGAAAATATAAATTTTTATTCTAGTAACTAGATATAACGAAGCAAGTCACAATTTCCATAGAACACAATAATATACAATCATTAAACTTTAAAAGTTGTATTCACACAGACAAAAAGTCCTATCAACTATCACAAAACACGTTATTCATAATAGTAACCGACATGTATATATTAAATTAGTCAAACGTAGGTGAGAGTCTAGACATAACAAATATAGTATGTACCATCCAGGTATAACATACCTTTATAGTGTAGTACCTATGATATCCCATACTATCATAGTTCATAATTACATAATTATACATAACCAAACTTACAATTTCAAAATCAAATGATCCACATATATAATAACCATCAAGTAAATATAGGATTATACCACCTTGGTATAACCTAAGTTTAAAATGTATATTAGATTCAAAGAAATATAACTAATTAGCACGTACCATGATGCAACATTATATGCTAAATATAGTTAAGCATTTATATATATTAATACTTTTATAATATGTACCGCACACACGTATTCAATACTAAATACACATATAACTAACAATCAACCATCCATTTTATGAAAACAAAAAAACTCATAAACCTATTATAACATTTATTTAGACATCTCACTTTATTTTTTAAAACCCTGTTTTAATATGATTATAATTTTGGTCCCTTAGACTCCTGATGATTAGATAAAGTTATATCTGTAGCTATGAGCTTAGGATTATGACCCAACACAACAATTTTCATTATGTAATTATATTTCATACTTAAATTTATGTGTAGATATATCAAGACAAGACTCAACACACATAAAACATAGGATAATCCAAACTAACACTTGTTGTACTTTTTAAGGGTTTGAATGCACACATTCATTAACCTAACTATATGTAATCCATTAACATAGTTCAAAATCCATTTGAGGAATTATAACTATAAAAACACACCCCTATGAACACACACACATATTCACCTATATTTATTATTGAGAATACCATAACTTGGCTTAATGATACATTCATATTCTATGTTTTGTTTCACAATTTATATGATAAGTAACTTTTCATGTCATAATAAGGATAACACTGGATTACATTGAGTTCTGGCATCCCTTGTTCTATATTCTCAATTTAAATGTTTCACGGAAGAAGAGTGACTGATATATAGTCTTATGATTTTCATATCATTCTATCGATCTAGTCTCATTTTAGCCATAAGTGGAAATTTTAGAAAGTTTGTGAACTACATAAATTAAAACAAGATTTATGTTTTATGGCCACCACTAATAAAAATTATAATTTCCATTCAAGTTCCAATGCAATAGGGAATGTTTGAATAAGTTATAAAATCTCTACTATATAACTTTATATTTTTTTCTTAGAAACACACAACGCCTACATAAAGCAGATGCTTCCTTTATATTACATAACATTTCTTAAAAATTATATTCATAGTTTATATAAACATTGCATAACATAGTTTAGTCTCTACATGCTTCCCTTTTTTTCTTGATGCTTCTATTTTAGTTTAAATAATAATACACATGGTTTCCATATAAATTATACAATTTGAGCTTCCAACCTACACACGATGCCTAATAAGGAATCATTTTAACTTGGGTCAGCATATTCAGCATTGATTTTTCTAACTATGGTAATGCTAGTAAGGTGTTTTAGAATTTTCCAACAAAGGTACAATGATCTCAATCACTCAGTAATTAAATCAACAAAATCATGAATTGGGTATACTAACTTTATTTTAGATTAGTGATTCAATTTATCGCTACAGTGACTCACTATATAGAAATAAATCTTATTTTCCTAAAACCAGCGATGCCTTTTTCCAAGACCATTGACTTGTAATTAAAAAAAGAGCATAAACCAATGTTATTAACTAGCATCCCAATACTCAGCGATCCACTTATATATAGTAATCCATCTCTCATCATTTTCAATGGCTTATCCCAGCATAGCGACTTATCCCCATTAAATAAAAACTAGTGACTCATAAATCTAATATATGCTGGAAAAAATACATATAGTGAGTCCATTCTCACTTATACGACCTAGAAGTAAAAAATTACATGGACCCATGCATATAATAATCAACTTAACAGAGTAAGGCAATTTATCTGGACAAAATATTCATTCTTCAAAATTCCATGGCTATCCAATGATAATATACAAGGTGAAATCTGAGTTTTAAATAATCATGGTTTTATAATTGGAACAAGTTGAAAATTGATTAAATGATATATATATATATATATATATATATATATATATATATATATATATATATATATATATATATATATATATATATATATATAACCTCAAAAGAGTAGGAAGGGATTGGTAATGACACTTAAAAAAAATGTATACAACAAACTATACTTTTTAATATTCCACCTAGAATACAACGATCTTGAGGTTGTTGAGAAAGACTTAAAATCTTATATTTATGATGTTGTACTTCCTATGGTCAGCGATATTTTTAAAAAAGTTTTGATAGCTAAAATATAGGGGGATGTCAACAAATTTTAGTAATTAAAACTATTTTTCTTATATACGACATTGGTTCGATTGAATAATCATTGTAGGCATAAATAAGGCAACACCTAACTACTGGGTTATAGCGATTTCATATATATAATTACTATAGACTTATCTATAGTGATGTCTATTTACTTGAATTTATTCAATTTATAAAATACAATCAATCTGCATTTCAAAAGCTACTTAGTTCCTTTACAAGCAAGTTAAAACTATAGTTAAGTGTTTCAAGGGTAAAATAAATTACCTAGATAATAATATATATTCTCCCATGATCAAAAAATTGAATTTCAAAACACTACCTACCTGTAAATTGGACCAAAAATGTCCTTTCACGCTTTCTTTTCTCCTTTGTGTAACACCCTTCTTGTCTACGCTCCCGCTTCTAACTTTTTCCTCCAAAAATACCTATGATAATGATTAATTTCCTTCTTAATTTTTACCCCCTAAAATAGGTGTAGCTCTTTTGCTTTAATTTATTATTATTATTTTTTTTCTCTTTTTTATTTGTTTTAGTTATTTTTTAATATATTTAATTCCTTAATTTTTTAAAAATTAAACCATTAAAAAAAATCTATCTTTTTTTTTTTTGTTTTTTTCCCTTTCTAATGTAGTTTCTATTTTTTTATATATTTTAACATTAAATACTAAAATTCTATGATTTAATTAAATAAATTAACATACACATATGCTATAGCATTTTAAATGTCAATTTCAGAATTACTAATAATCTAGATTTTAAATTTACTTTTGCTAATAATAATTTTACCAACATTAATGATAAAATATACTAAATATGCAAAAAGAATTTATTGTGATATTTAACCTATATTGACAATCCATGAAAATCAATTTTTTAAAGCAAGTAGAAATAAACACATCATATTCAGCTATTTTTAATGCATTCTACCATGTGCTAATTACTATGGTGTAAACAAGGGTTTTGCTAGTTTTTTGTTGACCTCTAACATCTCCCTCTACATCACCCTCTCTGATAATATTTTCCCTCCAGCACACTCTGAGGGATGAGTCCTTCTGCATCAACCTCACAACATGCAGGTAGTTAGATCATATCACATATAGCATAAAATATAATTGAAACAACACATCAATATGTTTAAAATGTAAATGCATACATTATAGCTAACTCACAATAAAACAAACATGTACCATCATATATCTAGGAAATATTCTATTATCTCATAATAGCATATATCTTAAACTTAGTTAGAACTATAATCAAATCATATGTGTTAACTATAAATATACATGGATAGTCAAATAGTTTACTTAGCAAGGATTCAAGATGTAACATCCTTCCTCCCCAAAGCTGATCATTATACCAGATGACTCTTAACAAATATAAATTTTAAATTAAAAATATTATTTAGTAGAGAAATAACTCAGTATAAAGTATCAAATTAAATAAATAAATATGAAATTATATGTAAAATTCATTGAAGTTCCCTCAAGTTGCATTATTATCAGAGTATTGATCCCACAAGACCCTGCTCTGTAACATCTCCTAGTTATGCAAACATGGTTAGTGAATATTACTTACTCTGATTGATTCTATTATGACCACCCTGAATTATAGAACCATCAAGATGAGCCTATATATTATAGGGCTAACCACCTCTGTTACATTGAAGGGTTCCACATATCTTAGTAAAAGTTTCACCAGCTTCCCAAGAGCAGATAAGATCATCATACAAGTCAAAATAAATGACTAGGGAGATTTCCAAAAAATCTTTTAGCCCCTATGAATATCTATCTAATCTAGAGAGTGTTTTTCTCATTCTGAAGAAAATTAATTAAGGAACCTGGAGAGAATGATGTGCATAAGTTAATACTACCACTACTCCACATAGCTCTTGAGAAGTATAACATGTCAATACTATCACTACTTCATGAAGCTCCTGATAAGTATGATGATGAATAGGAACTAAAAACACTATATTTTTAATATATATAAATTTAAAAAATAAATATTCTACCATATACATGTATATGGCCATATGATTGAATTTGACAAGTCCGTCTATCAAATCCTAGATTTGATAAGTCTATCTATCGAATCTAAACTCAGTAACTATCGAGTCAATATGAGACTTAGTAGGATCCACTCATATTGTTGAGTATTCATATTTCTAATTCACCACTATTCCCTTAGGTCTTCATGACCTAATGATCTCCAAAAAGTGCACAATGTTCAATGAATCACAATTCTATACTAACAGATCATAGAAAATAATATTATATACTAAGTAATTCTAGATGTAACAACATACATATAATCATTCCATAATTTTATTAAGTTGCCACTAGCCAAACATAACTAGTATCATATTTTTCAGCTTAACCTATAGTGTTATATTCGTAGTTAAGAAGATAGATTATTAAAGTTAACATAACATACAAAGGTCAAGGATCACATCGTCCTTTCAACCTTATAAAATAATAAACAAGACAATATATCTCTATTTGCTTGACTAAAATTTTATAAATCAAAAGTTTATCTCAACCCCTAGATTGACAAGATGTTCCAAAGTAGTGACCCTAAAGAGTCACAAGTGAAAAGTAGAGAACTATCATCTCAAAAAATACTACATACCCTCACAAGGTAAGAAGAAAACACTGCAACTCAATATGGCTAAATCACTACCTACTTACCAAATTTGTAACTATAGTATCACAATCTATTTCCATAATCAGAAGAGAAATATACTAATCACAAAGATATATCAATCTATCCAATCTTGCCACTTCTTTCTCAACAACAAGTAGAAGATATTCTCCCAAAAACTTCAAGGGAATATGGTCAACAACATTTCAAAAATAAGTTCCCATTTAAGGGAATCATTAAATCAACATCATGAAAATATGAATCCTCTCAATAACTTATAATGTTGTCAAAGGAGAATGAGATAATAACAACTCACCTCTAAGATAACTATGAGAGATGACACTTATTCCTAACCCACATAACTATAGGGTTCCAAACCATAAGTAAATTCCTAACTCAAAATAATTCTCAACCAAAGTATTTACACTCTACTACAAGAAAATTCCCACTGCCCTAGGTGGTACTAACTAAAAATGGTCTTATATAATTTTCCATTTCTAGGATTAACTAACATGAGACACAAAAACTAAAGCACATAAATTTAAGTAAGAAGCATCCTGTGCTTATTAAACACTCACAACACCAAATGCAAATAGAAAAGGTGATTTGATTACCAAGAAAGATGTAATCATACTCGATATGTTTGAACTAAGGGATCAAACTATGGTATAAATCTCTTGTTCATAACTCATGAACTATGTTATGTACTCACCTATCGAAACCTCATAAACAATACTCACCATAGGGACACTAGATAAACCAACCCTTAACAAATCAAAAGAGTACGACTGCTCTTAGGAGTACACACTCAATGTTCATCCCACACATTTCACGAATGTCTCATACTTACAATAGTCACTAGGCTATACAGAAGGGTCTACCAAGTCTCAAAACTCTAATCATGATGTAACATGGTTCTGCATTATGGTATTACAAATCTAAAATATCATTACAATACTTTATGTCACTAGGTTCACATCGGTGAATAAAAGGACATGAAAACTTTAATGGACTCATTAGGTCTTAGAGTTCGAGTCACAACTCTAATACCACATATAACAACCCCACTAGGGTCCAACTAGAAATGCAAGATTTTTTTTTAATTAAACATACCAAAAATAGATTACATCATGAGAATCTACAGATACCATATGAAATACTAAAAGCGTGATAATAGCAACAAACATAGTAATCACATATCACTGATCTCTAATATCATGAGAGCACATCATCATGTAAATATAGAAAGTGATTATATTAACTTAATCACGACTGATATAAGTGTAAAATCCACCACTATTATTATACAATAAGAAGTAATTACAACTCTTAATGAAAATATTTAATAATAAGTACAATTCAATACAATGTACATATAAGATACATGGCTCCTCTAGAGCATAGTTTTTGAACTCAACTATCTGTGACAATCTTAAATATCATCTTGATAAGTAGTACTATTTTGGGGAGGGAGAGTATAATCTAAGTGATTTTTCACATTATATACATAACAATGATCTCCTACACTAATTCAAATAGGAAATGACCCTCTCTTCATGGATGAGTAGATAGTGATGGTGCAGAAATCCAAAAATACAAGCAAGTACCCATGTGTTATATGATTTTTTAACTAACATGTAGTGTATCATAGAGAATTGTTATATTACAAGATATTACACAAACATGTAAATCATACTCATGAAATTATAATAACTTACTAAATATACTTTGACCTAAAATTTTACAAATAATAAATAATAATGATCTATAGATCAATCAAATTCATACACACCACTTGATCGGATTGCCTTCATATGTCATTATGATACCAATAAGCTAGTGAATTCCATCTCACTCTTTACTCTGTATCAATAATGAATATTGGTTACATACAATTTGATCACAAGATTCATTTAATTTACATCCTACTAGCAAACACATCATATAACATGTTAAACATATGAGTAATCCAAGCATACATTTATTCCATAAAATGTATGAATGAATCTTACATTATTTTTTATCTCATATTAGAAATAATGACTACAATTTATACTACCTAAGAAAATATATATTTAACTACAAATTTTTACTATCACAATTATTTTCCAAACATATTGCACCCTATGATAACTCATATTATTATAGTCTAGTATTTTAAGATATAACTACTAGTTTTCCATAATCAGTCATATAAAGTAGTTTTAAATACATGGAAACTTAAGCTTCTATTTGAGTAACTAGATATAATGAAGAAAATCATATTTTATATAGAACACAATAATATACAATCGTTAAACTTTTAAAATTATATGCACAGATACATAAAGTTCTATCAACCATCATAAAACATGATATTCATAATAGTAACCATCATGTATACATTAAAATAATCAAATGTAAGTGATAGTATAGACATAAAAAATATATTATGTACCATCTAAGTATAACATACCTTTATACTATGGTACCTATGATATCCCATACTATCATAGTTCACAACTACGTAAATACACAACTAAATTTATGAATTCAAAATCAAACAATCAACATACATAATAACCATCAATAAAGTATGGTATTATACCACCTGAGTATATCTTAGGTTTAAAATGCATATTAGATTTCAAATAAATATAACTAATTAGCATGCATCATGATGCATCATTATATATTAAATATAGTCAAGTATTTATACATATTAACACTCCTATAATATGTATCTCACACAAGTATTCAATACTAAATATACATATAACTAACAATCAATCATCTATTTGATGAGAACGTAAAACTCACAAACTCATTATAACATTCATTTAGATATCTCACTCTATTTTTTAAAGGCCTATTTTAATATGGTTATAGTTTTGATCCTTTAAACACCTGATGATTAGATAAAACTATACCTCTACATACGAGCTTAGGCTTATGACCCAACACAACTATTTTCATTATGTACTTATATTATATACTTAAATCTATGTGTAGATATAACAAGACAAGACTCAACACACATAAAACATAGGATCATCTAAACTATCACTTGCTATACTTTTTAGGGGTTTGAATTCACACATTCGTTGACCTAACTATATGTAGTCCTTTAACATAGTTTAAAATCCACCCAAAGAATTCTAATCATAAGAATACACCGTTATGAACACACACACACATTTACCTATATTTATTATTAAGCATACCATAACTTGGCTTAATGATACATTCACATTCCATGTTTTATCTCATAATTTATATGATAAGTAACTCTTCATGTCATAATAGAGATTATGCTAGATTACACTAAGTTATGACATCCTGTATTCTATATTTTTAATTTAAATGTTTCACAAAAAATGAGTAACTGATATATAGTCTTATGCTTATCAAAGCATTCTATGGATCTAGTCTCATTTTAGCTATAAGTGAAAATTTTACAAGGTTTGTGAACTACATAAATTAAAACCAGATTTATGTTTTATGGTCACTACTAATAAAAAATATAATTTCCATTCAAGTTCTAATGCAATAAGGAATGGTTGAATAAGTTATAAAAACTCTACTTTTAACTTTATATTGTTTCCTTAGAAACACATGGCGCCTACATAAAGTGTATGCATCCTTTCTAGTGCATAACATTTCCTAAAAATTATATTCATAGTTTATATAAACATTTCATAACATAGTTTAGTCTCCACCTTATAACTCTATATCGTGCATGCTTCCCTTTTTTCCTTGATGCTTTTGTTTTAGTTTTAATAATAAATCACACAGTTTTCATATAAAATATACAATTTGATCTTCCAACCTACACACGGTGCCTAATAAGGAAACATTTTAACTTGGGTCAACATATTTCAACATTGATTTCTCTATCTATGGCTATTCTTGCATCAGGTGTATTAACATTTTCCAATAAAGGTACAATAATCTCAATCGCTCAGTAATTAAATTAATGAAACTACGAATTGGGTATACTAACTATATTTTAGATCAATCATTCAATTTATAACTACAACGACTCATTAGATAGAAATAAATCTTATTTTCCTAAAACTAGCGATTCTTTTTGCCAAGACCATTAACTTGTAACAAAAAAAGAGAGCATAAAATAATATTATTAACTAACATCTTAATACTTAGTGATCCACTTGTATATAGTATTCAATCTCTCATCATTTTCAATGGCTTATCCCAACATAGCGACTTATCCCCATTAAATAAAAACCAGTGACTCAGTAATCGAATATATTCTAGAAAAAATACATATAGTGAGTCCATTATCACTTGTACAACCTGAAAGCAAAAAATTATAGCAACCCATGCATATAATAATCAGCTTAAAATATTAAGGTGACTTATCTTGACCAAATACTCATTCTCTAGAAATCCACGATTATCCAAGAATAATACACAAGTTGAAATCTAAGTTTTAAATAACCATGGTTTTATAATTAGAACATGATGGAAATTGGATATATATATATATATATATATATATATATATATATATATATATATATATATATATATATATATATATATATATATATATATTTATATATATATATCATCTCAAAAGAGTAGGAAGGGACTGGTAACGATGCTTTAAAAATTTGCGTACAATAAACTATACTCTATAATATTCCACCTAGAATACAATGATCTTAAGGTTTTTAAGAAAGACTTAAAATCATATATTTGTGATGTACTTTTTTTTGTCAATTAGACTCATACCCTTGTGCAAGTAGTTTTAGGCCTTCACAGTCTGCTGAAACATGAAAATGATCTTAGGATGTGGGTAACCAAATCAGTGGATTGAATCTCTAGATTGTAAGGGCTAGCTCTCTTTGGTGTATCAATTAGGATCTCTACTCTACGATACAAAATTATATAAAAAAGGAAGAAATAAACTTGAAGGGAAATCCTACCTAATGATGGTGATATACCTAAATTTTGATTCATCCACTCAATTTAAGCTTCTAAAAACACTGATCAGACAATAAACAAACTAAATTTTTAACCCCAATTGACCTCTATGCATTAGTATTTCATGAAGAGGTTATATCTTGTGATCAAATCTTGAGGAAAATGATGGAATAGACTTGATCAAAGCACTAACCAACCACTTATATCTACTATAACTTCAGCCAGAAGCTATTAAACACATAACATAACCTGCATAATCTGATCAACGAGTAACTAGGTAAGAATCAGGACTTGACAAAGAAGAAAATTCTATCACATATGCAAATCACTGACATAAATACACTATACTAGTACTTTAGAGCTAAGAATTATCCTTCTATTAATCTGAAAAAGTTACACAACACAAATTTTTGGTAGAATATGGTCTTGCCAAAAACAAGATACAATTCAAGGTTGAAAAGCCAACTTATATAGAAAAAGTATACAACAAGCAAGAGATTGATGCTAAAAATAGAAGAGGAGGTCAACTCTTACATTAACCAAGTCCAACTTGTGCTATCACAACCTTCAAATAATATTATTTTTGTCTTTTGTCTTGCATGAAAAGCTCTTTGGCATTGAAAATGTTGAAGAGCCTAAGTTTGAGTCAAAACTTCCACCATGCGTGATGTTATTCTATTCTCCAAATATCAAACTCCACTTGAACTGCTGGAAGTAAATAACAATTTCCTTTCCAGGAAATCAATGCCAAAACTAAATTTAGAACTCTGCTTGAACTGCTGAAAATGTTAAAAGCTTTCAACAAGATAAACAAGAGTGCATGCATGAAATTTCATGTTGGCGTAGAAGGGATGAGGTGGACCCAAGTTTGACAAGTCAAACTCTTGCATGGAAAGCCATGCCACAATATTCAAAGGAATATGCCTCTTGAACTGCTTGAAGCTGAGTTGGATCGTTGAATGCATGAGATGACTAGGAGATAACCCTGACTTTAATAAACAATCAATTAAAACTTTTGACCAATCAACTATAGATAGCCTTTGCTTACATGGAAAATGACCTTGATGAGTGAGAGGTGCATTCAGATTGAACTCCTTGTCTTTATTATGGTAATTTCTCGGTCTAACACTTTCAGTCTTTTGATTTTTTACATGTATTTCTTTAACATTTATTTATCTACAGCTTATTTCCTCATATTTTCCTTTCTTTCAAACATTCTGGCATATTTGTTTTGGCTTTTCTTTTCCACATATTATCTCTTTCTTTCACCTTTTTTGCTTGATTCCTTTTCCTTTTGCCTTGGACAATTCCTTCGGACAAATTGTTTGAAGGAATTGATATCAATTTATTTTTTCTGAAGGAATTCCTTGGTCTCCTTTGCTTGGGTTTCCTCTTCGGGCTTTTGAATGGTTGCTTCCCTGGGTAAGCCTTCTGAAGGAATTATTTCTTTTATTCATTTCCTTTGGACAATTTATTTGAAGGAATTATTTTGAGTTTCATGTATTTTTCTTCTTCTAAAGGAATTCCTCAAAGTAAGTCTTCTGCTTGAATTCCTTCAAACAATTTGTCCGAAGGAATTCCCTCAGACTCTTTGCTTTTGGCCTTTTTGTGAGATCATTTTCTCGAAGGGAAAGAACCCTTTGGGATTTTTGAAAATGCCCCTCAAAAATTTGCAATATGTCCCTTTGAAAATGAATGGACCCTTTGGCAAATAAAAACTAACCTTCATCACTTGTGAAATGTCCCTTTGTCTTTGTAAAGTGCCTTTCAGAATTTTGTAATAGATCCTTCATAAAAATGGTAACAGTCCTTTCTTCAAAAAAATTACCTAGCCCTTTTGAAATTGTCCCTTCGTATTTTTGACAATGCCCTTTGGGATTTTGTAAATGGTCCTTCGGATAAATGTAAGTGCCCTTTAGGAAAGTGTAAAATGAACCATTGCCAAAGAAAAAGAGCCTTTTAGACAAAATGAAATGGTCCTATTGTATTTTTTATTTCCTTTGGATAAAAAGTCTGAAGTAAATCTTAAAATGGCCCTTCTCGAAAAAAATGACCCTTTGGGCTTTTGTTCTACACCTTTCAGAGAAATTGAATAGTCCACTTACCCTTCTAAATTACCTTTTTCTGAAGGGCATATATCCTTCGGCAAAGTTGGAAAGGAACCTCAAGAAAATGAACAAGCCCTTCAAAAAATTTGACAATGCCCTTCGGGCTTTTGTAAATGGTCCTTTTTTGAAGGGAAGAAACCCTTTGGATTTGTTGTAAAATCCACCTGCCCTTTTGATGAGTACCCTTTGAGAAAATGAAAGTGTCCTTCAGAAAAAAGTGTGATGGTCCTTGGAAAAGTTGTTTCAGACAAAAAGTTTGAAATAATTTTGATACTTAGACAAAACCTGAAGTCTTCTTTCTATGAAAGCTTGAAGTATTTCTTGTGTTTTGTGAAAATCCAAAGTATTATGACTGTCCCTTTATAATTGCTCTAAGAAAAAGTAAATTGACAATGACATGAAAAGCTTCAAATGATAAAGGTGACAATTTGACATGTGGGGTCAAAATTGTCAACACTTCCTATGGCTAGGTATTTATTTTTTAAAGTTTTGATAGCTAAAATATAGGGTGATACCAACAAACCTTAGTAATTAAAACACTCTTTTCCTTATATACAACATTGGTTTGATTTAATAATCACTGTAGGCTTAAATAAGGCAATGTCTAAGTGTTGAGTTATGATGATTTAAGATATATAAATACTGCAGATTTATATATAGTAATGCCTATTTACTTGAATTTATTCAATTTATAAAATACAATCAATCCGCATTTCAAAAGCTACTTAGTTCCTTTACTAGTAGGCTGAAAATACAGTTAAGTGTTTCAAGGGTAAAATAAATTATCCAAATAATAATATATATTCTCCCATGATCATAAAATTGGATTTCAAAACACTATCTACTTGTAAATTGGATAATAAACTCTCATTTCATGCTTTCTTTTCTCCTTTGTGCAACACCCTTCTTGTTTGCTCTTCCCCTTCTAACTTTCTCCTCCAAAAATACTTATGATAATGATTAATTTCTACTCCTTAAAATAGGCGTAGCTATTTTTCTTTAAATATTTTTTATTTTTTTATTTTTCTCTTTTTTATTTGTTTTAGTTATTTTTTAATATATTTAATTTCCTTAGATTTTTTTAAATTTAGTCATTTATCTTTTTTTTAATTCTTTATTTTTTTAATTTTTTTTCCTTTCTAATGTAATTTTTATTTTTTATATATTTTAACATTAAATGCCAAAATTCTATGATTTAATTAAATAAATTAACATCCATCTATGTTATAAAATTTTTAAATGTCAATTTAAGAATTATTAATAATCCATATTTTAAATTTGCTTCTACTAATAATATTTTTACCAACATTGATGTTGTCGATGATGGCATCAATGAGCGATGGTGCTCAAACAACGAAGGTGTGTGGAGGTGTGTGAATGGTGATGGTGATTAGTGTTGGGTAGGTAGTGGAGATCGATGCAGAGCATGCAACAAAATAATGGCTAGAGGAAGATCAAATGATAGGGTTAGGTAAAGCAAAGGCCAAAGGTCAGGTGTTGTCAACAACAGTAGAATGGTGACAATAACACTGAAGGTGTAGAGGAGAAGGAGATCTGGGACAAATAAAGAAGTTGCTTCTGGGGTGAGTCTGGGAGAGCAGGGGTTAAGGGAAAGGTTGAATCTGGGTAGGGGAAGGAAGAAGAAAGATTTCAAAAACTTTTCTAGATTTTTTGCCTTTCATTTTGTTCAATCTAATGTGCCAATTGAGGATTTTTTGGAGTTGGGGCGATCGATGGTGGACATAGGCTTGTTTGATGGAATCCCCTCTCTAGAGAGGTAGGTAGTTGCAACATCAATAAACCCACCTAGGGTTTCTACAAAAGCTTCAATGTTTTTGAGTTGCATCAATATCTCAAACCCATTTCATAGCTGTGAAGAGTTTTGTAAAGATCTTATTTTTAGAAATCAACCTAGCTCAGATTCTATTTTGATTCTTAGAAGCCAGATTCAAAGAGGAAAAACTTTAAAGGAGGTTAAAGTGTCTGTGGAGGATGCTAAGGAGATTTTAGAAGCAATTTATTCACAAAAAAAAACCTTGGAAATGGCTTTCTTAAGAGATATTTCTTTACTTTTTTTTAATTCTCCTCCACATTTTGAAATTTTTGATGTAGAGCTTTCAATGTTAGACTTGAAAAGAGGACAAAGATCTTTGATTGACAAGTGTGTTGGAAAGTGGCCATCCTGAAAAATTCTTTCAAAATGGTCTTAGAAAAATTGGCCCACACTTAAAGCTTATTCTTTCTTAGTCTTGGAAAATGGATTTTTTTTGCTCTTGTTTTAGTCCTCAAAGGATAGAGACTTTGTCTAGGAAAATGGGCCATGGTTTATTGACAAACATGGGGTGTTTTTCTATTCCTGGGCTCCATTTTTCAACCTAGCTACTTCGGTGATCTCCCAAGCCTCGATTTGCGTCAGATTCTATAATCTTCCCTTGGCCATGTAGGATCTTGATCTTTTCAAAAAATTAGTTAACAAGTTGGGCATCTTTATCAAAATTGATGAATCCATTGAGGATAATTTGAACTATGTCCGAGTGTGTGTTTTGATGAATTTAGCTAAACCTCTACACCATTCCATTAATATCTCATCCTCTCATGGTATTTGGACTCAGTTCATTCATTTTGAATATCTCCCCTTTAGATGTTTTAATAATCAAGATGATCATAAGATTGCCTCTTGTCTAAAGAAAAGCTTTCAAGGATGTCATTTAATGTTCTTGCAGAAATGGGTTAGAAAAATTGATTTTCTGAATCAAGATTTGGTTCATTGAATGCAATTTTCATCAAAATTCACCTCCATTGAGACTCTGTATGCTACACTCTTTCAAGAGCTTCAGGATAACCCTAGGAGGGTGAATGTTTAGTGACAACAATAGTTCAGATTGATAGGGAGTTAGGGAAGCCTTCCTCTCCCCTCTAGGAAAGGGATGTTGTCTTTGAGAGATCTAAGACAGAGCTTGTTAACAACATCCCTTCTTCAGAGGATTTATCATAGTAGAAGGAAGACTTTATTGAGCATGTAAAGGATTGGGATAAAGAAGATGAAGAGCTAGTCAGTAAAGTGGTTTTGTTGATTTCACAACAACCTAGTGATTTGAAGACCCCTAATTGCAGTAAGAAAAGGAAAAGAGAGAGGAAAATAGAAGTAGAGAGGCTAAAATTTGATGCTATGAACTCCATTAATGGGGTTATGCAATGGACTATGAAATCTTTACTCTCTAGCATGGGAAGACGCCTGTTAGTTGTAAAAGGTTGATTCAACAATTGTGCATCCATATAATTTGCTGAGTATTTTCATTTTTGGTATTTCTTCATTTTTAGCCTTTTAAATTTTTGGTGTGATTCATAGTCCTTTATTATCTTTTTGTTGAGAATTTTGTTAATTATTCTATTTTGGATCCTGGTTTTTCTTTTTTGTGTTCTTGTTTTCAGCCATTGCTTATGTTTTCTTTTTTCATAGGGACTGGGCTCTCGATTTGTGCTCTAAAATTGGTTAAAGTTTTGGTCAAAAAATTGTATCTATTTGAAAAAATATTCCTATTAGCATTAATGACAAAACATGTCAAATACGTAAAATAATTCATTACAATATTTATCCTATACTAGCAATCCATGGAAATCAATTTTTCAAAGCAAGTAGAAATAAACACACCATAAAGAACTATTTTTAATACATACTATCATGTGCTAACTAATGTGGTATGTGTAGGGTTTTGGCTAGTTCTTTATCGACCTTCGCGTCTCCATCTACGTTTTCCTCTTTGATGATGCTCTCCTTGTAGCATGCTTTGAGGGATGAGTCCTCCTGTGTCAACCTCACAACACATAAGTAGTTAGATCATATCACATATAACATAAAATATAACTAAAACAACACATCAATATGCTCAAAATATAAATGCATACATTATGACTAACTCACAGTAAAATAAACATGTACCATCATGTATCTAGGCAATATTCTACTATTCCATAATATCATATATCTCAAGCTTAGTCAGAACTATAATCAAATGAGATGTGTCAACTATAAATATCCATAAATAGTCAAATATTTTGCTTCACGAGGAATCAGGATGTAATAATATTCAATTGCTCAAATATCATGGAAGGCCATTAAATAGGAATATATAGAAAGTTTTTTAGTCAGATCATGTAGTTATTATTTTTACTATCAATATTAGAGAAGATTTTAGTGGTTCATTAGATTGAAATTTGAAGGTATGTTGAATTTTCAAATGTAGATCTATTCATTTTTATCAAATGTTTTTGATTTTGTAGATAGTACATATAAATTTTATTTTTAATTACTTAATAACAATTATTTTTTAGTTTAGTGGTGTCAAATAAGCTTCTACCTTCATGCAGTTGGCATTGTTAGTAAATAATTTTATATTATTGAAGATAAGATAAGCTTAATAAAGGTACTTAGTTATTACAAATTTAAGACACTATTGAGGCCAAAATGGGAAGTGGGTTTCTCGATATGGCATGATGAGAGGCTAAAAACCTGGCCTTTGATGTTATATGATACCTTAGACATGATTGTAGCACCAATTTTCTTCCACAAAGCACTAGAGATGGATTTCTACAGCTGGTGCTTTAACTTTGACAACATTTATTGTCAGTGTTTCCAAACTTTTAAACAATTATGAAAAAATAAATCAAGATGGATTTAGAAGTTGTGGTCATGAAAACAAATTTAATTTACTTATATATACATGATCAAAGTGATATATTTTCACTTAGAGGTCCCAAATACATAAATGCTAGTTGGAGTCCAATAAGTTGTCTCTTCACTTCAAAAAGTTACATTTTAAGACCCATTACTTAAGCTTGTGCCATGATTTTTTATCAAATTTTCCATTAACATGCTATGAGTAAAAATTATATGTATTTGACATGCATGCAGTGGTTCTTCTGGTTCATCTAAATGACTTATGGTTTCTGTTTTACGTACATTTGAAGTTAGGCTAAAAAATTACATTTTTATTGTATTGATAAGGGCATTCTTAAAGTTGAAATGGGTGGTGGGTCTCTTCATCGATCACGATGGGAGACCAATAAATTGATATTGTATGTTATCCACCACCCCAAGGATGATGGTAGTGTTATTTTGTAGCCATGAAGCACCGGAAGTGAAGTTCTTTAACTGCCACTTCAACTTTGATAACATTTATTGTCAGTGTTTTTTCACTCTTGAACAATAGTGAAAACATGTTTTTAGGTATATTTATATTTCAAGGTCATGTGAGAATGTGTAATTTGTTTATTTAGACATTCTCAAAGTGATAGATTTACATTTGGACGTCTCAAAGGCATAAATGATAGTTGGAGCTCAAGAACTTCTCTTCATTGAAAAAGTTACATTTTAGGACCCATTACTACAACTTATGCCATGCATTGGTATCAAAGGTTACATCAACATGATCTAGGATGAAATTTTAGGGACTAGACATGCATGAAAAATTTCTTCTAGTTCATCCAAATGACTTATAGTTTTTGATTTATGCATGTCTAAAGTTAGGTTAAGAACTTCATTTTTCTTATATTAAGAAGGGCATTCTCGAGGCTAAAATGGGTGATGGATCTCTTGATCAGATGTGATCAAAGGTGAAACACTTTGTTCTATATTTTATCCATGACCTTAGACATGTTGGTAGTGCCAATTTCTAGCCACGAAACACTCAAAATAGATTTCTCGAATTGCCACTTCAACTTTGAAAACATTTGTTGTCAGTGTTTCTGTGTTCTTAAAAAATAGTGAAAACATGATTCCAAGTGGATTTGGAAGTTGAGGGCATGGTATCACATGTAATTTTAATATCTATATGTGTTCAAAGTGTTGGATTTGCACTTATAGGTCTTGAAGGCATAAATGCCAATTGAAGCTCAAGAACTTGTCTCTTCATTGCAAAAAGTTATATTTTAGGACCCATTACTGCAACTTGTGCCACATATTGGTCTCAATGGTTCCATAAATTTTTTTCATGGTAAAATTATAAGTATTTTACATGCATGTGATGGTTCTTACATTTCATCCAAATGACTTACGGTTTCTGTTTTACGCAGTCTGAAGTTAGGCTAAAAATTTATATTTTTCTTGTATTGGGAAGAACTTCTTGACGTCACAATGGGTGGTGGGTCTCTCAAATGGGCATTATGAGAGGTAAATAACATATTAATATATGTTATACTCTACCCTAAATATGTTGGAAATTCTAGTTTTTAGCCATGAAGCACTGACAGTAGAGTTCTCTAACTGCCACTTCAACTTTGACAACATTTATTTTCAGTATTTTTTCACTCCTCAATAATAGTGAAAACATGTTTATGGATGGATTTGGATGTCAAGATCATGGAAACATATGCAATTTTCCTATATATATATATGATTTAAGTGATGAATTTTCACTTGGAGGTCATATAGGCATAAATTCCAGTTGGAGCTCAAGCACTTGTCTCTTCTTTGAAAAAAGTTGTATTTTAAGATGCGTTACTATAACTTATGCCACATATTGGTATCAAAGGTTAAATTGACATGATATAAGGTGAAATTATATATATTTTATATGCACATGAGGGTTCTTTTGGTTCATCCAAAATACTTACAATTTTTGTTTTATGCATGCCTGAACTTAGGTTAGAAAAATACATTTTTCTTGTGTTGGAAAGGGCATTATTGAGACCAGAATACATGGTAGGTCTCTCAAATGGGCATGATTAAAGGCCAAGAACCTGGTACTAGTTGTTATCTGCCACCCCAAATGTGTTGTCAATGTTGGTTTATAGCCATAAAGCACTAAAATGGCCAATCAATGAACTCTAGGGTACAATTTTTTTTTTTTTTGTGTGTGTGTGTGTGTGTGTTGAGTGGATATATGATAAGAAGAGAATAAATGGCCAATATGAGTGAAGTGGAGAGGGAGATAACACATTTTATTATGAAGTGAAACAAAAAATCTATAACCACAAAAATATTACAAGGCCTCAGGAGACATGAGAATTACAATATTGCAGTAATTCAAAGGGCCAAAGAAGAGTCTCTCAAAGAAGGGCAACAACTCTATGGAGAAGGATATATCACAAAATCACTTCATGATTACATGGGTGAATGAAATTTGACTCCAAGTACAGGAAAACCTTTCAATAAAGGTGGAAGAATCAAATAAGAATACAAAACATCTCCAAAGAGAGAACATCTCAAAGGAGGAGGTAGAACATAATCATTTCATCAAACTTGCACAAGTAAAATATATAAGGGCATCTGATGAAGGTATATAAGAGATGAGCATTCCATTATTTATTTCATTTTTAATTATAATAGAAGTGCATTATGTCTATAAATTCAATGATTATAAAACATTAATATCAAGTCCCAAATGATATCAAACCATTATAGCAAGGGTATCCACATTAGAATAGTGATAAATGGTGTAGCTCAATCATGAGAGGCACTTCAAAATAATATATGACTTTATCTCAAACATTATAATATTTTATCCCATAAATTTTTAATCACAACACATATTGAAAGATAGTAAGTTAGTTTGAATAAATTACATGAAGGAAATATTAAAGATGATCATATCTAACTATGGCCATACAACCATCAAATTTAGTTTTGTAATAATAATGTGAGCCAAATTATACATGGAAAGATGATCACCACAAAATGTGAACATATATATATATATAAGCATACAAAACAAAAACATACTAGAATTTCAAGTGAATGCCATATAGGCATACAATGCCAATAACATATACATTACCGTATATGCATAAAAAAATTACATCATCTAAAAACATAATAAAATATCTAATGAATGTCATATATGCATACAATATCAAAAATGCCTACATTTCCATATAGACATGCAAAAAAGTACAATATCTAAAACATCATACTCATCAAATAGTCTCTGTATCTTTGCCTTCCTTGAAGAAGACTCTATATGGGATCCCTTGCTCATAGATGGAGATCCATTAGATTCCTTGGATTCCTCCAAGGTCTGACTGTGGGTCATTCTACACTCATAGCTCATTTTTAACTAAACTTGTTCACACACAAATATTATTAATAAATTTACATACTATACATGCAAATTAGTTCAAAAATTATTTTTAAAATAGAATATAAAAATAATTTAAACATGCACTTACTGCAATCTCATGGTCATGTTCAATCTATATTTGATTCTAATAGGGTTAGTGATAGGTCAAGGTACCTAAACAATTATGTGAAATGGGGATAAAACATGAGAAGGTGCCTTGTTAATCATTTAAATACGACTACCAGATCATTGGAAACCTTGCATACACAATACATTCACATAATGTATATTTTCTCAACTATCTATTAAAGTAATTAAAACAAATCTATATTTACAATTCAAAATTACAAGTTAGCATGTACCTTGGTAATTTCATGCGTAGATGACATATAGTAGAAATCCCTATCTATATCTCAACTCATAGAGATGAAGGAGTCTCCACTATGGTCGTCAACTAAACAAACAACCTCGCTTAGTTTTCTAGAAAATATTGAAGATATGTGACAAACTTATCTCCTTTATTAAACCCATAATCAATTAAAATAAATTTCAAAACTCTTTTTTCTCTATAGAAATTGGAAATCAATAAACAATTTAGCTAAAAAATAATTCATGGTGATGTAAGACCTAATCCTTATATGAATGTTCACTCGTATAATCAAATGGAAATGATGTAATTTGGGGAATCAAGATAATAATTTTCCCTAGCTACTTTAATTCAGATCTTATACTTAAACTTTTATCACTCCTAACATCTAAAACTCTACTCACTTGATTTATTCCTTATCCTATAAACATGCATTGTGCACTTGTGTGTTTCTAAACTTATATATCTCAAGTTAGGACCTTATTGTCATGGAAGTAGACACTCAAAGAGAATAAAAATATGAAAAAGAGAAGCAAAAAATTAGGGGAAAATTTGTCAAAGGGACCTAGGAATAAAATAGACCAAGAGCGTACTATGTAATAGGACTGTATTTGAATGTTGAGATCATTGATAGATACATTTAACTTAAGCTATTGCATAACATGCATGATTCACACGAGGAAAATAACTTAAGGATTTGGAAGATAAGTAGTGGTACTATAGGTAACAATGAAAATATTAAGTATTTAAGAAACACTATGAAGAAGAGACGATAATAAAGAAACTTGTGAAGCATTAAAAGAAGTTCGATAAGGTGAAGGAATACCAACAATATGAAATTAGAAGAAATAGAAGGAGGGATATATTTTGAAAAAAAATGGGAGAAAGACATCATTAGACATTGGAGGAGACTTTCTAGAAGGTTAATCATTATTAAAAGCATTTAAATATCCATTATTCACCCTATAAAGTACATATTAAATTAGGGGTTCTTAGGTTAGGATTTTTCTCTCTATATATAATACAACACAACTCACATATATAATTTGCATTCACATCACTATCGTTCAAATTTTAATTTGAACATGTGTGATTTCTAGTCAAGAGTATAGATCTATAAAAATAAAAACATGTACACAAAGCATAATATTAACTCAAATTACCTTTGTATATGTTAACATTGGCCCAATAACATCAACATATGCAATAGTAGATGGCCCAAGAACTGGTTGTGCATATGTAAACATTGACTGGCCCAAAAATGCAGTAGTGGATTGTGAAGATGATGGCACCGTCTCCTTATGAAAAATAAAAAATTACATATTTATTATTCAATTTCTCTGTAGATTAATTGTTAACTTTTGATACAAATATAACTAAAATTTAGCATGTCAAATATAAAATATACCTGCATATGTATAGTGATTCACATGTGCACACTAAATATACATTTTTAAAACTCATTGCTCAAAAGTATATCATCTAATCCCTTGGAAGCACCACCATCATCATCTAGAAGTCCAATGTATATAGCACCATAACATATGAAATGATAAGGTTAAGTATGCACACTAGATGGAGTATCTCTAGCATCAATCTTAAAAAACCTACTTGTATACTCAATGCGTATGTCAATAAAGGCACTAAGTGTATACAAAGTGTCAATCTCCATGACCTCTTTCACCATAGAGGGGATCTCAAACTAAAGTGGTTTTTAGGTAGGGACCCTTGCACATCGATTAGGCACATGATGTGCACTTGGTCTATCCTACGTAAAACCTTTCCCTTGGCTTTAAAACTATGAGTAATAAAAATATTTTAGAATATTGTTAAGGATAAACTCACGTAGAGTTTTTGTTGACACAGTGGATTGCACTCGGGGCAGGAGGCCGAGCTCCTGCCTTCCACACATCAAAATGGAAACTCCCCTCTCACCTGTGTGTTAAGGTGTGGAGCTAAAAGCTTCACCAAATGAGTATTTTGCAGGTTGCTGGTGTTACACAGTCACCAGCGTCGGTCAAGAGCGACCGACGTCGGTCAGGAGTCGTCTAAGAGATGCCAGCGTCGGTCATTGATCGGCCGACGTCGGTCACAGGCAAACAGGCAGGAATTGACGTCGGTCAACTGTGCGTCCAAAATGCTATTTCTGTAGATAGAACAGATTGTTTGCATGATAGGATTAAGTGTTAGTCTTAAGTCCACATCTCTATCTTTAGTAAGACTATTTAGAGCCCTTGATTAGGAGGTGCATCTAATGGCTGTAATTGTATGCTCATGTTTCCTAATTATTATATATAGGATTAGATCTTCATAACTTATTGAATTGGAACAATACAGAATTGTATATGTTAATCATTCCAGGTTGTTGGAGTTGATTGTAATTGAGAGAGAGAGCTCTTGATGGAAAGAGATCTAGATATAGATCTGTACATCTGAGAGAGGTGTGGAAGAAAAGAAGTTTTTTTAATTATATTCCTTCTGTAAAGAGTTTAATACAAGTTTTCAGGGTGGTTTCTTGTATCTCTTGTTCTTTGCTATTTCTGATTCTAGTTACTTATCATTCTGGTTTAATTTCACATTTAGTTGCTTTCATATAATAATCAAATTTATTGGTTGATCCCCAACAAGTGGTATCAGAGCTCAGGTTGACTAACAGGTGTTTTAGATCTGGTTAGTGTGTATTGATTACAGGTTACTCATAGGAATTTCTGTTTGAGTGGGAGAAAGCAATGGCAGAAGAAAGTAAACTGAGAATGGAGAAGTTTAATGGCAAAAATTATCAACATTAGAGAATGCAAATAGAAGATTATCTGTATTAGAAAGATCTATACTTACCGTTAGGTGGGGTTTCAAAGAAGCCCAAAGACATGGATGATGAAGAATGGGAAGTTCTTGATAGAAAGGCTCTTGGATCTATAAGATTGAGTCTGGCATCTACTGTGATATCTAATTTATCACAGGCAAAGACAACGGTAGAGTTGATGACTACTTTATCAAATTTATATGAAAAACCCTCAGCTTCAAATAAGGTATATCTTATGAAGCAGTTATTTAATTTGCAAATGCAGGAAGGTGGATCTGTATCTAATCATCTCAATGATTTCCATGGAATTGTAAATCAATTAAATTCAGTCAAAATAGTGTTTGATGATGAAATTAAAGCTCTTTTAATATTATGGTCTTTGCTTGAAAGCTGGCATAGCTTGATAATGGCAGTTAGTAATACTGCATCTGCTTCAAATATTTTAAAAGTAGAGGATGTTGTTAGTGTAATCTTGAATGAAGAAATTCGTAGAAAAAGCACAGAGGAAACATCAAGGAACGCTTTAAGTTTTGAGAGCAGGGGAAGGCAAAAAGAGAAGAGCAAGAAAGGGAGATCAAGGTTTAAGTCAAAGATGAGAGGAAGATCCAAATCAAGAAATGACAGGAAGCCACAATGTTGGAATTGTGGAAAGATAGGGCACATAAGCAAAGATTGTTGGTCAAAGCCTAAGGAGGACAATCAGCATGAAGGTAAAGAAGAAGCAAAGGTTGCAGGTATTGCATAAGATGCTCTTATATTCTCTTTGCATAATAATATAGAATCTTGGGTGTTAGATTTTGGTGCCTCTTTTCATGCTACCCCTAATAGAGGATATTTTAGTGACTATGTCCATGGAGATTTTGGAATAGTGTATTTAGGGGATGATGAGCCTTGTAAAATTATTGGCAAAAGAAAAGTGCAGCTGAAAATGCAGAATGGCAACACATGGGTGTTGAGAGATGTCATGCATGTTCCCAGATTGAAGAAAAATTTGATTTCTGCAGGAAAGTTAGGAGATGAGGGTTGTACAGTAACTCTCACAGCTGAATCTTAGAAGGTGACCAAGGGTGCACTTGTATTGGCCAGAGGTAAGAGAGTAGGTACTCTCTATTTATTTGTGTTACTAATAATTCTCCTTCTGTATTATCTACTTCAGATGTGGATGCAAAGTTGTGGCACTCTAGGCTCGGCCACATGAGTGAGAAGGGAATGTCCATTCTTAAGTCAAAAGGTAAGCTTTCAGATTTGAAAAGCATAGATCTGGATTTTTGTGAGCACTGTATTTTTGGAAAACAGAAGAGGGTGAGTTTTCTCAAGACTGGGTCAACAAAGAAGAAGCACAAATTGGAGCTTGTTCACACAGACATGTGGGGGCCAACTCAAGTTGCTTCTATTGGAGGATCACGGTACTATGTTTCTTTCATAGATGATGCTACAAGAAAGGTATGGGTTTATTATATAAAGAAGAAATTTGATGTTTTTGACACTTTTAAGATTTGGAAAGCTATGGTTGAGAATGAAATAGGTAGGAGATTGAAGTGCCTGAGATCTGACAATGGTGGTGAGTTTTGCAGCCACAAGTTCAACTGGTATTGTTATATGCATGGAATCCGCAGGCAAAGGACGGTTCCAAGGACACTTCAGCAAAATGGAGTTGCTGAAAAGAAGAATAGAACAATAATGGAGCATGCAAGGTGTATGAGATTGCATGCTGGTTTGCCCTTAAAGTTTTGGGAAGACGCTGTGGATACTGCAGTGTACCTGATTAACAGAGGACCCTCTACAGCTCTAGATGGTGGAATTCCAGAATAGGCATGGACAGGTAAAAAGGTAGATCTCTCATTTCTCAAAGTTTTTGGTTGTGAATCCTTTGTGCACGTTGATAAGAAAAATAGAAAGAATTTGGATGCTAAGTCTATGAGGTGCACATTTATTGGCTATGGCTATGATGATTTTGGATTCAGGTTTTGGAATCTAGGAACTAACAAGATAATTAGGAGCCGTGCTGTTGTTTTCAATGAAAAAGTGATGTATAATGATCAACTCAAGAAGTTGAATCAATCTGAGCAGAGCAATGGTGAATTGGACGAGGTGACGGTCCAAAATGAGCTTGCGAGAAAATATAATCACAGACAAAAAAACACAGAGATCGATGTCGGTCAGGCAGGAACCGACGTCGGCAATACAGGAACCGATGTCGGTCAGACAGTGACCGATGTCAGTTAGGAAGGAACCGACGTCGGTCAAGGAGAACTGACGTCAGCTAGTTACAGGCCTGGAGGTGATCGAGGTCGGTCACTGTCAGAGAATTTGCATGGACAACGTGTTGTGAATGAGTCTCAGACACCCATCAAGAGGTCATAAAGGGTAAGTAAACCTCTAATTCGATATTCTCCTTCATTATTCTATTTATTGCTTACTGATGGTGGAGAACCAGAGAGTTTTGATGAAGCAATATAGGTGGAATCCAAGAATCAGTGGGAGCTAGGCATGAATGAGGAGATTGATTCCTTGAAAGAGAACCAAACATGGGATTTGGTTGAGTTGCCAGCTGGTAAGAAGACACTGAAGAACAGATGGATCTACAGATTGAAGGAAGGTGAGAATGGACAGATGAGATATAAGGCCAGATTGGTAGTGAAAAGATTTGCACAGAAACCAGGTATTGACTTTGGTGAGATTTTTTCTCCTGTTGTTAAAATGACTTCTATACAGACTGTATTGTCTTTAGTTGCTATTGAGGATTTGCATCTTGATCGGCTTGATGTTAAGACACCATTTTTTCATGGAGATTTGGATGAAAAATATATATATGGATCATCTGGAAGGATTTGAGGTCAAAGGTAAGGAGAAGTTAGTGTGCAGATTGAAGAAAAGCTTGTATGGCCTCAAGCAAGCTCTTAGACAGTGGTATTTGAGATTTGACAGGTTTATGACTGAGCATGGCTACAGTAAGTGTCAATATGACCATTGTGTGTATTTTAAGAGATTGGATAATGGTAGATATATTATTTTGTTGTTGTATGTAGATGATATGCTGGTTACAAGATCACACATACATGATATCTCTGAGCTTAAGGTGAAATTAGCTCACACATTTGCCATGAAGGATTTGGGAGCAGCAAAGAAAATCCTTGGCATGAGCATTAAGAGAGACAGGAAAAATCACAGCTTGATTTTGTCTCAAGAGGATTATGTGAACAAGGTGTTGAAACGGTTCAATATGCATGATGCAAAATCGGTAAGCACACCTTTGGCTGAACATTTTAAGTTGAGTAAAGAACAGTGTCCTAATTCACATGATGAGGTAGAGTACATGAGTAGAGTTCCATATGCTTCTGCAGTAGGGAGCTTAATGCATGCAATGGTTTGTACTAGACCGGATATTGCCCAAGCAGTGGGAGTTGTAAGTAAGTATATGGCCAATCCAGAAAAAGAACACTGGAAAGCAGTTCAGTGGATCCTTAGATATCTGAGAGGGACCAGCAGTAGGCATTTGTGCTATGGAGGTTTAGATACTTCTCTACATGGTTATGTAGATTCAGATATGGCAGGAGATTTGGATGGCAGAAAGAGCACCACAGGATATGTTTTCACTGTTGGTGGAACGGCGGTTAGCTGGATATCAAAGTTGCAGAAGGTTGTTGCCTTGTCAACTACAGAAGCAGAATATATTACAGTCACAGAGGCTAGCAGAGAGATGATATGAATGACACGGTTCATGGAAGATCTAGGAAAGGAGCAAGAGAGTTGCAGATTGTATAGTGATAGTCAGAGTGCAATTCATTTGGCTAAAAATTCAGCCTTTCATTTAAGAACAAAGCATATACAGCTTAGGTACCACTTCATTAGACAGGTATTCGAGGATGGTGATTTGAAGCTGGAGAAAATCCATACAGATAAGAACCCTGCTGATATGTTAACCAAGCCGGTAACAAAGGAGAAGTTGAATCTTCATTCAACTTCTATTGGTCTTCATGATTGAGTTGAAGATGGAGGAGCTAGAAGATGTTGTTGTACAGGTACTGGTGCAGCTGTTTATCTCCAAGTGGGAGATTGTTAAAGTGTGGAGCTAAAAGCTTCACCAAATGAGTATTTTGCAGGTTGTTGGTGTTACACAGTCACCAGCGTCGATCAGGAGCGATCGACGTCGGTCAGGAGTCGTCTAAGAGATGCCAGCGTCGGTCATTGATCGGCCGACGTCGGTCACAAGCAAACAGGCAGGAATCGACGTCAGTCACTTGTGCATCCAGAATGCTATTTCTGTGGATAGAACAGATTGTTTGCATGGTAGGATTAAGTGTTAGTCTTAAGTCCGCATCTCTATCTTTAGTAAGACTATTTAGAACCCTTGATTAGGAGGTGCATCTAATGGCTGTATTTGTATGCTCATGTTTCCTAATTATTATATATAGGATTAGATCTTCATAATTTATTGAATTAGAACAGTACAGAATTGTATATGTGAATCATTCCAGGTTGTTGGAGTTGATTGTAATTGAGAGAGAGAGAGATCTTGAGGGAAAGAGATCTAGATAGAGATCTGTACATCTGAGAGAGGTGTGGAAGAAAAGAAGTTCTTCAATTGTATTCCTTTTGTAAAGAGTTTAATACAAGTTTTCAAGGTGGTTTCTTGTATCTCTTGTTCTTTGCTATTTCTGATTCTAGTTACTTATCATTCTGGTTTAATTCTGCATTTAGTTGCTTTCATATAGTAATCAACTTTGTTGGTTGATTCCCAACACTGTGGGACTGGCGAAGCTGGAGGGGAGAGTCTCTAGGTAAGGTCTAGCTCCCTTTGATGCATCTGAGTTGTTCTAATAAGTGATAATACACACACACATAGATATATAATGGGGGGATGAAAAGGGAGAAAGATTGCAGGAAAACATAACTACTCTAAAAGAGGTGATGCACCAAATGATTTGACCTACTCAGACTCACACTTGAAACCATACAAACACATACGTACACTTTAAACTGGCAAAAGGACCAGGCTACATGAAACTTGACAGGGAGGCTCTAATGCAACACAAAAAATATGGACTCACCATAGGTGTTGTGGAAAGGGCACACTGTATAGTAGCTTCTTTTGTCTCTGTGCTTCCAGGTGCAGCTCTCCTTATCACTTACAGAAATGGCACCTTCTAGACACTAGGTGCATTGGTGTTAACCCTGTGAAAGCATTAGAAAGCAATGACTAAACACAAAACTAACAATCAGACACACACAAAGATATCTAACTAGAATAGAGGTAAAAATGCATTTATTGATTTTAGGTGAAAATTAGCCAGGGCTTCGCCTTACAAATGTGACAGATCATTTTTCCAAATGACAAGTCTACAATATATAGAGTAAGAAAGGAGGCCTTTTGGCGCCTTTTTTACAAATGACCCATGTGCATTCCAATCATTGGGAAGAGCCAGCCGCTTAAACATCATATGAGAATTTATGGGCCACACCATTTGTCTGCAAACAAGACCGCTCCTTCAAGATGATTACGCAGCTTGTCTGCTCATTAATGCCAAATGAAGAAATTGGGTCACGTCGTTAGTCGTTTGCACCTCTTGATGATCAATTCACAGACACTGTATCACCTACTAGAGTAACTGCTTGAGTAGACACCTTCCTTTGCCACTTGGACTGCTTGTCCATTTTTGCACTTGGTCTTTCTTCTGCCTTTAAGCCTTTAAATTCCTTCAGGTTTGCGCTCTTCTTGATAATCGATTCGTGTCTCTCCCGCTTGCCTTGGCTATTTTTTGCTAATTCCAATAAGTGACACATGGCATTTTCCACTGCTGAAACTGGCAGGACACATGGCAGCATCTGCTGAATTTATAGAAACTTCAAACACCTTTGGAGAGTTTTGTGGAAAATAATGCATGGTGGCTTCCGCTCTCTTTAGCAGTTCATCAGGGCCCACCACAATGCTTTGTAGGACAAAAAGGAAGGGACGGTGGGTGTTGACACTTGTCAGCTTTTGTCAAGCCTTGCAGGGAATACGTGGCACATTCCACTTCTTTTAGAGAAAACATGTCAAAGCTTTCACGGTTGCCACTTGGCACTTTCAACACTCTGGCTTTCCCTGGTTTTGTCACTTTCTAGCTCCTTCGGCCCTCGAGCTATCTTCTTGGTGAGTCGCTGGCTCCTTGGGCTCTTTTCTGGTTGGTGCTTAAGTAATTTAAAAGCAAACGACTATTTCACTATCTTAGAATTGACGTCTGCACACCCATCATTGCATTTGAATACCCAACAGCTAGTTTATCGTGTTCAATTTTGACGTCCTCGAGCCCATCACCCTTGGACTTTCCTTTTGCTTTTTGCTTCGGCCCTTTTTCTTGTGGGCCTTTTCTTTGGACTTTTTGTGCAGACAATTTTCCTGTGGATAAAAAGTCTATGAGAATTATCTCGGTCACTTTGACTTCTTTCAAAAATTTCCCTGGCCTTTTCTCTCTCGCGGCCCTTTCAAATTCCTTTGGACTTTTTGTCTGAAGCATTTATTCTTTGCCTCTGCCGACTGCCTTAGAATTTTTTTTGAAAGAACTTACCTTTGTGGCTTTCTCTTTGAAGTATTCTCTGCCCTCCACAAGGGCTCTTGAACTTGGAATTGCCCTCTGCAAGGGCACTTGTCCTTTGAGAGGCTTGAACCTTTCGTGTTGAACCGCTCCTTTGAACCAATCGTTGAACTAATCCATTGAACCGGTTCAACGGTTCAAATATTTGTTAAAACAGTTTCTGTTTGATTGAACCTATCGATGAACTTTGCATTGAACTTTGACATTAAACCAATGCATTAAACCAAGCCGATGAACCGACTGAGTGAACCGAGTGATTGAACCATCCAATTGAATCAAAACATTAAACCAAGGCGTTGAACCAACGTGTTGAACCAGGCTGATGAACTTTTTGATTGAACCAAAGTGATGAACTTACCGATTGAACCAAGGCTTTGAACCAAAGTGTTGAACCAAGGCGTTGAACCAAGGCATTGAACTGGTTCAATGGTTCAACGGTTCAAAGGTGCTAACTCTTGAAAAGATTATGTCATTGAACCACTCTTCCAACCTTAAGGAAAAGTGTCTTTGAACCATTTTAGCTCTCTTTCCTTATGAATTTATTCAGACAAGAGTTTGAAGAAGCTTTGTAAAACCTTGCACTCTCTGAACTAGTTCTTCATCTGCCAAAAGACTACACCTGCAGAGTTCGTAGAAAAAATCTTCCTTGCAGAAATCGTAGAAACTTCACTTGTAGAGTCCATAGAAATTTCTAGACTTGTGCAAAATCAAAAAATGAATTCGCCCAGAATAGTAGGGGAAGAAGGGGACCAATTTTTGGCCTGTTGGACCAAAAATGGTCAACAGTTTTCTCAAAAAATACAGTAGTACCTCATGGTTGTTACATAGTAAGTAATCGAACACTATCCACCATCGATCCAAAAAATTATTTCTAATCAAACTGTATTAGCATCGATGGATTGGGAAGCATTTTATGGATATTGGAAAGGATGCATTGGAATCTGGGTCGATGAATAAGACAAAAATTATGTCTTTTGATATTTATTTATCCTTCACCTCATGTGTTGATAATTTGTTAGCATATTAAGAGTTACACCTATCCCCATATGATGTCAATCTATCCATTTGACTCATTATTGAGTCAACTTGACCTACTATTGACTTTAGGGTATTGGCCAAACAAGTGAGGTGGGTCTTAGTTGAAGTGAGGTCCCTCATTCTCCTAATTGTTTATTCAAATTCTATTTCATTTTTCACTATGTTTGCACCCAAATCTTCCTAACTGCCTAGGGGGTCTTGTGGAGTTGTAGGAGTGCTAGGAAGGTTAGGAGAGTTAGGCAGAGTGTTAGGAAGGTTAGGAGGAAGGTTAGTATGTTGTTGTCTTGTAGTTGGATGAGATGTTAAAAAAATGGGTTTTAATAATAAAACAATGCACATTAAAAAAATTGCTAAAATCTAATATTAATAGGTTTCATTTTTGATTGATTACCTCCTCTCTGCAGTGGTATTATCGATTTACTGAGGTAACGAGCGATTGTAGCATGTTTTCTCCTCCTTCAAAGACAATGCAAACACGGTTTAGTGTAGAGAAAGCTAGAGAAAATAGAAAAATAGGAGAGAATGACAATGCCCATAGATTTGGGCCTTTTTGTTTTTTTATTCAAGTTAATATAGCATGTACGCATTATAACACATGCATTATGTATAATGGACATAACATGTATATGGTATAATGCATACATGTTATTCATATTGTGCATAATGCATAAACATTATGTTATGGTGATCCTGAGCCTAAGATTCAATAACACATATGTGTTATAGATATTACATAATAACATGTACGTGCTAGGGTAAATGTCCACAGAATTATCCCTTGACTCCTTGCACTTACCATTCGCAAGTATCAAGCTGAATTTTAAAAGTTGGCCAACTAAACCAAAGAGTTAAATGATGATTTTTTCAAGAGTTATTTCATTAGTGGAATAAAAGATATAATTTGTGTGGAGGTCAAGATGTTTAAAATAGAGAACATGATAGAAGCATTAGGATTGGAAAAACTTATAAAATATAAGATCACCTCCTAGTGTTGTGTCATGCCCAATTGAAAAACAAGTTAAGTATGGTAAAAAAAAATTATTTGCTTAAGTTAATGATGTTGAGTTATTTTAACGGTTGATGCCACTCATTCAATTTTATGGAAAAATTATGACATACAAAATTATTTAAATGGTTGTTCAATTTATTATGTTTTTTAGACCCGTAATAGGTTCTCTAAAAATTGTGGAATACAAACATATGTAGGTGAGAGTTAACTTCAATATTAGATTTAAAAATTATTGCATCACATGAGAGTCTATTTATATTGAATTAATATCCTTGTTAAGTAAGAGGGACAAATCACATTCATATGATGTCTTAATAAGAGTGTCTCTTTTCATTATATTCTCTTGGTTTCTTTAGTGTAAATGACAATCTAACATTTTTTTTGGTGTCATCAAACATAATGATGACAATAGATATCTTAGAAAAAAACTACCTTTAACATAGTTACCACCCTAAGGTTTTCCCAAGGGAGAAGTTCCTATCAAAATACTAAAAAACACTACTCTCAAGGGCATGTAAAACAAGGAAAGTTTATAATAATGTAATCATCTCTAGGTTATTACCATCACTATAACTAAACTAATAAAAAGATTAACATAATTTAAATGATGATCAACCTATAAAATAAGTACAACAAAATGCCTTAAGATCACACGAAGATGGAGATGAGGCAACTATAACTAGCCTATGACCTATACCCCATGCCCACATAATTTGGGCACTTACATATCTGCTCCTCGAAATCAAGGTTAAATTTAGGATCTTTTTGAACTTATGATGCACCTAATCCACAAAACATCATCACTAGAAGGGTTTGGCACTCTAAGCCAATAAGAGACTAACTAATGCAATTCAATAAAGTTTTTATAAGATTTAGACATCAATACCCAAGATGAAACCATAGTCTCAAACAATAATTTATCAAAAAACACCTTGAAAAACTAAGGTGTGTGTGCTTACTCAAAATCATTATTGTGCAAGAGCAAAATTGAGGATAAAGGAACCCACATTCCTTTGACCCAACAAGATTAGAAGTTTTAACAATCCTTGCCTTACACTTCTTGAAGAAGCTCCTTGTCTCAAGATTGATTCTATCATCAACCAAGGTCAAGTTGAAAGAATCCAAAATTCCCTTACCATGGTAAAATAAGGGTCATTACCCAACAACTAACTATGGTCACAACAACTATACATCTAAACATAGTATAGAGTTAACAACCATAAGAATACAAATGCATAAGGAATAACATCTTAAAAACCCATGTTAAAGGTAATAACTATAAGGGTTAGCGATTAATGCCCAATTTAAAACACTACTCTACAAGTTAATTGCTAACGCCTACATTAGAGGAGTGTCCTAAGGGTTAATTACCTGGGTTACCTACATATCTGCAATGACCACCTTTATAGGTAGAATTATAGTTGGTTTTATTTCACCCATTACCAAAATGAGTTATAGTTTGAATTCAAAGGCATCTAACCTTCGAAATTCAGTCATACGACTAAGCTAATGTAGTTACCCTTTGTGGATAGCATCATGACTACTAGTGGGCCCAAATGTCAAGATCTAGAACATAAAGCTCTGATACCACTTGTCAGGATTAAGAGCACAATTGATTACCTTGTATAAGCAACTAAACATGGAATTTTAACTAGAAGTAAAATATAACTAGAATTCAGAAACAGCACAAAAAATGAGAGACAATACAATCTTGTATTAACACTCTTTCAGAAGGAAATATAATGAAAAAATTACACTCTTCCACACCTCTTGGGCGTACCAGTAATTCTCCCTCAAGATTTCTCTCTCTCAATTACAAACACAATCAACTCAATAACCGAGTTGTTTTTTCCACCAGTTAGTAACAATACTGCCAGTACCAAGTACTCCAAGTAGATCTCCCTAATCTTGCTCCTTGATGTGTTACAGATCTCCTTTGACCTTGCTACCCCATAGATCTCCTTTGACCTTGCACACACACACCTGCAAATCAACTGATCTTACTTACCATGTAGATCTCCCCTGATCTTACTTACCATGTAGATCTCCCCTGATCTTGCTACACCGTAGATCAACCTGATCTTACAATTGGAAGGATCTCTTCCTTGTCCTTGCAAGTCCTTATGATCCTTCCTCTAAGGATCCCTTCTTTGATCCCTCATGATCCTTCTGCTTAACGATGATCCTTCTATTTTAAGGATGATCCTTTTAATTTAGGATGATTACAATATAGCCCCATGGGTCTATTAAATAGAACCCCAAGCAAACAATAATTAGAAACGTAGCTCAAGACTAAAATTAGTCTTTACATGCAAACAACTGATTCGTTAAACTAATTGTTCATGTAAAATTAGACCAGTTCTAGAAGTGCATGCAAACACATGCACACACACAGGTTGCCGACGTCGATTCTTGTCTGACTGATGTCAGCTGACCCATAACCAACATCAATTACTGTGAACACTGAAGATGACCGATGTTGGTTGATTAGACCGACGTCAGTTGCTCTACAACTCAGCAACCTCCTCCGTTTGCATCAGTGAAGCTTTTAGCTCCATAACTTAACAATCTCCCACTTGGAGATAAACAGTTGCACCTATACCTATACTTGTACATCATGTAATTTTGTTTCCTAGCTTGTATCCCTCTTCAAGTTCAGTCTTGAAGACTAACCACCACATATCTGGTGGTGCTTCTCCTGTCATCCAAGTAACCTGCCATATCTGAATCTACATACCCATGTAGAGAAGTGCATGACTCTGCATAGCATGAATCCCTTCTGCTGGTCCCTCTCAGATACCTGAGAATCCACTGAACTACTTTCCAATGCTCATTTCTCGAATTGGCCACAAACTTGCTGACAAATCCCATTGCTTGGGTAATCTCAGGTCTAGTACACATGTACTCAACCTCATCATGTGATTTGGGACACTGTTCTGTGAACTGTCCATCCATAGGTGTGCTAACTAGTTTTGCATACTGCATATTGAACCTCTCCACTACCTTATTCACATAATCATCCTGAGACAACATCAACCTGTGACTTTTCCTGTCTCTAGAAATACTCATGCAAAAGAATTTTGCTGCTCCCAAATCCTTCATGGCAAACCTCTGAACTAACTTTACCTTTAGCTCAGCAAATTCCTGCATGTGTGACCCTGCAACAAGCATATACACTACATACAATAATAGGATAATGTCGCGACCATTATCCAACCTGGTAAAATAAACACAATGGTAACATTGACTAAAGCCATGCTTTGTCATACACCTGTCAAACCTTAAACACCATTGTCCTGCAGCTTGCTCAAGACCATATAACCTAGGCTTCTGTCTCACATGTCCATTCTCTCTTTTTTTAACCTCAAAATCTATTCGTCTTTCAATGCTTTCTTTTCAGATGGCAACTCTACCAAATCTCCCGTTTGGTTCTTTCCCAAGGAATCAATTTCCTGATTCATGCCATGCTCCCACTATTTTCTAGATTCTACCTGCTCTGCCTCTTTAAAACTTCCTGGTTCTTGACCATCAGTGAGCAACAAGTAGTGTAAAGAAGGCGAATAACAAATTTGAGGCTTACTTACCCTTTCAGTCCTCCACATGGGTGTTTGAGACTCCTTCACAACTTGTTGTCCACCCAAAATCCATTCTCTGATCGACCTTGGTCTGCACCCAACCGATGTCAATTCCACTTGATCGCTGACACCAGTTCCCTGACCGACATCGGTGTCCACTTGGTCGCCGACGTCAGTTCCCTAATCGACGTTGGTATCCACCTGCCTGACACCACTGACTCTAGTCTGCACATGATCAACATTGATATCTGCCTGTTCGACATCAATTCTTTCCTGACCGACGTTGGTAACTATGTTTTCCTATGAGTGATGACTTTTACCTGTGAGCTCACTTTGGATCATAACCTTGTCCAAACTGCCTTGCTCAGAATTATTCAACCCCTTGATCTGATCTCTATCCATCATATTTTCCATGAAAACTAAGGCTTTCCAGTTCTTAAGTTTGTCAAAGACATCAGACTTCCTCTTAAGAACATGCATTCCCTTCTCACTCATGTGACCAAGCCTATAGAGCCACATCTTTGCATCTACATCTGAAGTAGATAAACTAGAATGAGAATCAGTAATACAAGTAGATAGATAAAGAGTACCTACTTTCTTACCACATGCTAATTCAAGTGCACCCTTGGAAACTTTCTAAGATTCCACTGTGAGAGTTACTGTGCATCCCTCATCACCCAACTTTTCTGTAGAAATTAGACTCCTTTTTAGGACTGGGACATGCACGACATCCTTCAACACCCATGTGTTGCCCGTCTGTAATTTCAGCCGCACTTCCCCTTTGCCAATAGTTTGACAAGGCTCACCAACCCCTAAATAAATCTTTCCAAAGTCTCCATGGACATAATCATGGAAAAATACTCTATTTGGGGTTGCATGGAAAGATGCAACAAAATCTAAAACCCAAGATTCTACTTTATCCAAGGAACATACAAGAGCATCTTGTGCAACAATACCTGCAACATCTGCTTCTTCATTTCTTTCATGATGATCTTCTTTCAACCAACAATCTTTCTTTACGTGCTCTTTCTTTCCATAATACAGTAATTGATAATTCTTGCCATTGAATTTCTCCATTCTTAGCTTACTTTCTTCTTTCATTGCTTTACTCCCACTCAAACAGAAACCCCTGTGAGTGACCTGTAATCAACAAACACTAACCTGCTTCGAACCAGGCTCTGATACCACTTGTCAGGGTCTAGAACATAAAGCTCTGATACCACTTGTCAGGATTAAGAGCACAATTGATTACCTTGTATAAGCAACTAAACATGAAATTTTAACCAGAAGTAAAATATAACTAGAATTCAGAAACAACACAGAAAATGAGAGACAATACAATCTTGTATTAACACTCTTCTAGAAGGAAATATAATGAATAAATTACACTCTTCCACACCTCTTGGGCGTACCAGTAATCTCCCTCAAGAGTTCTCTCTCTCAATTACAAACACAATCAACTCAATAACCGAGTTGTTGTTTCCACCAGTCAGTAACAATACTGTCAGTACCAAGTACTTAAAGTACTCCAAGTAGATCTCTCTGATCTTGCTCCTTGATGTGTTGCAGATCTCCTTTGACCTTGCTACCCTGCAGATCTCCTTTGACCTTGCACACACACACCTGCAAATCAACTGATCTTACTTACCATGTAGATCTCCCATGATCTTGCTACACCGCAGATCAACCTGATCTTACAATCGAAAGGATCTCTTCCTTGTCCTTGCAAGTCCTTATGATCCTTCCTTTGAGGATCCCTTCTTTGATCCCTCACGATCCTTATGCTTAAGGATGATCCTTCTACTTCAAGGATGATCCTTTTACTTTAGGATGATTATAATACAGCCCCATGGATCTATTAAATAGAACCCCAAGCAAACAATAATTAGAAACGCAGCTCAAGACTAAAATTAGTCTTTACATGCAAACAACCAGTTTGTTAAACTAACTGTTCATGTAAAATTAGACCAGTTCTGGAAGCGCATGCAAACGCATGCACACACATAGGTTGCCGACGTCAGTTCCTGTCTGACCGATGTTGGCTGACCCATAACCGATATCGGTTACTGCGAAGACTGAAGATGACCGATGTCAGTTGATCAGAATGATGTCAGTTGCTCTGCAACTTAGCAACCTCCTCCGTTTGCATCAGTGAAGCTTTTAGCTCCACAACTTAACACCAAACACAGTTAGGCACTACCAAGATATAAAATAAGAACCCATACATACATAATAAATGCATTTATACTTCCAAATTCTGATCAAGGTGAAATCAATCCTTACTCAAGTGTATGTTCTAACTTACCACTAACAGGGCTCCTTTCCTCAATGTAGTCTTAGGGCAACTAAAGCCTTAAATAATTAAAAAGCGATTAAGGCCTATAACTCAAATTAAAACTATAAAAAAATATCCTAGACTATAAAAGTGAAAGATAATCACATGCAAATTTATTTTTATAAATTATGCATTTAACAATTGCTACTCCCAAATGATTCTAAATACACTTATCTTCAAGTTCATAAATCGGATATAAAAGCACCCTTGTATTAATTCACGAATAAAGAGATAAATTTTTATAATCATTAGAATATGTTTTCCAAGCTAGAGGTAATGCGGTTAATGTATTATAATATTTTTATTTGTAAGGAACCAATAAATTTACTTAGCATTTTAAAAAGAATTTAACAAGCGGAAAAGTGCATGTAAATTCTTCGTAAAACTAGTAAAATCCCATAGTAAATTTATTTGATTCAATACATGATAATTTTAAGATATTAAAATTGTGTTACAACTTTTAGATTTGAAATTTTATGTTTCTAAGTTCTTAATTTTTGTCGATTCTAAGCAGATTTTGGAAACAAAAAAGAATGGTGAACATTTGCTCTTGCAAATGTCTTCTAGAATTGGTACAAAATGATTGTTGCTGATGGAATTATAAATTATATAATTGTTTCTATCATATTTCTCATTCTAATAAAATTAGTTCCAAGTCTCAATTTTGGTAGATTTAAATTTAAGTATTTATTTAACACGAGATCCTAATTGACTTTTAAGATTTATATTTGTACTAGAAAACCAACTGTAAAAAGAAGGGTTTTGAAAACTAATTAATTTTATTTGTATTTAAGTATAATAAAAAATTTCGACCAATATGCAAGTGAATATTAATCATTTAAAAAGCATAAAACTTCATATTTTAAAAGAATATAAGTCATTTAAAAAGCATAAAACTTCATATTTAAAATTTTTATTTTTTTATATTTATTTTTTTACTAGTTTCAAATAGTTTTAAGCAAGGTTGAGAAAGATTAAAAAACACTAATACTTGTTTATTTGACCAAAATAAAAATAGGTGTTTCAAATGCTTGTGTTGGACATGAATTCCAATTAGAGCCCTAAGGGTTTTTTAATTTAAATTGATCCATTGAGTTGGGGGTTTGGCCTTTTGCTTGATTTCTCGTTTGCTTAAAATGTCACTTTGTTTTATCAAAAATCATAAAAATATCATTCCCAAAGGATTAAATAATATATTTTAATAAGCTTAGGTGAAAATTCCTTAAATAATTTTAAAAGGTACAAGAGGAGGCTAGGTGCTTAATAAATTTATTAAGGCAATATTATTAATCTAAATTTTTTCCACGTGACACAAGTGTTGGTGGGTCAGATTTCCACCTTTGGATTAATTTGATCTCTATCATTGGATACAAGTTTCTCAAAAATGTTCTAAATTTCTTTATAGAAAGTCAACTCTATTGTTTGCTTTCATTTCTTTCTTTTTTTTAAAAAGAGGTTATGGAAGTAGAACACAATATTTTTATGATCCATTATTTTGGGTTTGGAGAGCATGCATATATATAATTTATTTATTTTTTAAAAATTCTCACAAAAGTTATATATATTTATATATATAATTATATAATTTAAATTAATATAAATAAACGTTTTAATAAGATTAATCGAGATTCGGTCAGGTCGCAATCTTTAATTTTAATTGTGGGTCATCGAAGATAAAAAATGTCTTCTCCCTTTCAAGCCTGCACATGCTTGAAAGGGCACATGGGTCGGAAGGTCCGACTCGCTTCCCTTCCTTCCATAGAAGGGGGGTTGGGTTCCAATCCACTCTCCCTACCCCTTGCCCATTAGCCCCCCACTTTTCTATGTGTGTATTAAAACATTCTTTTTATATTTCAATTCATTCAATAATGTCATTTATTATTTATTTTATTATATATAATCATCATTTATTAAACATTGTTATTACTTTATCATGAATATAAATATGTATATACAAATGTATCTAATTTAGTGAATTTATTTATCAATTAATTATTATATATGTGCACGTAATTGATAAATAAATTCACACACGCACGCACGCGCCCGCACACACACACAGAAATATAATATATATACACCGTTTGAAATACCCATTTTCTAATATTTTGATTGGGATTGAACTAAATAGTTTTCACTTTTGATTTGTAATGTATATAAATTTAAAGTAACAATTTTTATTGCGAACTCTTATTTAAAAAAAAATGGAGATACAAAGAATGGAAATGAGACAAAGGTATTTTCACTACAATTTGAAATGAAAACAACAAGCCTCATTCTATACTTAAGTGTGAGAGGAAGAGAGATTATTTATTTTCATAGATAGCTCAGTTTTCAACAAATCACAAAGGGAGAAGAGAATCATTTTATTGTAAACACAACTTAATCCAAATATTATAAAGGGTGAATTATGTATGCAATTGACAAGGTTAACTACTTTCCATTAATTCATTCCAAAAGAAGCATTAACACAATGACTTGTGTATTCTACCAACAACCTATTTGCCATTCAAGTGAAGTATGCAACAACTAATAATATAAAGGACAGTAAAAGTATATATGCTTCACCTATCAAACTATTTCAAACAAAAGAAGACATTTATACCTCTACTAAAGATGATTTGAGAGAGGAGAGAGGAGAGTATGTGTGTGTATGTTTTTCAAACAAGAACTCTACCTTCTATTTTAACAACAAACAAACAAAAGAGGATTGTATAACACTACTAAGCTAACATCTTAAAATACAAATAATACTCGAGGGATGACAAGTATAAAAGGTCTACATCTTCTCTATCACTTTCTAAGCATATTCCAAGCTCCTCCTTCAACAAGCTTCTCCATGGTTAGCCAAAACCAAAATGATCCATTGGTGAGAGGTTAAATAGAATTTTCTTGCCATACAAGACTCATACCTCTCCTTACAAGCCCGTAATTTTTATTACAATTCTCTTACAAGCAACGTGCCATTTTATTATACAAGTAAACCCACTTCTTCACACAATAATAAATTTCTTAAATTCCCACATGAACTTCCTACAAAACAATTTAATTCTCTTACAAAGCCACCCACACACTTCAACTAGTAGGACAAGCCTATCAAATTTAAGCTAGGGTCCTAAGTGTTGTAGGTTTCCTAGTAAGCCTACTTGATATGGTTCATAGCCTTTTTACAAGGCTTATGGACCTTTTAAATTTCTACTTTTAAGATATTAAATTTCTTAGGAATATAAAATATATGATTAAAATGTGATAGTTTAAATTTAATTAATTATCCTTGCGAATGCCTCAAATCGAGAAGAGAAATGTGAATCCATAAGAGGGGTATTACACATTGATCTTCCAGCTTTTGCTCTTTCAAGACATAGAAAACACCATAGTCATTCACAAACCCTCCTCTAAAAGTCATTCCACTAAACTCCCTATGGAGGCTAAAATGCACATTCATCATGAAAAAATGTTAATGTTACAATTGTGATGAAAAATTATCTATAAGATACAAGTGCATTGAACTTAACTTATATTTTTTAGATGTTGAATCATGCCTAAATGCTAAAGAATGGGAAGATGCTCATGATTCCCATGATGAATAGTTGAAGAACCTAGCACCACAAAATTGCACCCTAAATTTTTTTTTACATGTCTTGGCTGAGGTAACCACTCCTTAGACTATGAGAATAAAAGGGTGTTTTAAGAAACATCCCCTCAATATTATCATTGACTCTAGTAGTACACATAACTTCGTTGATCCTAGGATAACCAAATAATTTGATTTCTATGTTTATCCTTGTTTAATTTTTTAAGTCATAATCACCAACGGAGGAACCTTACCTTTTAAGGGAAAAATCCAAAATGTTTTTATTTCAATAATGGATTATAAATTGAAATCAAACATGTGTTTCCTGCCTCTAGGAAGTTGCAACAAATTTTTAGGATCACAATGGATTCAAACTCTAGGTCTTATCCTATGGTAATTTTTAGAGTTATGGATGCAATTCAATGATAAGGACTAAAAACACACATTAATAGGTCTCACACTAGGCTCTAAAAGTATCATTAGCTCTCAGTACATGTAAAAATTACTAAACAAGAGATCTCATTAGATTGTTTCCCAGCTTTATGTCATCTAGTTCATTGAATCTACTTATCCCAACAACCCATTAGAGTTACACGAATTATTGTCAAAGCATGCAATTATTTTTAAGGAACCTAAAGGGTCACCCCTACAATAACTTGAAGATCATGCAATTCAATTGATTCCAGGAAGTGTACCTCTAAACATTCACCCTAACTAGTACCCATTTTTTAAGAAGAATAAAATATGAAAAATGGTGAAATAATTATTGCAAGCTAGAGTCATCAAGCCCAAAATTATAATTTAATCTTCTCTTGTATTTTTGGTTAAAAAAAAAGGGTCTTGGCATCTCTATTTTGATTTTTTTTCACTAAAAAAAGTTACTATCAAGGACAAATTTCCTAATTGGGTCATTGATGAGATGTTGAACAAATGGCATGGAGCTCACTTCTTCTTGAAGCTTGACTTGCGATCAGGATATCACCAAATACACATCAAGGAAGATGATATTCCTAAGATAACCATGATGGTCATTATGAGCTTCTTGTCATGACCTTTGGTTTGACCAATGCTCCTTCAACCTTTTAGGACTTAACGAATAAGATATTTTGACCATTTATACATAAATCCATACTAGTGTTCTTTGATGACATTCTTGTCTATAGTCGTATTTGGGAGGAACATCTGATACATTTGGACCATACCTTCCAACTCCTTGTTAATAACCACTTATGTGCCAAATGGTCCAAGTGTGCTTTTGGACAAATGGAAATTCAATATATTGGAGACATCATCTCTGAGCAAGCAATCAAAGTACATCCTTGAAAAATTGAGGCTATGAAAATTGGCCTAAACTTAAATCACTCAAGAGCCATCATGATATTTTGGGCCTTACTAGGTACTATAGAAATTTGCCCATGAATATGGAAAAATTTACACTCCATTAATGACCATGTTTAAAAAAAAAATCCTCTCAATGGTCTTAGGTAGTAGAATAATTCTTCAAACTGCTCAAGCATGTAATATACACTACATCTATTCTGGCTACCCTTGATTTATCCAAACTATTTTTCATCGAAAGTGATGCCTCTAAAAGTGGCATTGGAATTCTTCTAATGTAGGAGGGTTTACCCCTCACATTCACCAAAAAGGCACTTACGAGGGAAAAAAGTGTTTGTTCCACATATGAGAAAGACACACTAGCTATACTTCATGCCATCAACAAAATGGCGTCCATACCTGGTTGGGAGGCACATCTATATCAAAACTGATCACCATAGCCTCAATTAATTCTTGAAGCAAAGAGTATCTTCACCCGAGCAAAAAAAGTGGGTAACCAAACTAATAGGCTATGACTATGAGATTACTTACAATAAGGATAAATATATGTTGTCACATATGCATTGTATGGCAAGTATGAAGGTCAAACAACCTTGTGCATAATATATTTTTCAATTCTAGAGTGGGCGCATTAGGCAAAAAAAGAATGGTCCGAAGACACCTAAATTAAACAACTAGTTCAATAACTGACCACTAAACCTACCTCTTGACCAAATAACGCTTGGATGGTCACTACTTAGGGCACAAAGGACATTTGGTATTGGAACCAAAATTATCACCGAGGCACACATTTCTATTCTAGTTTCATGCCTCCATCATTTGGCCACTCAAGTTTTTGAAAAACCTTTGAAAGGATCTACCAAATTTTTTTCTAGGAAGGCATTAAATAGCCAATCAAATAGCTTATGGCAAAATTTGAAATGTGTTAGTGCAACAAAGGGGAAACTATTGCAACCCTAGGCATGCTCCAACCCTTGCCCATCCCTACTCGGTTGGGTATAGTTGGATATTTCCATGGAATTTGTTGAAGGACTACCAAAGTTAGGTAGAAAATCAAGGATTCTTATAGTGGTGGATCTCTAAGTATGCCTATTTTTGTGCCCTCAACCATCTTTTTATGCTCCTAAATTAGATCGATTGCCTCCATGGGTTACTTGTTTCAATTGTGTAAGATTGTTATTCCAATTTTATGTGTCAATTTTAGAAGGATATTTTACATTGCTATGGCACCCAAATTAAAACGATTTCTTACCATCCACAAATTGATGGTCAAATAGAAAGTTTCAACAAATGCTTACAAACCTAACTACATTTTTTCAATCTAATCAATAGTCTTATTGGGTCAAATGGATACCACTTTATGAATGGTGGTACAATTCTACATACGACACTTCACCAATATGGACCCATATAAGGCTTTTTACAGTCAACCATCACCTTCTCTTTAGACATACCTTCTAGATAGCTCCAACCTACAAATGTAAATACTCAAATTTAATTATTATGTTTGATAGTGTTTAATATTGACATCCTTCCTTTGCTTGGCCCATTTTCTATATTGTTAACTTGAAATCTATATGGGGGCATTAACTATTCTAAAAATTATCTTGAAAATACTCAAATCATCATTTAGACATCTTTAATTTGCTTATAGGCACATGTTAAACATTTTCTAGTAATCTCTATCCTTTTAGGATAAGATTGTGTTAGGTTGGACAGGGCCACATTGCGACCTTGTCCACTAGTGCAACCTTGTCCCTCGCACTCCAATGGTAACTTTTTAAATTTGAAATGTTAAATTTTACCCCTCTTGTGATTTTATCAAGGTTGGTTATTAAAAAAAATTAAAATATTCCCCAATATAATCACATCAAAGCTTCTCAAAATACATCTAGCAATCACTTGGCAATTCTACTACGTATTAAGCAAAATAACACTATTTTTTCTAATTCTAATTCTGAAGCATCCTAATAGTCATAGGACAAGTCTAAATATACTTTATTTTAGGTTAATAATAGTCATTGTCAAGCATTTAAAACAATCTATCTAGTTGCATTCATCTAGTAAAGTTAATATTCACACACTCACTCTAGGAGGGAGAACTACATTGGCCTGAGGCTATTTTGGACTATATAGACAACACCTAGATTACGTGGGGTTTTCTAAGGATAACTTGGCTATTCCCCTTGCCTAATTCCTCCCTTTGCATTTGATATCTATTTTGTTTATTGCGTAAGAGCCAGGGTTTTGATTTTTTAGGTCTTCAACACATCAAATCGACACATGTAGGAAAACAGTAAACCCTTGCAGACAGATGCATGCAACAGACAAAAGGAGGGTGCTACTGTAGACAAGGTGTTAGTGCACCCCTACCCTCCTAACATGACCTTGTCCCAACAAAATTCAAATTCTTGATTTCAGATGCGACACAATACATAGATCTTTTCAAGTAGTTTTCAGTCACAGTCAGCTTGCACAATCAACATAAAATCAATTTGAGTAAGGTTTGCCCAAAATTTTGAGCATTTAACTGTCAAAAATTGAAAATTATTTTTAATGCTTATTCTTTGTAAAAAAAATTGGGTACATAATAAAAATTTGAAGCACCTCAAAAAAAAAAGCATTTATAGAACTTGCACATATATGGCACCCTGTGATTCATGCAAATGTGCAAGTTCTGCAAATGCTTATCTTCTTATATTACTATCATCGTTCAATTTGAGGTACCCCATTAAAATCAAGGTATACCTCACAAAATATATAGACACACCCACAAGATTTTGAGGTATCCACAAAAATCCATGCATTTGCTTCTTATTGAATATCATATCCACAACATCCTATGATTTATGTGGATGTGCAAGCTCTGTGATTGTTTCTATTTTAATAAGACCGTCATTTATCAAGCTATGGAAATTGGGGTATGCCAATCCTATGAAAAATACCAACACATCCACGAAAATATAAACTCCCCCATCAAAATTATTAACAAAAATATTCGTATTTACTTCTCATTGGATATCATATATGTGACATCATGTAATTTATGTAAATATGTAAGTTCTGTAAATGCTTCTCTTTTAACAACACTGACAATTGTTAATTCAAAGTGTCCCACAAAAATTGAATTACATTAACCCCACAAAAAAAATATAAACACACCCACGAAATATCGACTCCCCCATGAAAATATATGTTCCCACACAAGAATGTGAGGTATCTTCCATGAGCATTTGATGTACCCCACGAAAATTTTAGTAACCCCACAAAAATTCACTGCCATGAAGGATGATTCTCAAATAAAAAAATTATGCTAAATCATTGTTCAACATTCATTGTCTTTTCTAATCAACGGCCTACATCATGTTTTCGTTTCATAACTCGTGCTCTGTTTAATCTAGAGAAAGCCAAAAGAAGAACGATGTTCATTGACCTAGTGGAAAAATCAATGGCTCTTATCGATTCATTTTTTAGATCAAGGGACAACACTCATTCTTGATTCCATAAGATAGTCATTTTTTATTATAGTGAAGGTCTGAAATATGCTCATTGGATAAACTCATGAAGAAAGGAAGGATGATTTGGAAAAAAATCAACAGTCAACATTCACTCAATTTAGATCAACAACCCACGCTTTATTGTGGGTTCCTATGATATTTTGTTACAAATGAAGCATGAGATTTTAAATTTTCTCCAAATTTCAAATTTCATAATATTGTATGTATGGAAGGGAAAAGAAAGTTGAGGATTGTATCCATTTTTCAAATCTTGTATGGGTAGGAGGGAAGAGAATGTATTGGATTTTATTGATTATTTCAAAATCTGTAAGGGTGGGAATGAATTAAATATCGAGGATGATTTCTTCACATAAGTTGCATTATTATTTGTGAATTTTAATTAGTTCAAGTGAAGTTAATCACTACATTTAGTGACTTATTTGATTATATCATTATTAATTTAAAAAAAATTTAATCGGGATGATCAACAAAATTAAATGGGAGAGATGTGGGGAGTGGTCTAATGTTATGTGGTACGTGTAATCCATTTATTTTGAGATGTGTGATATAGAGGTACATCCCACACCTCAAAAGGAGGACATATAATCCACTTATTTTATCTTTAGCCACATGATCATATATAACACTACAAAGAGTTACAATACATTGGCTCTTGTATTGAAGGCATTCCCAGAGAGTCACAAGACATTATTCTACATACTTCTACATTTGGAGGCGCAAACTAGAGAGTTATAAGACAATTCACATATGACCAACTACTTGAAATTCCTCTTTTTCAACCTCATTTTTAGGAATTACCTCCAGGGGACAAACTTGGCCTAGATGACCATGGGCATGGCAAAAAAAAACTAAAAAGACAAATTTTCATAAACCATGGATTGCTCAAACATTTCCCTGTTGTAGGAGAGAATTGCACCCTTGGAGAGTTTTTTAGGCTCTCTCACTTCCATCTACAAGCATGGAAACAACCTCACGCTGTGGGTAACCTGTAGCAAGGTTGAACCTCCAGAGTAGGCTGGTTCCTCTTTGATGCTCACCTAAACTAAAAGCTAAACTGATGATCCACGGAGAAAGGGTTATAAAGGGGATAAAGGCTCCTAAGAAAGCTAACTAGGCGATGCACCAAAGCTAAAAGGGGAAAACACCAATTTGAACCCACACTGATTCTGCAGAGGACAATACTGACTTGCACAATCTCAAGATCGAGCTGGTTGCATTAGTATTTCATGGAGAAGGTTCCGAAAGCAATGAATGCAAACATAGAGGAGTTCTACGACTCATTGAAAGCTCACATCAATAGCAGAAAGAACACTAAACCAGACTTGCGAATGGCCTTGAAAACACCCTAAACAAGACCAAAAAGGAGGACCATGGATGAGGAAGATTCTCTTTCACACATTACCATAGTGCACAACTCAACAGACACGAATCCAAGGCAAGAGATAGGCAAAGAAAGTATTTTTATTGTATCAAGAGGTAGTTCTTACAAGTTCTTGACAGGGTCGAGCCTAATCAATCTGAGCATATTTTGCAATATCTCCAAGAATGTCCCGTCTACCAAAAAGATAAAACAAAATATAAAAAAATTGGGATCACTTACAATGGCTTGAAAGACCGTCTATATAAAAGAAGGGACAAAAGAAAAGAGGGAATGCGTGAGAAAACGAAAAGAGTGCAACCATAAATTCCTGCAACCACCATCATCGTCCTTCTTTGACCATGGAGTGAGTCGTTTAAGGTCATCCCAATCCCCTTGATCCCATCCTGCATTCAAGTCATCCTTTTAGGAATTGACAGAGCCATACTAGAGGTAGCTGCATGTTCCGGCCAAGCATGAATGATTCAACCTTTGCATTTAAGGCTCGGCGTGTTCTTTATTGCAACTTGGACTATCCCAGTTGGGTTTTTACATATTCACTCCTCTAGATGCGTCTATTCTTTGTTTGACCACTTTGCATGTTCTGAAAGTGAGTTGTATGTACTTGTGCCACTTGTCCTTCACTGATTGGCCTTTTGGATTTGCTGACCATTGACCTTAATGTTCCATGGCCATTTGCTTTCCGCGGACTATTTTCCATAATTTTCCTTTTGGAACTTTCCATTTTACTCATCGAGCTTCACACTCCTTGCAACTTACTTCAGATCTCTTATTGCTCATTACTTGCTTCAGAGTTTTCATCCACAACTTAATTTTCGAGTTTATCTTCCCGCATGTGCCTTACCTTTGTATTTCCTTTCCAATGTTGAGTAGGGCATTTGTTTTGTCAATTTCCTGCAGACAAAATGCTTGTGGGAATTATCTATGGCTTTGGACTTTGTCCCTTTCTTTCTCGAGCTTTTCTGAAGGAAAACCTTTGGAAAATTTGTCTGAAGGAAATCCTTTGGACTTTTGTCTGAGCCTTCATCTTGCTTGATTTCTTTTTCCTTCGGAGTTAAGTTTGAAGGAATTGTTTTCCTTTTGGACTCGTCTTAAAGACTTCCCAAAAGAAAGAGCTCTTTAGGCCTTCAAAAATGACCCTTCGGAAAATTAAACCATCCCTTCGGAATTCTGGAAAGTGGCATTCCCGAAGGGCACATACCCTTCGGGTTTCTTGACATCGTCCTTTCCTGAAAATGCCCTTCGACAACCTGAAGATGGTCTTCGGGCTTTTGATATCTCATTACTTTGGGTTTTTCATTGTTGATTGCTTATGAAGTGAAAAAAGTTGTGCTGCCTAGGAAACCCGAAGTTGTGTCTCTTGTAAAGCCCGAAAACATATTACTTGGCCAAATCGGGTTTTGCATATCCTCTTACTTATGTTGGAAAACACGAAGTCTTTAGACTTGGAAATCCTTTGTTTCAAGACCAATTGCTCTAAGCAACCTAAAAAACCTTCAAGGCAAAAGCATGAAGTGCAAGGTCAGGGTGGCATATTTGGCATGTGGGATCAAAAAACTGCCAACAGTTCCCTCCTCAAAATTTTAACTAAACACTTTTAGGTAAGGGCTTACTCACATCCATTTGAACGCATGGCTTACTATAAGAAATATGCTTCTTGCTAAAAGTTTCAAAAGAAATACACGTCATTTCTTCAAGGGAGTTACTAGTCCATGAGAGAATGACATCTACCCACAAATGCATAGGGAGATTAAATAACCCTACTAAAACTGGCACTGCCTTTGGATCTTCTTTTGTAAAGTTAAAAATGGGGTTCAATGACATCATGAATAGCCCTGATGTGCCAAAAAACTAGAGCCCTTGCTCAAACACTTGAGCTCGGTTTTCTAGAGGTAAGAGAACACTGAATAAGCCTATTGTACCATAACGAATATCCACTTGTCCCTTTACTGTGCATTGCCCTGATACCCATGTCCTTAACTCCTTGCTCATGTGGCCCCCACCCCACAAACTCGCAAATAAATCCTAATTTTGTCAGGTAGTCATTCATTTCTTTATTTCATTTTGTTTTAATGTAATAATAAAATCTTCCTCAGCGACATTAATACATTCAAACTTCATCCATAGGTTTCCGTTTCTTACATTGTTGGCATTGACCCATAGATCCACAATAAGCATCGTTCTTTGGGCAGAGCCGAAGCCTTGTAGCTTAAAATTCACGAGAAAACAAATTAAAAAAAAAAAAAACAGACCAACGAGGCACAACAAGGCCCAACAATAGTCGTCACACCAACCCTTGCTGCCAATATGTTGTCCTAACCTTAAACATTGCAACTTTATTCCTTCTTTCGTCACCAATTTTTCACTATATAGGACTCAAGTGACGCAAAAAGTAAAAATATATTTGAGTTTAGTTGCTTGATAATTAGTAAATTTAGCATGCTTGAACTTTAATATTGAGTGGTGTTATGTTTACTATTTTCTAAAAAAATAAGTTATGTATTTTTAGGAGTAATTTAAAATGAAATCTTTGCCAAAATATAAAACCAAGGTTATCACCCAACTTTCTCCTCATAATAGCTTAATCAATTTGATATTAAGAACTGTTTTTTTTTCACCCAAATTCTCTTTAGATAAATTGCAATAGCTTGGTCAATTTCATATTAAGAACCAAGTCAATTATAGCATGTCCCTCTTCAGTGGAAAGAAATAACCAATAAATCTAGAGCTTACAATATACTTAAACCAATCAATAAGAATCTCCTACCATCATGATGCAACTCTTCTCTAGCTCTCACATATGTCAATAGCGAAGATTGTGGCTATAAGATCCCTCCATAAAAAACTCTTCAGCTCTTACACTATCTCGATTGCTAAGGTTGTGGCTACAATATCCCTCCACTCACAATATGAAAGACAGATCAATCATGTTAGTTTTAAGTTCATATACTCTCTAATGTAGTAAAAAGATTAACCTCAAATTCTATGTCAATGAATTCATAAATGGCTTATAAAAGAAACTCTTTGTTCTATGATATCCGTCAAAAATTGTATCCTAATATAATGATGAGTGTCTTCCATATTTAGATGAAATGAGAATAATAGAAAAAATATGTTATGTAACTTATCCCAAATTAGTGAGAATGTTGTTTATGAAATGTTAGCTATCAAGAATCTAGAAAAAATAAGTTATCTAACTTATCCCAAATTAGTGAGAATGTTATTTATGAAATGTTAGCTATCAAGAATCTAATATCATTAAAAGTAAGCAATCATTGGATTAGTAGAACAAAATCCATGTAAGCAATTATGTAAGCTTACTATCAAATCTCGTGCTCAGACATCTATCTTTTGCATATAATTATTTACTTTGCCTTGTCTTTACTATATTTCAATAGTAAACCTTCTTTTTAGAAATTTTGATGCCCTTTGAGTGAATTTCACCCACCACTTAGTCTGTCACACGAAACAAATATAGATAAATCTTATAGTTCCTTATATAGCATTTCAATGCATATCCCAGAGACATTGATTAATCCAAATATGACACAAAATCTCTCTTTTCTATTGCTTTCTAAATCCTAAAATATAAAGCAACGTTTAAAGTAAGAACCTTCTACAAAGAATGTCATTACTCCACAAATGGTAGTAGATCTAAAACTGTATGTTACAGTTGAAACACATGGCTGTGATTTTGCAACCTTCCTATAGCTTGTTCTCAATTTCATTCAGACTAGCAATTTTGGCTTACACTAAATTAGTTTTGTAGACTCCATAAAATTAAATTTACTAATATCTATTTCCATTATATGTTATGTCGCTACTGAAAATTAATGAATTTCTTCTTCCTTCCACTTTTTATCATTGTAACAGTCTTGCACCATAAACTCAACAAAAATGTTAGTGTGGTGTGAGACAAGTCAACAATAATCTCAACTACACAAGTGCATAGCCACTCAAACAGCTTACTTCTTGTAATCTTTGACATAAGAATTGGCTTATACAATCACAACATATAGAGTTACCAAATTTATGAGTTTAAAGGAAAATATAAACCCAACAATAAAAAAATCCATCCAAACTCATATCACATATGGAACCTTGGATTCCACTTGGATTTGACTAAGTGAAACTTGTGATGAATTTGAAAACATTGGGAACCTCCTTACCGTGAAACCACTTGTTTAAAACCCAACTCTTTTGAAAATAGCTAGTGAGTTTTATTGATGTGATTGTTTATTTGAACTACATGAATAGATAAATTAGTAAGTGGAATAAGGTCATCTAGAGCAAACTACATGACTTCGCTTCTTGCAAGAATGATGGGTACGATAGATGAAGCACAAACTGAAAAGGAAAAATGGTTTGAATTTTATCATGTATAGGACCAACAAAGATGATAGAATCTACACATACAAATCTTCCATGAAAAAGGCATAGAGAAACTATAGTGACCCTTATAGATAAAGAATAATCTCATGGTGAGATGGATGAGCATATAGAAAACTGAATGACCTTTATAAATAAATCATAATCATGATGAGACGGATGATTACATATAAAATCTTACAACAAATATTACAACTTGAAAAGGAAAAACTGTTTGAACTTGACCATGTTTAGGACCAAAGGGTATGATAGAATCAAGAGACAACTCTCCATGAAAATGGCATCGTGATTATTGAATGGCAGTGAACTGATCCAATCCCTAAAAAAATTATATGCAGCAAATGGTGAACTGGGATTAGACATCTATTAGTGGCATTATGTGAATCTGTCTCTCTCACATATTCCACCACCTCCTACCACCCTCCGTCCGAATCTTCAGAATGGATTGTTTCTGCATCAGAAACAATCCATTCTGAAGATTCGGACGGAGGGTGGTAGGAGGTGGTGGAATATGTGAGAGAGACAGATTCACATAATGCCACTAATAGATGTCTAATCCAAGCAGAAACGATCCATTCTGAAGATTCGAAGGGAGGGTGGTAGGAGGTGGTGGAATATGTGAGAGAGACAGATTCACCAAATGCAACTAATAGATGTCTAATCCTGTCAGTTGTATATATTACAACAATTTTAATTATAAAAACTCTTAGTTTCATTCCTCTTTTAATTATCTAAACTAAATAAGAAAATATATATAATTGAGGATCACCTAATGACGGACAATTAATAAGGTTAACCTTAGAACACAAGGATAACAATTTTCCCACATCTCGCATCAAAACTCATTGATGGGAGGACATGAGACCCACTTGCTAGGAGAACAAAACTCTACCCATGGGTGTGGGACAAGGCACACGTTTTAAAAATATTAAGATTGTTTAGCTGTGAAATTCCTTCTGTCCTATAGATACTTGGTGCCTAAAAGTAAGTATTTAGTCACTTTTGATAGAAACTAATATCCCCAGTTTTCATTATATATTTTGGTCCATATTAACAAATACAATCATTTTGGTAAACAAATTCACCGTAAATGTTTTTCTCTATTTATTCAATGATTGTGTCCAAGCCCAACATAGGTGCATGGAATAGTTAAGTTTTCAATCACACCTTTTAAAAATTTTATAGATCACATTTTTGAGCGTCAGCATTTCACAGGGCTGACAATTTTAATTTCCCAAAAAATTCAAGAATGTGTTGAGAAATTTCGTGTGGTTTCTCTTGCTGGATGAAGTGATGGCCACCTTCAATAACAACTACTTCCTCAAGTAAGGGTACATTTTTCTTTAAGTCTCCTCCATGGACATAGTTTTTGATCCCAGGGGTAGTGTATACCACATCTTTATCGCCAGTTATATACTTGGCTGGAACTGTGATGTTTGCCCCAGTCCAGGGGGCTAGAAGCTCCCAATTTCTGCAACAAAATAACCCATCTAGTCAGAGTAAAAATCCCATGCCTTAAAAAAAATGCTTATGCAAACACATGGTGCTTTAATAAACATCACTATGTTTCAACAAGGTGGAAGGGCGTCTTCCTAACCCTTGATGTACTAGAGAATTGTCTGTTGGAATTCTTATAGAGAGTTGAAGGTGTAATTTCTCCCAATTTTCTCTTCTTTTAACTAGAGACACAAAGTAAACCAACAAAACTGATAACGTCATTCATCATCCAAATTTTTGGTCTGATGTAGTAAAAAAGGATTTGATGCCAATGACACAATTGCTGTTTTTCCAAGCCATTTGAGATTCTACTTGGAAGGATGCAAAAATAAATTGAAAACTTTGATTAATTGATTTTTTTTTTCGAAAAACAAGTATTTATATTTATACTAAATAAGTTTTGAAATATGTCATCAACTCATCAGATTCACTAGGATATGCCTTGCCAAAACATATTTCCACGCTTAAAACACAGATTCAGAAAAGAAAAGATTGACCAAATAACAAATAATTTATTATGGCAAAAAGTAATTCATACAACCCTCTCATATGAAATGATGCGGACCTCTGTGTATTAATCAAAGATCACAAAGGCACAGGCATGAGAAAAAATTGTGTACAAGAGCATCAATGAAGATGTAGATAGAGAAAACGAACTAAAAATTAAGCAACCCAGTATGGTAAGATTCTATATAATCTATACTCTACAAGATTAAGATAACTAGTACAGATATTTTAGATACATCTATCTGATATCTCGAGGCACCTGTCTTAGATTTGTCACATACCACATTAATTAATGACTTCGTAACCTTGTCCACAATTTCTCGCCGAATGGTGATAGATGGCCTCAATCTAGATGCAGCAGTGTATTGGTCTTGAGAAAATCTTTCCAGAGAAAAAAGGGCCCAAACTCCACTATCACAAGACATTATGAATATTCAATCGCCTTCTCCAAGCAAGATGAAAAAACAACCATATGATGGCGAAATGGATGTCAAATTTAAGGTTGAAACTGCCCTATAATGGTCAAATGGACATCAAATTTAAGGTCCGCCATTAATTGTTAACATCTCACTAACATTACAGTCCACCACCACTCCTAGCTACCATTGCAAATTACAAAGATTATGAAATTTATCATGATCTATAATTATTATATGCACAACTAATTATCTAAGTGTGCATGACTTAGGAACTATAGTCTAACCTAAGGAATCAACAAAAGAGGTATATTTACATACAACAAAAAGAAGGGCTTACGGAATAATATAGACCAATCTAATCGAAAATATTGGCAAGTCCACCATTTTTATATACAACCTTCTGTTCCATGACTAAGAACCATGAAACCAAAGTAGCTGCTAGTACAAAAACTGCTACTACTTTTCTAAACACTTTGAGAGCTCTAATCGAGGATCTGTACAAGTTATCATATAGACCTTACTGAAATTACATCCATAAACACTGTTAATTCTCCATCCTTATTAAGATGCGACTTTTGGCATTACAAAATTTTGGAATTTGCCAAATATGACATTGAGTGCTTCCCTCGAAGAAGACACTGGACAACATGGTGTCATTAAAGAGAGAAGTTCAAGAGGACCCTTCTATTTTGGGTCATTTTGAATAGTGGATCACATGGGTTCAGCATGAGCCCAAGTGGATGGTATGGTTTGTCTGGCAATTGGTTTGTAGATTGGAATCCTCCAGTCTGTTGCTTGTGCTTGTGTGCTACTACAACTACCAGTCTGTGTTGTTGTCTCTTTGTAGCATGCTGAAGATCAATGTTCTCCTACATGGCTTCAACAACCAGTCTTTTAATTGAATCATATGTTAGGAGCTTATCAAGGGCCTGCAGCCTATGTTACAGGTAATCACAAATTTTCATCAGTTGTATGATGCATTCATTTTTTCCTTCTAAGTAATTGGTTAATTTTGTGGTGCATTCTCCCAAGACAGGAATCTTAGTATCATGATTATCCAATTTCTTACCAACGGATTGATGCTTTCCTCCAGGCTGTTGATAGCTCTGACTATGGCAAAGTAAACCTGAATCAAATCAGGTTGGGAAGGGTAGATACCACTACAACTTTGAGCACCAGCTGGAGGAGGGCTACCCATTGGGTGGACTCTATTTATACCACCATGATCCTTATTCCCATATCTATATTAGTGAAAACAGAACCACTCTGATTGAAAGGGTTGTTAAGCCCAGTGGTTACAGGAGGGGTAGTACTAGGGAAATGCATAGTAGGGGTAGTCAAGCCTAACATAATATAGATTCTGGTATGCTGCTGAGGATAATGGGGAGGGAGACTCGGCCTATAAAATGCAGCATTATCAGAATTTGCAATGTAAGACACAGGGCTGAAACATCTTAACCGACCAACAATAGTGATTGATAAAAGAACTTGAGAGGAACCATTACCATCAAGGTACATTGATTCGTGTACCTTCATTTTCTCCATCAATACTGAGAGGTTCATTTTCATGTGCTTGAGCAAATAGCTTCTTGGAAGACTGGAGTTTTGGATTGAATGACATGATAGCCCACACATTTTCTTCCTTTTGTGGCTTAATTTCTTCAAAGAAACAATTGTGTCATGTCCCCCTTTTAGACATGAAGCTTTTGAAGACCCTTAGCCTAATTGTTGTTTGTTTCTAAGGGCTAAGGGAAGTTAAAAAAGAAGAAACATGTTGATTTAATTGTAAAATTCAAAAATTTGCTTTCTTGTCTAACTTTCACTTAAGATGTGGTCTTTTGAGGGTCATGGGCACCCAAAACCTTAAGTGAGGGTTATAATTTGATTAATATTTTTTAAAAGTTGAGTTTCCATCCAAAAGCGCAACGCCCCTCTTGAAAGGAAGCTTATAAAAAGGGATGGAGAGTTCATTTGAAAGGTTAGACTAAGTTATGATAATGAAATTTCAAGTTGGAGTACGAAAATCTTTGCTTGTTCACTTTGAAGACGAAAACCTTCAAGGTGCTGGAATTGAGGACGAAAACCCTCATTCGTCTTGAGGCAACTTCACCTAGGAGCTCCCATTGAGCTGAAATATTCTTCCAAGGGTGTTTTCAACACTGTTTTGTCATTTTCAGGTGTGGCAAATTGGATTGAAGGTTGAATGTATGGTTTGGGGACCCAAACAAGGGTGGCAACTTGCTTGTGGAGGTTGGCGACTTGATTTGGAGGGTTTTTCTAGTGTTTGAGGGCCATTTATTGCCCGAGTAATATTATGTGATTTTTATATAATATTTTCAGCCTTGGACGATTTGGAAAAAGGACGTAATTGAGGGTTTATGGTCAAAAAGTGATTTTAAAAATATTCTAGAATTTTCCTTTATTTTATAAATATTTGATGTGATAAAATTTAGCTTGTTTGTGAAGAGAAAACATCATAAAAAGGTATTTGCTTGCAGCAGTATTATCTATTATTTTTGAAGACCTATTGAAGGTGAAATAATATAGAAATTGTTATAAAAAGGGCTGCTATAAATCACATTAAATGTCTGAACCTAGACATCTAGGGTTTGAAGGCCTAATTTGGATTTTGAAATGATTAATCTTTGTTGAAAGAGTTCGTCTTTGATTTGAAGGGTTTAGCATATTTTTATGCTAATTTTGGAGTATATTTGTAGCTAGGGTTTGTTGTAAAAAATTATTTTCTTCTTTTACTAGGGTTTTATAGAAAAATCAAAATTTAAAAAATATCCCTAATTTTAGGACATTACAGTGGTATCAGAGCCAATTTCTTGGCCAACTACGGGGTGTGAGTGACTTCAATGGATTGGCGACCTAGGTTTTTGCCAAAAGAATACAAATATCCCCTTCAAAATGTGGGGATGAAGAAGAGGACAATGGATGAAGCCATGGATGATTTGTTGCAAGCCATGGAGAATTATTAGAGGGAACTAAAGGCAATAAGTCCCAAGGTTTTGGCAAAGTCTATGGGATTAAGCCCTAGACCTCAAAAGTCTCTCTTAGAAGAAGAGAAAATTTAACTACAGAGGAATATGGAGCTTCAAAAGTCTGAAATTGTAGGGCAACTAAAAAATAACCTTCAACTACACAAAGGGCAGTCTAGCAATGTGAATGATGAGCTTCAAAAATCTGAATCTTTGGGGCAGCCAAAGAGGAGTTTTCAATTGTTTAAGGGGCAGACAACACAAGTTTTCTAAGGCCCTAAAATCTGAAATTTCAGTGCAGCAAGTGGCAAAATTTCAAATAGAATCGAGACCAATAAACTCAGAAATTTCTGAGTTACATGATAAATTTTTTGAGTTGCAAAAATTAGAAAATTTGGGGCAGCCAAGTAGTGAAATTTCTGAGTTTCACAATTCAAAAATAGTGGGGTAGCAAGAGGGAGTTGTCCGACAATTTCATGAGCAACAAAAAGAGTAAGGGGAAAAGGAAGGTAAGAAAGGGGAAGGATCTGTTTTGCATATTGAGGGAGGAAAATCAGATTTGCAGAAGATATGTAGAAGGGCCTTTCGGGAAGACCTTGTTGGGAGGTATGCCCATGAGGGAAGTGCCTCATTAACTCCTCATGATGGTTTCCAATTTGTTGAAGTTTATAGATCCACATTTGAGGGTAAGCAAATTGACTATTTATTTCATAACGATTCATTGTATTTTCCTCATAGTTTGTTCTCACATTGTTTTGCTTATCATAACCACTATGAGAACAATAAGGATGACATGAAGGGCACTAAATGGAGAAGGGCATTCTGCATAGTGAATTCAAAGGCGGGCAAGGCAAATGCCCAACATGGATATGGGATCCAGGTGATCCCTACAAGAATAGTATTGTTGTTCTATTATGTTGTGGAATAAAGAATAGAGCTTGGATAATCATAGGGAGGGAGACAAGCAAGAGATGTCATGATCTAAGGATCAAAGGAAGGGTTGTTTGTAACTTATGGACTACTGTTTTTCAGATTTTCAGTTTGTCTCCTCTAAGGTTTATTGTCACCTTGGTGAGTATTGGCCATAGGAAGGTGTGCTTCCCACACCTCAACAACATGGAGGTGGTCCAAGCATGTGAAGTGGATTTACAGCCACTAGAAAGAGGAGTTTGAGAAGAAAAATATCATACTACAACCACGATGAGAATGACATGAGCACATCTTGTGAAATCCAGGTGAGAAAGGATTGTAAGAAAAAAGCATGGCATCAAAAGGGAGTGCACATCATGCTTGATAAGGTAATCCAAAAGGTGTTGTTAAACACCCTTGTTTTTACTTACATGTTTGCTATAGGTGTAGGATCACAACAGGAGTTGGTTGTAATGGCAACAAGGAGTGCACAAGGAGCCACAAGTCTTGAATGGGGGCAGCCACTATGGTGTCCTAAAAATCATCGCATTCCATGCTTGAAGGAGTTGGTCAATCCAGAAAATGGCAAGGTCATAAGATCTGGAAATAATGAAGGGACTGTCCACATGAGCTTGGGAAAGGAAGATGAAAGGCATAGAGGGAAGGCTGCAATTTCCAAATGTTGACAGCCCTTAACTCCAAAAAGGAACAACCCTACTGCACATTTAGTAAGATTTGCCAAATTTGAAGGATGTTGCATTTGTAAGTGGACGAATGAGAGGAAAATTTCTATGCATAGGCAGCCTATTAGATGTAAGGGGCAGCACCCTATCCCTTATTAAAAGGATGTATTGGAGGATGAGGATGAGGGTCTTAGACACCTCCTAAATTGGGCAAAGGCCCAAATCACAAACAATAGCAAAAGTGGTTTTTTGAGGTATAATCGGCCTAGTATACACTAAAAAAAAAATGAATTTGTGAAGCCAAATCTGCTGCCTACTGAGGACACAAATTTTGATTTTTTTGGCATGCTGCAACCTATGACAAATTCTGGAAATGCATGTGAATTGGGGCACTTCTTTCATGACAAGAGGTTGGATGGTGCAAGTATAGTACAACTCTCTCTAAATTGGAAGTCCGGGTCTTTGTTAGGCTCAAAACGTATTCCCTACATGATTAATAGTGTTGTCAAGCTGGAGCAAGGGGAAAAACATAAGGCACACATAAGGATATCAATGCAAGATTGCTTGCATCTCCATGATACCTCCATTCAAGGTATGCTTTCAATAGTTCAATGTTACTCTGTTGTTACAAATTGGGAAAGGTTTGTCATGGCACATGGGAGGCTCTAAGGAGTTGATGAATGCTTGCCAAGGTAATATGCACTCAATGACTAAGGTTCAAATAAACTTTTTCATATGGGACAGCAAGGTTTCGATTTTCAGTCACGATGCTTCTGGCAGCTCTAGGCCATCTAACACACCTTGTAAGTGTATGATGATGTCCATTGGAGATATATTTGTGAGGAACTCTTCTAAAGGCAATTGGGTAATGAATAGGTTGATTTTTTGAGATGCTTGCAAGGCTGTATTGTACAAACACAGCCCTCAAAACATAAGGTACATATTTCTTTTTGAAGTGATTCCCTCTAAGATAAGGGAACATGTGAGCTTGAGGCATGAAATGGCGAGTTTGAAGATTTTTAGAAGTTTGGAGAAGATTGATTGCATAATATTACCTCATAAGGATGAATTGTGGAGAAATAAATTCATGTTTTGGAATCATAATAAGTCTGAAATGTGCATACACAGCCAACATATCAAAGGGGAAATGGCTGGTTCTGCCCTTCTTTTGAAGTATGTGGACATGTGTCAGTGGGGCTTTTGGCGAAAGGTGGATTTCAAGCAAGATGAGAGGATTTCCAGCTCCTCTAGAGGGAAGGTTTATGAGCCTTAAGGTCACTCTTGGGTGTGTGGGCAGCATGAACACCCCTTCTATGTTTTCAAGGGCAGCCACCTACATTTCTCCAACACTTTCGCACATGGAAGGCACTATCAAATGTGCGAGCATTGAAGAGTAGCGGAGAACTCATGTTTTGATTAACATGTTTCTATCTTGTGTAGGTGCTGATTTAAGGGAAATCGAGGCCCAAAATTTTGAAGATTTCCTTGATGGAAAATAGTTTTCCAGCCATCACCACGTTATCATCCTTGAGAAGTGTTTTCTATTGCTTGAGGACAAGCAATTTTGGGTGGGGAAGATTGTCATGTCCTTGTTTTGGGCATGAAGATTTTGAAGACCCTTAGCCTAATTGTTCTTTGTTTCTAAGCGCTAAGGGAAGTTAAAGAAGAAACATGTTGATTTAATTGTAAAATTCAAAAAGTTGCTTTATTGTCTAACTTTCACTTAAGTTGTGGTCTTTGAAGGGTCATGGGCACCCAAGACCTTAAGTGAGGGTTATAATTTGATTAATCTTTCTTAAAAGTTGAGTTTCCCTCCAAAAGTGCAATGCCCCTCTTGGAGGGAAGATTATAAAAAGGGATGGAGAGTTCATTAGAAAAGTTAGATTGTGTTATGATATTGAAATTTCAAGTTGGAGCACAAAAAGCTTTGTTTGTTCACTTTGAAGACAAAAACCCTCGAGGTGCTGGAATTGAGGATGAAAACCTTCAAGGCGTTGGAATTGAGGAAACTCTGAATCTATGTTGTTTGGATATGAGTAAGGAAACGTTTTCGAAATGCGGAAAAGCCATTTTTCAAAAACTTTGATTTGGAAACATCCGTACACCACCACCATTATAACCAATGCATATTACTCAATTTTTTAGTAAAACACATGAAAATACATAGTATTCATTGTATTGACGCTGTCTATCGCAGGGGCTTGCCAATGCATTGAATCTCTCAAAGTGCATGCCTTAAGAGGTGCACACGGAATGGAGTGGGATCGGCTTGTGACACTTTGCAAGAGATGTTCTCATACTATTCTATCAAACGTACATCCCTTCATGCAGCGTTCATACCTCCTATGATGTCTCCTTGAAAGCTTGAAACCCTGAAATATGGCTAAGTCTAAAACCCTGAAACCTTGAAATCTAACTAAGTCTAAAATATGATAGAATCCTCCAAAACCTAAAATTTGCATTATAGCTCCTAGAGGTCCAAAACCACTCTCAAAAATCTTAAAAGTATATAAATAAAATAAAACTTAAAAGTATAATCTAAATGTAAACTTATACTTAAATGTTTATTTTATTTATATATTCTCTGTTCATCTTTTGTTTTTAATTTTTTGTTGCCGGAATCCCTTGGAAATGCAGGGAAATGGCTGGAAATGCCTAGATGTTTTTGTACCATAAGAAACGGGGGAGGGGGGAGGACGGGGGGCTCATTTCTTGCAAACTTGCTTTGAATCAAAGCAAGACTATCTAAAAGGTTGCTATGGGAGGAAATGAACACAACATAAAGGCTTATTCTTTTTATATAAATGAAGTGATTAGTATGAGGTATGGATAATGCTATGCTATTGTGGGGAGTAAATGTGCTAAGGCTGCAAATAGGAAGACTCAGGCAAGAGTGGCGCTTTGAAATGTAAGGGTCAGGGTAAAAATTAGAAGATGTGTAAAGACATAAGGACCATGTCATTTTCCGCTTCACTCCATTTTTTATGTCGACATAGGTTGTGTAAGGAAACAAAATTGCATAGTTTTTCCACTACCAAATGTTTCCCATGCTGATTTGGATTGGTTAAATGGCATAGGATCGTGAGGGGGCTTGTAGAAGCAAATATCCAAAATAGTGATCCTATTGGCTTGGCATGAAAGGAAGATTGCTATGGAATTTAGTGCTTTCCATGGAACTTTTTCTTGCATGGGAGTCATCTGGATCGAGTCATATCCTACTTGGACATTTGCATCCAATTGAATTTTGCTTATATTGATTTCAATTGTTGTTGTGTAGTGGTTTCCTTAAGTCCACTTGATGTAGGATTCATCCTGGAATGGTCTTTGTATGGGAACACTTTGAACATATTATCTGAGTTCATGTGGAAAGCCTCATTTGCTAGCAATTATGCCACATGATTGTGGTTTCTTTTCTCGTGTATGGGTTGAGTTTCCTTTATACTTTTGATTGTTAGAACAGTCTGCTCTATTATTGGATCCATTTTCTAGTTGATGAATTGTTTGTGAGCAGCTTCATTACCCTTAGTTGGCTTGTTGGATTGAGCGACCTGTTTTTGAAGGAGATTCATAACCAATTTTGAATCTCCTTCACTTGCAAGTCTTTCAATTCTGTTGATTTGCAAAATGAACCCCAACAAAAGAGCCAAGAGCTCTGCAATTTTTTTTGATTGTGTTCCAATCAACTGAGTATAGCATTTAATTAGTTCACCTTTGGAATATCAAATTATTCCTCCAAAACCTTCAATCCCTGGGTTCTGTTTTGATGTCATCAAAATTGAGTTTATACGGATCAGCTGGTGGAGGATTTTATTTCAAAGTTGGCCCCACAAAGAGCCAGTGAGTTTTATATTGAAAAGGAATATTCTAGTTATTTTCCGATCTGCAAATCATACTTGTTGAGTCAATATATCCTACTGAGGTTGAGTGATAAACAAATTCTGTACTTCTAATTTGACATGTAATTTGTCTGATTGTTTGTCCCATAGTTTGTATTGTATTCTCAAATAGTCATGCATTTCTTTCTTTCCGCACATGCTAGAGTATAAATCTCCAGGCCATTTTGTGCATATTTTGTAACAATTTCAACTCACTATGTTAGCCCTTCTACTTTTGGATTTTGGCGGCCAATTAGTCTAGAGTTTGTAACTTGTGACCAAGAAGTTTTGCCATCCCCGTTCATATTGAATTGGCATATGAACAGTAGAAGAAAAGGTAACTAATGGTCACTCATTTGCTTACAATTTGGGCATATATTGGGCCCAATTCATCCCTTTTTTGGTGTTTTTCAGTTATTAACAGCTTACCGTACATAAGCAACCACACAAAAATTCGGATTTTAAGCCAAAATTTTCATGGCCACAAGCTTGTCCACTTTTGTTCTGTAATGTCCCCTTTTTAGCGTGATCTTGTTTTATGATGATTAGCCTATTATGCGACCCTCGTAGGCTAATAGGATGGATAGAGGGTCTTGATTGGAGCTTGGCTTGGCTTCGATCGTCAGACATTGCTAGTTGGCTTTCGTTCGGGTCATTCGGACACCATTTGCCTGACCTGCTATTTTTAGCAGTATTAGTCACTCAGCGGAGCACCCCTGCTATTTTTAACAGAGTGGATTGGTCATGTGCGGAATAAATCACTTATTCACCAGCTTCAGGGGGTTCATACATCGGACAATTTACGAGGGAGATTAATATTTTAATTGTCAAATTAAATATTAATTATCAGGAGCTTATAATATAAAGTTATAATATTATTAATATTATAACTTAAGTGATATTGAAAGGGGGGCACTTTTAATTATAATTGATAATTAAAAGAGGCGTTGAAGACTATTGGAATAAAAAGAGAAAGTTCGAATTATTTAAAAAAAAAAGAAGCCAAATTGGGGAAAATCGTACTTGGGAAGGATATAAGGTCTTTTCATTGGGAAGGAAGAGGATTATGTTTTGGGAAATCAAAAATTTGCCAAGTCTTTCCTTCTGAGAACAGAGCCAAGGGTTTCAGTTTTTATCTAGCATTGGAGAACGAGCCATCTTTAGTGTTGCAATTCAGAGGCTGTGAAATACCCGCTGATTTATTGCTTTCAAAGAGGTAGCTTCATTCAAAGGTTATCATAGAACTTCATCCGAGATTGCATCAACCAAGGGTTTTGAGGTATTAATTTGCAGATCATAAGTTTTATTGTTAGCTGCTACAGTGCTGTGAATAGTGCCATGAATAGTGTCGTGCTACAGTGCTGTCAACAGTGTCATGAATAGTGTCACGCTACAGTTATGTGAATAGTGCCGCTACAGTACTGCGTGAATAGGGCAGCTGGGAGAAGGTTACAATTTGGGTTGGAAGGGACTCCTTTCCTTGGATATTGCTTGATTCTTCATCAGCACTTTGGCACCATTATTTCTAGGTTCATTTCCATTTTAGTTTGCATATAGCTAACTCAGTTAAATCAATGTTGAAGCAGCCTTGTAATTGTTTCATTGAATAATCTTGCATTGTAATCAATCTTGCCTTGGTATGCTAAGTCTTGGCAATCCAATTGTAATCAGGTTTATTGAGTTTAGTATGCAAAACAACTGTTTGTCCTAATACATCATTGTTGCAACAACTTATGGGTATTAGTTCTAGTCATAATAAGTTTGCATGCCAACCATTTGTGATAATGCCTATACATTTCCAGTCAATATATTCAGCCGGAAGGTGCAATAAAGGAGTTTTGGAGTTGCATTGAATTGTTTTGCAAAATACCTTCTTGCTGTAGGTGTTTACTTGCTTGGGTAGGTTGCTTGCCAAGTGTTTGCATTAATGCCCTTCGCTGTAGTTGCACATCAGCTATAGAGTTGCACTATATATATATATATATATATATAACTTGCATTACATCCTCATTTCATTTCAGTCCTTTGCATATGTTCTTTGGAGCCTATTGAAGGCATATTACCATCTTCTTTTAATACCAAAAGAATCATCAATCAACAAGTTCAGACTTCGTAAGACAAGTGTTTGACGGAATTCCTAAGAGCCCGAAACTGAAAATTAAAGGCCAATTCAGTAGGGGTCTTTATATGTTCCCTGGTTTGAGTGGCTGTGCTCGGGCTGTATATGCTAAATCCATTGTGTGTTACTCTGAAGAGTTGTTTGGTTATATCAATAGGTCCTCTTTTTTTATAGAAATATAGTACGAGTGATCAGAACCTTTGCTAAGAGGGAGGTATGTTTTGTATGACTAATTGTTGACAATTCTTCCACAAGTCAGGATTGTCTCTTGCCATTCGGAAAATTCACGTCTCTAGCCAAAGAAGAAATAATACATTGGGCAAGAGGTAGACCAATTGAAATAACTCATTTGCAAAGGACTTAAGTCCATGGGAAATTAGACAAGGATAAAGGACCAAGGAGGAGCCAGAAAATCAAAAGGGTAGGTTTAGAAATGGCACAAAGCAAAGGAAGTAATTCCTTCGGACTTTTTGTCCGAAGGAATACTTTGGAGAATTAGAAAGGAAACACCCGCAGCCTCCCAAAAGGTCCGCCCAAAGCCAAAAAGCCCAAGGAATAATTCCTTCGGACAAAAGTCCGAAGAAATCCGAGAGAGAAGTCAAAATCCAAAGAAAATTCAAAGTAATAAGGACCCCTGCAAAAGCCCGGGTGCCCTACAATTGTTTCGAAAAGGGCGCAAATGAAGGACAGAAGCCCTTGCGGAGGGCACTTGGTCGGCGACAGGACAATTCCAACTTTCTCGAAGGGCACAAAGGAGAACCACGAGCCCTTGCAGAGGGCACTTGGTCGGTGCTTGGACCTTTGCACATTTTCCGAAGGGTATTTTGAAGGTAAAGGCCAAGACAAAGGACAAAGGATTAATTCCTTCGGGCTTTTTATCTGAAGGAATTCTTTCGGACAAAACGTCCGAAGAAATTTGGAGAAATAGACCAAAGAAGAAGCCCATGGAATAAAAGCGACAAGGCAAAAGAGCAAAACAAAGGAAACCTTCGGACAAAAGTCCGAAGGAATTCCTTCAGACTTTTTGTCTGAAGAATTAATGCGGAAAAATTGGCGATTACAAAGCCCGCAGAAATTCAAAGGAGTAGGCCCCGCAAAAAGCCCGAGAAAATAAACACGACAAAATAAAGTCTGAAGCCAACATAAGAAGAGAAGAAACAAAGGAAAGATATCCTTCGGACTTTTTTGTCCAAAGGATTAATTCGGAAAAAAAAGCTGAGGGAAATCAAGCTCGCAAAGCAAAAGTCTACGAGAAAGTGACAGGGTCAGGACAAAAATCCGAAGGCATTCAGAAGACCACACAGGGAGATAAGCCCGAGGCAGAGAAGACATAAAGGCTGAAGGAAAGGCGAGGAGCCATAAGTCCGAAGGATTTCTTCAAAAAAGTTGCCACAGGAAAGTTTGAAAACAGGCCCGAGGAAATAAACCCGAGGCAAAATGAAACCAAAAGCATAAATTCCGAAGGAAATCCAAAGCTTCAAAAAAGTTACAAACAGAAAAGACGAAGGTGATATCCGACAAATTGTCCATGGGAAAGTGGACTAACAAAATATCCGAAGAAAAATCCAAGACCAAAGATAAGTCCGCGGGAATAAAACCAAGAACAACGCATGCACACAAACAAAAACAGAAAATAAATAGCCAGAAAATAAATTCACCCTGAATTTATCTCACTCAGCAAGGAGTTTTCCATACAAGCAATTTCGTCTGTCTCAAGCTCGTAACGTTCCAATAGCTCAACCGGAGTTCCAAATTCGGACGTTGAGGTTACTCTTCTAGATTTAGAGTTGACTAATTGTTAAATGCCGCATTTACTAGGAGTTTTCCATGCAAAGGAGAATGATCTCTTCGTCCAACTCAAGCTTATCAAACGGTCAACTCAGCCTTTCAAACGTTCCAACTCGGCTTCCAACGGATCAAGTCAGAGTTCTAAAATTGACATTGGCGTTGGATTTCATGCATGATATTATCATCTCATATTTCAAACGTTCCAACAGCTCACGTAGAAGCTAAAATTGACATTGGCGTGGATTTCCATGCAAAGAGAGGTGGACGTTTAATAAACAAAAGACAAGTCCACTTCCTCAAGGGCAAGGAGCTTCATGCAAAGACAAGGGAAAACATATTTTATTGAAAGGCAAAGTCAGCCTTGAGTTAACCTAAGTTGATTCTCTTTTTTTGCAACGCCAATTTTGGCTTTTGTAATTCTCTATAAAATGGCTTTCAACCTTGATAAAATCATCCCTCTCTTTGCAAGACTAGACTCTGTGATTGGTGAGTTGTGTAACCTCTTCGATCAATAGGACTGTACTTTCAGATTTCAAGCGCTGGCATAGTGTATGTTCATTCAACAATTTGCATATGTAGTAGATTTCTCTCCCTTCCCAAATTCTGATTCGTACCTAGTTGCTAGCTTACCGTATTATGTAGGTTATGTTAAGTGTTCTTTATGTCTTTTGCTGAAGTTGTAAGTGGATGTTAGGTGGCTGCAAAGTGTCTTGTATTAGACCTCTCCATCGTTTTTCTCTCATGTTTTGGTCATTGGATTGAACCTTCTCACGAAATACTTATGCATAGCGGTTGATTGAAATCGAAGGTCTTCCTTTCCCTTGTTTGTTCAGTGTTCAGGGTTTCAAGTAGAGTGGATCAATATTTTGGTGAATCACCTTTATTAGGTAGGATTTTTCCTTAAAGTTTCCTTCTCCCTTTTCCATGGTAGTCTGCAGCATAGAGTAGAGATCATCATTGATACATCTTACAGGAACCAGCGTTCTCTGGAGGTTCTTCTCACCATTGAGGCACCCACCCTCGTGAGAAGATCCCATTGTTTCAACCAGATAGAGGACTGGCCATTTCATGCACGTCTTCGATTCAGGGCGCAGCTCTAGGTTGACAACAATTTTTGGCATGCCCAGTGGGACCTATTTTTTCTGGTCTTGATGAAATTATAGTTGTAGCAGTGTTCTTCAAGAAGTATTTGGTGATTCCAAGCTCAAGCAATTGCTTCTAATAGTTCAGGACAGTTTCCATGTAAGTCTATTTTTATTGCATTATCGTGAATGAATTTTGATGGCTGTATGTGAAGAGAATTCCTATGCTATGTTTCCTTATCAGTGCAATGATGGATCATACCAGCCTGGTCATGATACCTATGAGCCTCTTTATGAGCTTAATCAGCCTTATCAAGAGTATTATCAAAGCTATGTTGAGCCTTATCAAGTTTCTCATAATTAGCCTTATCAAGAGCATGAATCTTACCTTCCTTGTAAGCCATATCAGTTTCAGGACAGGATTTCATCCTTTCCATATGGCTATGATGTTGCATATGAGCAGTCTTGTCTTCAAGAAAGAATGAATGAAATAGAGCTCAGAATACTAGCATATGCAAGAAAGTTTGTTCTAACTCTCAGTATGAGGAAGTGAATGGTCTATTTGAAATGTGTCCAGTGATTCAAAAAAGATAAATGGACTATGTATTCTTGTATTGGAAAAGATGGAGGCTTGGGAAAGGCAGAAAATCCAGTTAAACCAATTGTCTACAAAGGGTTCTTGTGCTTCTTATTCTCATGAAGTTCTTAACCATGCCCAGTGTGTGTCGAGAGAGCTTTCTAGTTGGAGTCAAGAGCCTATTCAAGTGACTATTCATGAGACTAAACCTTCATATAGTCCTATTTCCTCACCAATCATCCCTCAAGCTCAAGTTGTCTGGAAAGACAAGCAGGTTTCAGACTTTGATGAGGTAATGGCCAAGTGGAAGGAACAGAATACAGAGGTCTTTAAGAGTTTCTCTTTCCCTCCCCTCCAAAACTCCCTAGATAATTCCATTGCCCTCAAGATTCCAAAATCTGATCATGATCAACCTCCCATGCTTCATTTTCCCTCTCAAACAAATGAATTTCATCACCCTCCCATCATCCCCCTTTTTCAGGAGGAGCCTGTTATTTGGAGGATTGAGAAAGACGTTGCAACTATAAGTCAAGTTCGTGCAGCGTGTGTAGAAGCTGCTTTAGATGTGTTTAAGGAAGAATTTCTTATTGATACTTCAATGAGGTTGTAGTTGAGAATCTAATTATAGTTGAGAGTGAGAAGACCAATCTTGATGTAGAGGAACTTCAAGAGGAGCTGGTACAAATTGAAGTCATACATGATTTACAGGGATCTCCTATTGAGAAGGATCCAGATAGCTTTCAAGCTAATTCTATAAATCAAAATGAAGAACAAAAAGAGGATTGGCAGTTGTACCTTGAATCTCTTCAGGAGATTGAGAAACTTTGTATGGATATGTTGTCTATTGAAGAAAACGTTTACGAAAAAATTGATCAAGAATCACCTATTCAAGATCCTAGTACAGATTGGGTTGCCTACTCAAAGCTCCTTGAAGAGCTAAATGAACTTGCAACAGTCAATAAGAAGGATGTGGTCACTCAAAAACCATGCATAGATGAGGTATCACTTGACAAGGTGGTAGATGACAAGCAATCAGAAAAAAATCAGGGGGTACTCGATGAGTTTGTCTTTGTTGCTATTGATGACTCATTTGAGAAGATGCTAATACAGTTGGTGGACAAGGAAAATGCCTCATCAAAGGTTATGATTAAAAAACAACCCGCTTTGCAACTTGTACCATCTCTTGGAAGGAGTGAGTTCAGGAATTCCCTATTTGATCCAGGGGGATCATGCTTTGTCATGGTTAGCTAGGTTCCTTATTTGTTTTGCTTTCCTCAAAGTGTTGTTCAAGCACAGTAGTTTCATTCAGTTTTGTTCAAATAGGTGCTTGTTTGCACATTTGCTTCTTAGTTAGTTTCCTTGCTTTCGTGTGTTTCTCTTCTTATTTTGAAAAAGGAGGTTACTTCAGCTATGATCAAAGGAGGTTTTTAGTCAAAAATCAGGTTTATCATTGTTTTGGGAGTTCGAATAGTATCTATATGGTCTGAGTTCTCAAGCATAGCAGGCATGTTGGGCCAGCTGAGTCGCCAGAAATGTTGACAATTCTTCCATAGGTCAGGATTGTCTCTTGCCATTCGGAAAATTCATGTCTCTAGCTTATCGTATTATGCAAGTCATGTTAAGTGTTCTTTATGTCTTTTGTTGAAGCTGTAAGTGGATGTTAAGTGGTTGCAAAGTGTCTTGTATCAGACCTCTCTCCATCATTTTTCCCTCATGTTTTGGTCATTGGATCAAACCTTCTCACGAAATACTTATGCATAGCGGTCGATTGAAATCGAAGGTCTTCCTTTTCCATTGTTTGTTCAGTGTTCAAGGTTCCAAGTAGAGTGGATCAATCTTTTGGTGTATCACCTTTATTAGGTAGGATTTCCCCTTAAAGTTTCCTTCTCCCTTTTCCATGGTAGTCCGCATCATAGAGTAGAGATCCTCATTGATACGTCTTACAGGAATCGGCCTTCTCTGGAGGTCATTCTCACCATTGAGGCACCCACCCTCGTGAGAAGATCCCATTGTTTCAACCGGATAGAGGACTGGCCATTTCATGCACGTCTTCGATTCAGGGCGCAACTTCAGGTTGACAACAGTTTTTGGCATGCGCAGTGGGGCCTTTTTTTTTTGGTCTTGATGAAATTGCAGTTGTAGCAGTGTTCTTCAAGAAGTATTTGGTGATTCCAAGCTCAAGTGATTGCTTCTAATAGTTCAGGACAGTTTCCATGTAAGTCTATTTTTATTGCATTATCATGAATGAATTTTGATGGCTTTGTATGAAGAGAATTCCTATGCTATGTTTCCTTATTAGCCCAATGATGGATCATACCAGTCTGGTCACGATACCTATGAGCCTCTTTATGAGCCTAATCAGTCTTTTCAAGAGCATGAATCTTACCTTCCTTGTAAGCCATATCAGTCTCAGGACAGGATTTCATCTTTCCCATATGGCTATGATGTTGCATATGAGCAATCTTGCCTTCAAGAAAGAATGAATGAAATAGAGCTCAGAATACTAGTATATGCAAGAAAGGTTTGTTCTAACTCTCAGTATGAGAAAGTGAATGGTCTATTTTGAAATGTGTCTAATGATCCAGAAGAGATAAATGGACTATGTATTTTTGTATTGGAAAAGATGGAGGCTTGGGAAAGGTAGAAAATCGAGTTAAACCAATTGTCTACAAAGGGTTCTTGTGTTTCTTATTCTCATGAAGTTCTTAACCATGCCCAGTGTGTGCCGAGGGAGCTTCCTAGTTGGATTCAAGAGCCTATTCAAGTGACTATTCATAAGACTAAACATTCCTATAGTCCCATATCCTCACCAATCATCCCTCAAGCTCAAATTGTCCGGGAAGACAAGCAGGTTTCAGACTTTGATGAGGTAATGGCCAAGTGGAAGGAACAGAATACAAAGGTCTTTAAGAGTTTCTCTTTCCCTCCCCTCCAAAACTCCCTAGATAATTCCATTGCCCTCAAGATTCTCAAATCTGATCATGAACAACCTCCCATGCTTTATTTTCCCTCTCAAACAAATGAATTTCATCACCCTCCCACCATCCCCCTTCCTCAGGGGGACCCTGTTCTTTGGAGGATTGAGAAAGAGGTTGCAGCTACAGGTCAAGTTCTTGCAAAGTGTGTAGAAGATGCTTCAGATGTGTTTAAGGAAGAATTTCCTATTGATACTTCACTTAAGGTTGTAGTTGAGCATCCAATTATAGTTGAGAGTGAGAAGACTGATCTTGATGTAAAGGAACTTCAAGAGGAGCTGGTACAAATTGAAGTCATACATGAATTACAGGTATCTCCTATTGAGAAGGATCCAGATAGCTTTCAAGCTAATTCTATAGATCAAAATGAGGAACAAAAAGAGGATTGACAGTTGTACCTTGAATCTCTTTAGGAGATTGAGAAACTTTGTATGGATATGTTGTCTATTGAAGGACACGTTTACAAAAAATTTGATCAAGAATCACCTAATCAATATTTCAGTACAAATTGGGTTGCCTACTCAGCTCCTTAAAGAGCTGGATGAACTTGCAACAGTCAAGAAGAAGGATGTGGTCACTCAAAAACCATGCATAGATGAGGTATCACTTGACAAGGTGGTAGATGACAAGCAATCTGAAAAAAATCAAGGGGTACTTGATGAGTTTGTCTTGTTGCTATTGATGACTCATTTGAGAAGATGCTAATATAGTTGGTGGACAAGGAAAATGCCTCATCAAACGTTATGATTAAAAAACATCCCACTTTGCAACTTGTACCATCTCTTGCAAGGAGTGAGTTCAAGTATTTCCCATTTGATCCAGGGGGATCATGCTTTGTCATGGTTAGCTAGTTTCTTTATTTGTTTTGCTTTCCTCCAAGAGTTGTTCAAGCACAGTAGTTTCATTCAATTTTGTTCAAATAGGTGCTTGTTTGCACATTTGCTTCTTAGTTTCTCTGTTCTCGTGTGTTTCTCTTCTTATTTTGAAAAAGGAGGTTACTTCAGCCATGATCAAAAGAGGTTTTCAATCAGAAATCAAGTTTATCATTGTTTTGGGAGTTCGAATAGTATCCATATGGTCTGGGTTCTCAAGCATAGCAGGCATGCTGGGCCAGTTGAGTCTTCGGAAATGTTGACAATTCTTCCACAGGTCAGGATTGTCTCTTGCCATTTGGAAAATTCATGTCTCTAGCCAAAGAAGAAATAATACATTGGGCAAGAGGTAGACCAATTGAAATAACTCATTTGCAAAGGACTTAAGTCCGCGGGAAATTAGACAAGGATAAAGGACCAAGGAGGACCCAGAAAATCCAAAGGGCAGCGTTAGAAACGACACAAAGCAAAGGAAGTAATTCCTTCGGACTTTTTGTCTAAAGGAATACTTCGGAGAATTACAAATGAAACACCCGCAACCTCCCAAAAGGTCTGCCAAAAGCAAAAAATCCCAAGGAATAATTCCTTCAAACTTTTTTTCCGAAGGAATTCCTTCAGACAAAAGTCCGAAAAAATCTGAGAGAGAAGTCAAAATCCAAAGAAATTCAAAGTAATAACGACCCCTGCAAAAAGCTCGGGTGCCCTACAATTTTTTCGAAAAGGGCGCAGATGAAGGACAGAAGCCCTTGCGGAGGGCACTTAGTCGGTGACAGGACCATTCCAACTTTCTCGAAGGGCACAGAGGAGAGCCACAGGCCCTTGCGGAGGGCACTTGGTCGGTGCCTGGACCTTTGCGCATTTTCCGAAAGGCATTTTGAAGGTAAAGGCAAAGACAAAAGACAAAGGATTAATTCATTCGGGCTTTTTCTCCGAAGGAATTCCTTCGGGCTTTTTCCTTCGGACAAAAAGCTCAAAGAAATTTGGAGAAATAGACCAAAGAAGAAGCCCGTGGAATAAAACCGACAATGCAAAAGAGCAAAACAAAGGAAACCTTCGGAATTTTTGTCCGAAGGATTAATGCGGAAAAGTTGGTGATGACAAAGCCTGCAAAAATTCAAAGGGGTAGGCCACGCAAAAAGCCCGAGAAAATAACCCCGACAAAATAAAGTCCGAAGCCAACATAAGAAGAGAAGAAACAAAGGAAAGATATCCTTTGGACTTTTTGTTCAAAGGATTAATTCGGAAAAAAAAAGGCAAGGGAAATCAAGCCCGCAAAGCAAAAGTCTAAGGGAAAGCGATAGGGTCAGGACAAAAATCCGAAGGCATTCAGAAGACCACACAGGGAGATAAGCCCGAGGCAGAGAAGAAATAAAGGTCGAAGGAAAGGCGAGGAGCCATAAGTTCGAAGGATTTATTCGAAAAAGTTGCAGCAGAAAAGTCCAAAGACATGCCCGAGGAAATAAACCCAAGGCAAAATGAAACCAAAAGCATAAATTCCGAAGGATATCCAAAGCTTCGAAAAAGTTGCAAACAGAAAAGACAAAGGAGATATCCGACAAACTGTCTGCGGGAAAGTGGACAAACAAAATATCCGGAGAAAAATCCAAGACCAAAGATAAGTCCGCGGTAATAAAACCAAGAACAACGCATGCACACAAACAAAAATAGAAAATAAATAGCCATAAAATAAATTCAACCTAAATTTATCTCACTTAGCAAAGAGTTTTCCATGCAAGCACTTTCGTCCGTCTCAAGCTGGTAACGTTCCAACAGCTCAACCGGAGTTCCAAATTCAGACGTTGAGTTGACTGTTCTAGATTTAGAGTTGACTAATTGTTAATGCCGCATCTACTAGGAGTTTTCCATGCAAAGGAGAATGATCTCTTCGTCCAACTCAGCTTATCAAATGGTCAACTCAGCATTTTAAACATTCCAACTCGGCTTCCAACGGGTCAAGTTAGAGTTCTAAAATTGACATTGACGTTGGATTTCATGCATGATATTATCATCTCATACTTTCAAACGTTCCAGCAGCTCACGTAGAAGCTAAAATTGACATTGGCATGGATTTCCATGCAGAGAGAGGTGGGTGTTACAATAAATAAAAGACAAGTCCACTTCCTTGAGCGCAAGGAGCTTCATGCAAAGACAAGGGAAAACATATTTTATTGAAAGCCAAAGTCAGCCTTGAGTTAACCTAAGTTGATCCTCTTTTTTTTTCAACGCCAATCTTTGGCTTTTGTAATTCTCTATAAAATGGCTTTCAGCCTTGATTAAAATCATCCCTCTTGGCAAGACCAGACTCTGTCATTGGTGAGTTGTGTAACCTCTTCGATCAATAGAAAGACTGTACTTTCAGATTTCAAGTGTTAGCATAGTGTATGTTCATTCAGCAATTTGCATGTGTGGTAGATTTCTCTCCCTTTCCAAATTCTGATTCGTACCTAGTTGCTAGCTTACCGTATTATGTAGGTCATGTTAAGTGTTCTTTATGTCTTTTGCTGATGCTGTAAGTGGATGTTAGGTGGCTACAAAGTGTCTTGTATCAGACCTCTCCATCATTTTTCCCTCATGTTTTGGTCATTGGATCAAACCTTCTCACGAAATACTTATGCATAGCTATCGATTGAAATCGAAGGTCTTCCTTTTCCCTTGTTTGTTCAGTGTTCAAGGTTCCAAGTAGAGTGGATCAATCTTTTGGTGTATCACCTTTATTAGGTAGGATTTCCCCTTAAAGTTTCCTTTTCCCCTTTCCATGGTAGTCTGCAGCATAGAGTAGAGATCCTCATTGATACATCTTAAAGGAACCAACCTTCTCTGTAGGTTCTCACCATTGAGGCACCCACCCTCGTGAAAAGATCCCACTGTTTCAACCAGATAGAGGACTAGCCATTTCATGCATGTCTTCGATTCAGGGCGCAGCTCCAGGTTGACAACACTAATTGCCACTCTGTGAATGGCTTCTGTGTTCCATAGTGAGAACTAATTTTCTTCAGCTCTGCAATAGCCTGTCAGATTGAGATAGCCCTGGGATTGAAAGGTGTTTTGGAGATCTTCCAATTTGAGTCTATTAAGCACAGAATTATCATTCCATTTGTCCTCCCAAAAGCAGAACCTTTTGCATTTCCCAACCTCCCTCGTGAGTTGTTCCTTAAAAAAATCAGTTCCCATTTTGACGAGTCGTTAGATGCCTAAAATAGGTTGTCTCCATGTGACTATAACTCTACAACGTTAGATGAGATGTTCAACATTCATTTATTAAGTCCGAATGTTTTAATCTTTCCCTTCAAAAGTCAGTTTACCATTTCAACCTTTTCTTTGTGGTCCTCTCTCCATCTTTTAGATTTTTCCTCTAAATTTCCAAAATGTCAACATTTCAACCTTCTAGTGTCATGTCCCCACTCTAACCCAGTCTAGCCGTGACATGTGAGTCAGCCTATTATGGGGTTTTGTAGGTTGACAGGTAGGTATAGAGACCTAGTTTGGTTATTCAGTGTTGGGGTCTTGGTGTTCTGGCAGTTATTGATCAGTTGGGAGACATTCCTTGTTCTTGGGAGGCAGTTCCTACATTTGTGGAGGTTACTCCTACTTTTTAGGAGACATGGTCAGGCCCAGGGTTGGAAATCCATGAGATTACTCTTTGGGGTTCAGTTTCAGGGAGATAGGGCTTGTCCCCTAGTCTTTAGGAGCATCCCTAGATTTTAGGGATGAGACTGCCAGTGGTTCCTTGATGTCCGACTTCAGTCACAGATAGGTGACGAGATGTTTTGATGGTTCGTGGAGTCGGTTGGGCATTTCTTGGTTACTTGGGTTATATTTTTAATATTACCAAGTTTCCGTCTTTTATTTAAATAAGGCTAAGTTTATAGCCAAATTGAGGTTTTAAGGGATTTTCGGCCTCTTCGGGATGTGTGTACTGGCGTGTAATATCTCGTTGGAAAGGTCTCGAACTTTCCTAAATAATTCATTCATATGCCAGAACCTTTCGATGGACGGATTTTTGTTAAAATGGAAAAAGGCAATTTTCTATGCAATTGGCCTCTTATAAAAGAATTATTCTAATTATGACTTGAGCGCTCCATGGCCCACTTTCTTGGGGGGCGGATAAGTATGAAGTGGATATAAGAGGCGAGGAGGGGAAGGAAAAAAGGCATCGACTAATATATTATTCCCTTTGGAGAGTGCGCTTGCAAGGCGTGGAGCTTGGGACGCAAACCCCAAGAGCCGACTTGTGGGACGTAGCCCCCACATTAGTTCGTGGCAAGTCTGGACGTAGAGATTGGTTTCTTTGGCAAGGTGTTGGAAGCTGTTTGGATAGAGCGCAGCCATTAAAAAGGTGCTGGGAGTTGTTTTGGGATAAGATCGCAACAAATACCAAAAGGGGTGCGACTTCAGCTTTGGGAGTCATTGGGCGCTGCTGTAGTTGATTGTTTGTGATCCGAACTGCTGTACTTAACAGCTAATTTCAACCTCAATAGCGCTTCTATCAAGGAGTCAACTAGCTGGCCATTATTATATTCTATTCTCAGTGAATATTCAGCGATCCAGGTTGGCTGTTAACATTGTTTCCACTTGGATTTTTAGCATTCTGTAATCAGCTAGTTTAGATTAAATATTCAGAAATTCTGTTCCTTCAAATCTGGATTTGATTGCACCTAGGTTTAATTCCCATACTTTGTTTATGCATTCGTATTTCAATTATTTCCTTATTGCAAAATTCATCAAAAAACCAAAAACAAGAAAAACACAAATTTCAAAAGAAAATACAAAAAAAATTACAGCAGTTCAATAGAAAGGATCCATCAGATTGAGATAGCCCTGGGATTGAAAGGTGTTTTGGAGATCTTCCAATTTGAGTCTATTAAGCACAGAATTATCATTCCATTTGTCCTCCCAAAAGCAGAACCTTTTGCATTTCCCAACCTCCCTCGTGAGTTGTTCCTTAAAAAAATCAGTTCCCATTTTGACAAGTCGTTAGATGCCTAAAATAGGTTGTCTCCATGTGACTATAACTCTACAACGTTAGATGAGATGTTCAACATTCATTTATTAAGTCCGAATGTTTTAATCTTTCCCTTCAAAAGTCAGTTTACCATTTCAACCTTTTCTTTGTGGTCCTCTCTCCATCTTTTAGATTTTCCCTCTAAATTTCCAAAATGTCAACATTTCAACCTTCTAGACAGCTTATAAAATTAAAAACAAAAATGACTTTAGGCCCCCGCATCTTGAAAATGAGGGCAAACCACATGATGACGGAGAGAATGAGGTAGAGACATCTCGTCAACAAGTGGTATGACAAAGACTAGATGCCACCTAATTAGGATGGGACACTTTAACCACCCCATTTTTCTCAGCTAACCCTGAAAACCTTTTTCACATACATTTGGGAAACCCCCAACCATGATTAGGAGACCTAATTAGGGAATGGAATAGTATTTTGTTTGATGTTTTCTTTGTACACCGAATTTAGAAACATATGTTTTATGTGCCCTGATAGTTATGTATGCCAAATGTGGAAACATATGTTGTCTGACTTTTTTAGATTGTAGAGTTGCAAATGCTTCAAACCCTAACATTAACAACATTTTTTTGCTTGCCTCACAATCGCCTTGAATAAATATAGAAAGAATGCCCACAAATGCCTAAAATAAATATGGATAGGATGGCCACAAATGCCCTGAAATGCCTCACATAAATACTTTGAAATGGCAAGGATGTTAATTGTTTGACAAAAGTGTTGGAAATTTTGTCATTGATGTCAAAGGTCTAACATTATTGGTGACAAAGGCCCCATAGCTTTAATGTCTTAAGGTGTTTTTGATGTTCATATTTTGGATAAAGTGTGTTAATATTTATTAAATATTAATGAATATATTTTTGGTTGCATAAAGTCAAAAGAGGGCCCATGAAGAAGTCAAAGAGTCACGAGATAAAGACAAAATAGAGAAATAATGCATTTTCCCATGGTCACCTTGAAGAATTAAAAGAGTCACCAAGTGAAAATAAAAGTGAAAATGGCACATTTTTCCATGAAAAGTCACTTTGAGGAATTCAAAGAGTCACCAAATAAAGATAAAAGGGGAAATGACGCATTTGCTCATGAAGTGTCACTATGTGACTTCAAATGAAAGGATTCGAAGGGTCATGTAAGTTTGGCACCATTTTCCATATGGATTGAAGGGTCACAAAGAGTGAATGCCAAAGTTCATTTGGAAAACTATAAAGAGAGTGCATGGTTTGTAATTGTTTTATATAAGAAAATAAGAAAGAATAGAAAGAGATATTGTAGAGTTCTATCATTTGTTCGGAAAGCAACATTGAGAAATAGTTGTGTTTTACATAAGAGGGATTGGTGCTCCTGTGAGTTGGTACTCACAAATAGTTGTGTTGGTGCTCGACAAAGGGGTTGGTGCTCCTGCAAGTTGGTGCTTGCTAATTTTGTAATTTGAGTTGGTGTTCATTCATATACTTGAGATTGTTTTTCATGGTTTTTTCTCACATTGGGTTTCCACATAAAAATTTGGTCTCTCTTGTGTGGTGCATGTTATTATTTTACTTTTATTGCATATCTTGAATGTATGATTAAGTGATTAAAAAAAAGAAATCAGATTAAGTAAAAGATTTAAAAGATATATGATATACTAATTCACCCTCCTCTCAGTATATCCCGTACTTAACAATTGGTATCAAAGCAGGTTCTTTTGAAAATAGTTTAACAGCTTGAAAGTAGATCGGGGAAAGCACGATCACTGAATCACATGAAGGTTTTTCTAAAAATAAGGCACCTTTGTTTGATGGGACAAATTATGCTTTTTGGAACATAAGGATGAGAACTTATTTGATAGCCCTTGGATTCGACATTTGGCAAGCAATGGAGGAATACGAAGAGCCCCAAACACTTGTAACTATTCATGTGAAAAAAAGGCAAGTGAAAATAATGCTAAAGCTTTAAATGTTATTTTATATGGTTTATATAAATCAAAATTTGTTAAAGTTATGCAATGTAAATCTGCTCATGAGACTTGGATAAAGCTTGAGAATATTTACAAAGGTGATGGAAAGGTTCAACAAGTTAAGCTCCAAACTTTTATAAAACAATTTAAAAGTTTGAAGATGGAAGAAGAAAATATAGCAAGTTATCTTTTGCAGGTTGATTAAATAGTTAATCAAATTCAAGGTCTTGGAGAAAAGTTAGAAGAGTCAGCAGTGGTACAAAAGGTTTTGAGATCTCTACCATTGAGATATGATGTTAAGGTTTCTGCAATTGAGGAGATGAAAGATTTAGCCAAGCTAAAGATGGATGGACTACATGGTATTCTTATGGCATATGAGATGCGAACTAAACAAGAGAAACCCTCAAACAGGGAAGTTGCTTTCAAGACATCGAAGAAAGACAAGGCTAAGATTCAAGAATCAAGTGACAACTCTAGCAATGAGGAAGATGACAACGGAGCTCTATTCATCTGCAAGTCTAAAAAAGGCACAGGGAAATATCAAAGAAAGTTATTATTTAAATGTTTTTAATGTGGTAAGATTGGACATTTTGCAACTAAGTGCCCAGATAAAAATAATGGTGACAATGAAAAATAAAAGCCTACATACAAGAACTTTAAAGGCAAATTCAAGAAGGGATTCGAGAAAAAGAGTTTATATTCTAAAGATCCTAGCTCAGCTAAAGACAGTGAAGTCAATAACTCAGATGAAAAAGAGATTCGATTCATGATCATATATGAAGATGTCTCCACAAGCAAAAGTACAAATGATCAAGAAGAGGAACATGATGAAACTGAGGTGAATCTGGAAGAACTCATTTGTGCCTTAAAAGAATTAAAAGCTCTTGAGAAAAAGAATCAAAGATTGAAGGTCTAGATTGAAAAAAATGAAAAGGAGTCAGAAAATAATTGAAGATCTTCAAGCACACATTGAAGAAACCAAAAAGACCGAAAAAGATCTAACAGCACAATTACAAAAAGTAAGCGAAGAATGTGAAATGTATGTTATTGAAATTGCCTCTTTAAAAGAAGATATCGATAAAAAAAATAAAGCAATCAATGATAACGTTGTCAATGACTCAAAATTTGAGAATAACACTACATGTTGAATAATATATTAGAAAGCCAAATCAATATCAGATAAGACAGGTATCGAATTTGAAAAGAAAAAGAGCTATGCTGAAGCCCTTAAAAAAGAAGAAATAAAAGGAGAAGACGTTAAGAATGCAGAGGACAATTCAAACAAAGAAGGCTGAAAGGAACAGAGCTACAAAAGACAATCAGGTTAAAGATACACAAATCAGAACAGATTCTATTTTCATGGTTATTGTTTTTATTGTAATGGTTATGGTCATAAGAAAATATACTGTCGAAAAAGAGCTAACAATTTCAGAAACAAGGAGAAGAAAACTCATGCAAAGTCAAGCAGAAGCCACAACTCTTTTACTCCTCTATCAGGGTTTGATGAAGAGGCCATAGTATGTTACAAGTGTAATAATTTCGGACACATAGCCTGACATTGCAGAAGCGTGTTTGAGTCAGTTAAAGACCAAAGTTTCAAGGCTCCATTCATCAAGAAGAAAGTTCAGACAGGGTCATGACAAAAGAAACAAATTGAAAAATCTATGTTAGTTCAGATAGCTTTGCATGCAGGAAATGAATAAAAGCCATGGTTTATTTACAGTGGATATTCGAAGCACATGACAGGAGATAAAAACAAGTTCATAAATCTAAAGAAGATCAATGGTGGCACAGTGAAATTCAGAGACAATCCTATTGCCAAAATAGCCAAAAAAAGTACATTGAGTTTGGATAATGGTATAACTAAAACTGAAAATGTTTTGCATGTAGAAAGTCTTAAGCATAATCTATTGGGTGTAAGTCAAATGTGTGATCAGGGACACTAAAATTTTATGCAAAAGGTTGTGAAATTAGGAGAAAAGATTCAAATGTGTTGATTGTAGATGCTCAGAGGACAGACAATTTATATATGTTATCAGATATCAAAGGTCAAATATGTTGTTTGATTCAGGTTGAAGAAAGTTGGTTGTGGCATAGGAGAATGGGACACATAAATTTTGACAATCTTGTCAACATCAGCAAGAAGCAAGTAGTTAGAAATCTTTCAGAGATTGCAAAGCCCTCCAACACGCTTTGTGAACCATATCTGCATGGGAAGCAAGTCAGAAGATGGTTCAAGACAAAAGAATAATCGACCGCTCAGATGTTAGAGCTTGTTCACACTGATCTGTGTGGACCTACTACAACTCAAAATACTCAAGGTGAGAAATACTTCATGTTGCTTATTGATGATTATACATGTATGACTTGGGTGATGTTTTTGAGAAAAAAATCAGAAGCTTTCAATGACTTCAAAGCATTCAAGGCTTTAGTTGAGAATGAAACTAGTTTGAAAATTAAGTCCCTGAGATCAGATCGATGAGGAGAATTCATGTCAGATAAGTTTATTGAGTATTGTGAAGACCATGGGATAAAGAGACATTATTCAGCACCCAGAACTCCACAGCAAAATGGAGTAGTTGAGCGAAAAAATAAAATAGTTCAGGAGATGGCGAGGACAATGCTAAATGAAGCCAAGATACTAGATAAATATTGGAGAGAGGCAGTAGGCACAATAGTACATATCTAGAACAGAGTGTTGTTGAGAGTCAACAGTGACAAGACTCCCTATGAGCTATGAAAAGACAAACCAACTACTATTAATTATTTCAGAGTTTTCGACAACAGATGCTTCATAAAGAGCACCGATGAAAAATTGAGTAAGTTTGAATCTAGAACAAATGAAGGTATATTTCTTGAATATTCTTGCAAAAGTAAAGCTTATAAATATTATAACAAAATAACCAAGAAGATAGTTGAAAGTGCAAGTGTCAGGGTAGATGAAGATGTAGCACAAAGAGCCAGTGATCCGATAGACAAACTTGAAATCATTGAAGAAGAAGATTTTGAAGAATCAGATAAAGATGAGAAGCAAAAGGTCACCAAGTCTCCATCCAAATATGTTCAGAAAAATCATAATGAGAGTGACATCATCGGGAACATAAATAAAAGAGTTCACACTAGAAAGATGATGGGAAGTGAATTCGAGCAAGTTAATTTTTCTTTGTTATCCAAAATTCAGCCTATAACTTTTTCAGAAGCTAGACAAAATGAGCATTGGATAAAGCAATGGATGAAGAATTAAATCATATAAAAAAGAATGTTACTTGAGAATTAGTGCCTAGACCAAAAGATCAAAATGTGATAGGAACAAAATGGGTATACAAAAATAAGTTGAATGAAGATGGTGAAGTTACCAGAAATAAAGCAAGGTTAGTATGTAAAAAATATACTTAGATTGAGGATATAGATTTTGAAGAAACTTTTACACCATTGGCAAGGCTAGAGGCTATTAGAATATTTCTTGCCTATACAGTGTTTAAAAATTTCAAAGTGTTTCAGATGGATGTCGAGTCTACTTTCCTGAATGAGAATCTAGAAGAGGAGGTCTACATTGAGTAATCTAAGGGATTTTTTCTCTCAAATGATAGTAGCCATATATGCAAATTGAAGAAAATACTGTATGGATTGAAACAAGCTCTTAGATCTTGGTATGCAAGGCTTGATAAGTACTTGCATAATCAAAGTTTCAAGAGAGGTTTTACTGACAATAATCTCTACATCAAAACAGAAGGTGAGCATCAGTTGATTGTTGTGGTATACGTTGATGACATAATATTTGGAAGAAACATTGAAAAGATGACAAAATAATTTTCTGATAATATGCAAAAAGAATTTGAGATGTCTATGCTTGGAGAATTGTCATTTTTCTTAGGGTTGCAAATATTTCAGTTAGATTAAAAAAATTCCATATCTCAAAATAAATATGCCAAGATGTTGAAAAAATTTTGGTTGTGAGGATTGTACACCAGTTGCACACCAATAGGTACAGGGAACAAGGTAATAAGGATGAAGATTCCCTTGTTGCAAATCAATCTTTGTATAGATTTATGATTGAGTCTTTTATATTTGACAACATCGAAGCCAAACATCATGCATGCAGTAGACATAGTTGCGAGATATCAGGTAGCCCCGAAAGAGAGTCATGTTCAATTGGTGAAGAGAATATTCAGATATGTCAAGGGGGCATTGGATTATGGATTGTGGTATCCCATAGGTAGAGATTTCACGTTGGTTGTTTATACAAATTCAGATTGGACAGGTTGTTTGGATGACATAAAGAGTACAAGTGCAAGAGCTTTCTTCCTCGGTGATAGCTTAGTATCTTGATTAAGCAAGAAACAAAACTTAGTATCACTTTCTACAACTGAAACCAAATATATTGCAGCAGTGTTGTGTTGTACTCAAGTACTTTGGATGAAGCAAACTTTAGAAGACATCAAGGTAAAATATGATGAACCTATCTCTATTTTTTGTAACACAAGTGCTATTAATATTTCTAAGAATCTAGTGATGCATTCAAGAACAAAACATATTCTTATCAAATATCACTTTTTGAGAAAACAGATTGTAGATTAGCAGGTGAAGTTAGAATATATCAGTACTACAGAACAAATTGCAGATATTTTTACAAAGGCACTACCAAAAAACACATTCAAGTATCTGTGAGAGAAGTTGAGAGTAATTTCTTTTACTTCCTGTCATTAAGGTTCAACATCAATTAAAGGGGAGCTAAATGTTAGCTCCAGGATTGACCTTTTGCCATTCATGTCAAAATGAGAGAAGTACAAAAACAGGTTCAATGACAGGTACAAAGAACAAGGACAAGATGCTATAGTAAGGGGGAGTCACTGTATGTTTTTGTTGGCAGTATGGATAGGTTGGCAGTACAAGTTTTAGGATGTGGCAGTATTAGTTTGAGGTTGCCATCAATGACAAAGGAGGAGATTATTGAAAATATTGTCATTGATGTCGAAGGTCTAACATTATCAGTGACAAAGGCCCCATAGCATTTAATGTCTTAAGGTGTTTTTAATATTCATATTTTGGATAAAGTGTATTAATATTTATTAAATATTAACAAATATATTTTTGGTTGCATAAAGTTAAAAGTGGGCTCACGAAGAAGTCAAAGAGTCATGAGATAAAGACAAAAGAGGTAAATTATGCATTTTCTCATGAAGGGTCACCTTGAGGAATTTAAAGAGTCACCAAATGAAGACAAAAGAGGAAAGGACGCATTTTTCCATAAAGAGTCACTTTGAGGAATCTGAAGAGTCACCAAATAAAGACAAAAGGGGAAAGGATGCATTTGCTCATGAAGAGTCACTGTTAGCCATTTTTTGGCCCACATATCAAAGTTTACTTATGTATGGAAAAGGGAGCTTTCAGGAAAGAAAATGGTAAGCCTTTGGGAGGACTTCGGGTTTTCCAGTAGTGACAACTTTGGGTTTTTTGAAGGCACAATGCAAATCGGGTTTCCAACAGTGCTTAGCTTCTAAATGTTTTATAAGTAGAAGTAATTCGGGTTTAGAAACCCGAATTACTTATAGACAGTGTATTTTGGGTCCTCCAAGGAGCACTACTTGATTACTTCAAAGTTGTGAGTAGTCAGAAACCCAAAATGAGTAAAGGTGCTCAACAAACCCGATGTGCTCTTGAAAAGTAATACTTCTCGGGTTCTTCAAGAGATGAGTCTTTTTCAAAAAATTCAAAAGGCATTTTCAAAATGCCGAAGGGTCTTTTTAGGGAAAAAGGGACCAATCAACTTTTCCGAAGGTACACTTCAACTTTTTTGAAGGGCTTTTTCTTCTCCAAGTGGATAGTTGCAATTTTCCCGAAGGGTATGTTATCCTTCGGAAGGACCATTTCAAAATTCCTAAATAAGTCTTTCCCTTCGGAAGGATCATTTGCGGAAATCTGAGGGGGCATGCAGAAAGACCGAAGGGTCTCTTACCCTTCGGGAAAGTCTATTATGAAAAATCTAAGGGAATTCCTTCAGACAAATTATTCGAAGAAATTCTTTTGGGAGATTTGCCCAAAAGAAATACGCTGAGAGGAAACCCTGAGACCAAGTGTTCGAAGGAACTGATGAGCCAATGGACATCAAAATCAGGGTAAGCGACTAGCCACTGGAAGTAACCAGGTTTCAAAAGCTCAAAGTCTTAAGGCTTGGGAAGAAGCAAAGTGAGAAATAATCAAGATGGACAAGCCCGAAGTAAGTAGGCTTAGAGAACCCGAATTACTCTGCATAGAGTAAATTGGGTTTCTCAAAGTACTCTACTTAAAAGGCTTTATAAGCGAAGGATCTGAGAGAGTCCAAAGTTGAAGAGGCCAAATAACCCGAATTACTCTGCATAGAGTAAACCAGGATTTTCCAAGGGCTTGACTTAAGCTTGGTCTAGCAACGCTAGAATCATGATGCAACGAATGAAAGGCTGCCACGTGGCACAACTAGAGCAGAAAGGGCCAATCAGTAAAGGACAAGTGGCACAAAGATGTTCAATGAATATGGGGGAGTCCGAATGGCTAGTAGCTGGAAGTTATGAAGACTCCCATCTGCCATGGTTCATTGCCTGCAATCACTGTTCGACGCTTAAATGCGTCACGCCAAGAAGAAACATTCCAGCTGCTCACAGCATGACTTTTTAGATGCACCAAAGAAAGTCTTAAAGACGAGAGGGACTCGAGAGTATTGGACGACGATCTGAAACGACATATTTATGAACATCAAGGAAGGACAACAGGAGGTTCCATTCGTCTGCGACTTCTTTCCTCTCTTTCTCTTGTCCCCCTTTTTTTTATAAATAGAGGCCTTGGAGCCTAGAAATGTATCCCTAGACTGGTGATAAAATCACTCTGCAAAAATCATTGTATAATGGACCTTTGAAGTAATAAAGATTGTTTTTACTTATCTCTCTGTCTGAAAATTGCATTGAGTTAGCTTGTGCACTAATAGCATTGTGAAGAAGCATCCTTCCAACCTTGTTGCCCTTCTTTCTTGCTTGTTTTTAGGTACTTTCCAGTTAATTGCAGGTCTGAACTCGTGCTTTTCAGCCATTAATGGATGCTTGGTGTGAATTTTGAAATTCCTCTTTGCCTCATGTGTGGTTCAGTAAGCCTAGCTTAAGAAAAACTTATGCAAATTAACTGGTTAGGAGGTTGTGTAAGCCAACTTGTCTTATGTTGAATTAGTGTCTTTTCCAGGCTAGGTGGATCACTTACTTTCGGTGCATCACCTCCCTCAGCTTAGTTTTCTTTTCAAGTAATTTCTCTCCCCTTTTCCTTGGCCATTAGTAGAGTTTAGCGTAGAAACCCAAAGAGCTGAAGTGAGGCTATTTCCTGTTGGCCATTTTTTTTGGCCCACATGTCAAAGTTTACTTAAGTATGGAAATGGAGCTTTTAGACAAAAAAATGGTAAGACTCTGGGAGAACTTAGGTTTTTCCAGAAGTGACAACTTCGGGTTTTTTGAAGGCACAGTGCAAATAGGGTTTCTAGCAGTGCTTAGCTTCTAAACATTTCATAAGTAAAAGTAATTCGGGTTTTCAAACCCAAATTACTCATAAATAGTGTATTTTGGGTTCTCTAGGGAGCACTACTTGATTGCTTCATAAGTTGTGAGCAGTCAAAAGCCCAAAATGAGTAAAGGTGCTCAATAAACCCGATTTGATCTTGAAAAGTAATACTTCTCGGGTTCTTCAAGAGACGAGTCTTTTTCCAAAATTCAAAGGGCATTTTCAAAATGCTGAAGGGTCGTTTTAGGGCAAAAGGGACTAGTAAACTTTCTCGAATGTACACTTCAATTCTTTTTAAGGGTTTTTCCTTCTCCAAGTGGACAGTTACAATTTTTCTGAAGGGTATGTTACCCTTCGAGAGGACCTTTTCAAAATTTCCGAAGGGTATCTTTCCCTCGGGAGAATCATTTGCGGAATCGAAGGGGACATGCAGAAAGCCCGAAGGGTAGTTTCCAAAGACAGACGTAGACAAAAAGTCCGAAGGAATTCCTTCGGATAAATTGTCCGAAGAAATTCCTTCGGGAAATTTGCCCGAAAGAAATAAGCCGAGAGAGAAGCCCGAGACCAAGTGTCCGAAGAAAATGATAGGCCAATGGACGTCGAAATCAGGATAAGCGACTAGCCATTGGAAGTTACTGGGTTTGAAAAGTCCGAAGTCTTAAGGCTTGGAAAGTAGCAAAGTGAGAAGACTTCAAGATGGACAAGCCTGAAGTAAGTAGGCTTAGAGAACCCGAATTACTCTGTCTAGAGTAAATCGGATTTCTCAAAGTACTCTACTTAAAAGGCTTTATAAGCGAAGGATCTGGGAGAGTCCAAAGTTGGAGATGCCAAAAAACCCGAATTACTCTGGATAGAGTATATTGGGATTCTCCAAGGGCTCGACTTAAGCTTTATCTGGCAATGCTAGAATCATGATGCAACGAATGGAAGGCTGCCACATGGCGTAACTGGAGCAGAAAGGGCCAATTAGTAAAGGACAAGTGGCACAAGGATGTTCAATAAACATGGGAGAGTCTGAGCAGCTGATAGCTAGAAGTTATGAAGGCTCCCTTTTGCCATGGTTCATTGTCCACAATCGTCGTTCGACGCTTAAATGAGTCACACCAAGAAGAAACATTCTAGCCGCTCATAGCATGACTTTCCAAATGCACCAAAGAAAGTCTTAAAGACGGGAGGGGCTCGAGAGTATTGGGCGGCGATCTAGAACGGCGTATTTATGAACATCAAGGAGGGACAAGAGATTCTAGCCATCTACGACTTCTTTCTTTCCTCCCTTTCTCTCTCCCCACTTTTTTTTATAAATAGAGGCCTTGGAACCTAGAAATGTATCCCCAGACTGGTGATAAAATCACTTTGCGAAAATCGCTGTGTAATGGACCTCTGGAGCAATAAATATTGTTTTTACCTATCTCTTTGTCTGAAAATTGCATTGAGTTAGCTTGTGCACTAATAGTGTTGTGAAGAAGCATCCTTCCAACCTTGTTGCCCTTCTTTTTTGCTTGTTTTTAGGTACTTTTCAATTAATTGCAGCTCTGAACTCGTGTTTTTCGGCCATTAATGGATGCTTGGTGTGAATTTTGAAATTCCTCTTTGCCTCATGTGTGGTTCAATAAGCCTAGCTTAAGAAATACTTATGCAAGTTAGCTGGTTAGGAGGTTGTGTAAGCCAACTTGTCTTATGTTGAATTAGTGTCTTTCCCAAGCCAAGTGGATCACTTACTTTTGGTGCATCACCTCCTTTAGCTTAGTTTTCTTTTCAAGTAATCTCTCTCCCCTTTTCCTTGGCCATTATAGAGTTTAGCCTAGAAACCCAAAGCGCTGAAGTGAAGCACTTGAGGAACTAGCCTCATAAAAAAATCTAGAGGCTCAACCTCACCATAGGACACCCACATCCTGAGGTTGTTCCCATGCTTATAGCTAGAAGTGAGAGAGCTTGAAGAACTCTCTCACAAGGGTGCAAACCCAATCTATGACAGCTCTGGCCCGCCCGATGGGACAACTACCATTTCACTTCCATTTTTATGGAAGATTGGACAAATTTGATGCTGTTTTGATTAGTTTGCAGCAGTGGTAGCTTTCATCCTTCAACATCTGGCAACTCTAAAGAATACCCAGCTATCTAGTGGTAGAGCCGTAGCTGTCTTTCATGCCAAATGTGGCTACAAGATCGACTTCTACAGGTATTCATTTTGAGTTTGTTGAATTACCTTTAAACTCTACAAGAAGGTTAAGGTTCGCCCATACTCACCCTTACGTAAGAAGCTATTCTTCTAGACCAGTTATAAGGTATACCTACACAAGATCTTTATTAGCTCCTCTTGTTGCTATGATTCCCCAAAGAGCTTTTGTGGGATTCAATGGCCAAATCCCTTTGAACTTACTGCAGTATGATCCTATGCTAGTAGCAGCTCTCAAAAGTGTTCCTTATTACTCAGGAGACAAGCTATAACTCCTACTGAGCACATAACGTACATAGCCAACTTCTACAACATTCATAATATCACGGTGGAGAACATGGCTATTAGGATATTGGCTGTCCTTCAAAGGAAAGGCGTTAGACTAGTATAGGGGCCTTGCTCCTAATTCTAGCCACTCATGGGACAAGCTGGGAGCAGCCCTGTGTAAAATTCGCAGTTAAGAGTGACCCCCTGTCACTTGCAGAACAACTGACCACCATCAAGAGAGCTTCTCATGAAGTCATGTAAGACTTCTATACAAGATTTCAAAAGGCGTGGGATAGAATACCAGTCGCTATTAGACCATCTCCAAACTTTGCTTTCTTGTATTACTTGAAGGCTCTCAACAGTGACATAGCTGTAATGATCCAGTCTATGGGAGGAAACATACTGCCAAATGCATACGAAGTGGCTATCAAGGCAGAAAATTGTCTAGTTCAAGTAGACAAACTTACTCCTAGACCTCCAAGCCTCTTTTTCCAGAGATCAGACCACCTCCTGCAGTCATTCCTCCACTCGATGTTATACTTCCAATGCCAACAATTGCTGTTGTACCTTCACCTAAGCAAGAGAAGGCCTCTACTAGTGGATCCAACGACTCCCAAGAGCAAAAAAATTACTTGGAGTTGAAGAGCATGCTCCAATAATTGGGAAATGATGTGGTCAATGTCAAGAAGCAAGCTTACAACAAGTCTTATCAAGCTCCATATCAGCCTTAGCAGCAACCTCATCAAGCAAATAGGCCACCCTACAAAGGAGGTTTCCAAGGACAAGGGCAGCCTAACTATGCTAGACAACATAATTACAATCTGAATGCTGCAGGCCCTTCCAACTCTTTGGTCCCAGTTCAGAATAATGTGGCTTAGGAAGTTGAAGGGACAATGCCATGGAATCATTCTTTTGGGCAGTCCATTGTCTCAACTAATGGCTCAAATCAGGGGTTTAATGATCAATGGCAGCAAGTTGTTGCGTATGGATACAACTAGGTTCTTATGGCCCAAAACACGGAGGTACCCACAATGACGGGACAAGAGCAACCTCCATAAGAGCAAGGCTCGGATCAAGGATTAAACTAGCCAGAGGCCTCAATGGTCATTAGTGAGCAAGAGGAGTGTTATGCATCCAATTGGCAGGCCACTTCCAATCTAGCTCACATCTCTGTCTCAGCAAATACAAGGTTCAAGAGAAGGAACATGGGTGACAATCAAGAAGCTTTCAAAGAACCTATTGTCACCGCTCCATTGACAAAGCCAACAGCAGTAGGTCCCAAAGTTCAGGTAAAATTTGGTGGTACGCCAATCAACATTGTGGAGCAAATGAAGAAATCCAACGTGAGTGTGTTGATGTGGGACATGCTTTTCCTGCTTGGCCAAGTAGACATTTTGTAGGAAGGATTTTCCAAGATGGGTGTTACTATAGCTACAAGCAGCCAAGCAAGACAGTTGAAGTCCTCACTAATGCAGTCAAGAGTCATGTGGTAGAAGGGTCAAGTAATGTGACCAAGCCCCTCCCTTTCTACGTCTCTTTGATCATTGGTGATTCCTTGGTGCACAACTGCTTGGTGGATAGTGGGGCCAGCACCTCAGTCATGCCAAAGTCTATTGCTGACCAATTGAATCTCAAGTATGAGCCTCACACTAAAGGAGTCCTGCAACTTGATGGTTCTTCCACAAAGCCATCAGGGATCATCAAGAATTTGAGCCTAACCTTGCATGCTTGTCCTAGTGTATCTGTGGTGCAAGATGTGCTGATTCTAGATATCACTCCTCGCTTTGCTTTGTGTCTTTCCAGAGAATTCACAGCCAAGATTGGGGGCTACCTTACAACAGATTGGTCTTACATGACGTTCAAAACAAGGTACAGGACTAAGGTCTCAATCAAGGCTGAACCCATGGCACAATTCCATATTGAACTCCATCAGCCAAATAATATAAGCCTCAATTGTACTATCCTTGATGAGGATGAATTTACAATTGGCCAAGAGCTGAACACTCATCCTAAAGAAGTTCCAGACTTGTTCTTGGATGAGTTATGGGGAGATAACCAATTTTTCAACCCTTTGGAAGGTGTTGAGGAAAGAGACATGGGTGTCTACCTATTGCATGAAGAGAATCAACCCATGCCTTCACTCATTAGACCTAAAGAAGACCTCAATGGTTTATGGAAGTTGTTCTTTGATGGCTCAAGGAGCAAGAATGGCGTAGGTGTTGGGGCAATGTTGGTTTCACCCTCAGGTAACAAGCTTTTCTCTTCTTACAGGTTCCATTTCCGCTGCTCTTTAAATGTAGCAGAATATGAAGGCTTGATCCGTGGCCTTCAATGGGCCACCAAAAAAGGAACCAAATTAATACAAGCTTATGGAGACAATGAGCTCATAGTTAGCCAAATCAGAGGCTTGAACGTCACCAAGAATGCTTTGATGAGGTCCTACAAAAATAGTGTGGGCCCTGATTGAAGATTTTAGCGCCTTTAACATTCAAGCTGTCCCAAGAGATCAAAACCAGCATGTTGACAGGTTTGCAGCAGTAGGAGCTCAGTTTGACATTCCTAGTGAGCTGAAGGAAATGAAGGTTCAACCACATGTCAAGGTGGTGGTGACATCATCAGTGCCAGATAATTAATCCCATTGGCAAATTTTTGAGAGTGACAAGCAAATTGTTTGTTTCTTGCAACAGGAAGCCGAATTCTTCTCCTCCAATCAAGCTAAATTGCAGCATCAGTATGAGGATCAAATTGTTCAGTTGAAGTCCAACAAACTTCCTAAGGGGCTGATTACATCTGAGGGCCTTTTTCATGAAAGAGACCATATAAGGAAAGAGAAAGCGGTAATGTCTACTAATGAGAAAAATTATGAGTCCTCATCTTCAAGGACAAACTTCTCAAGTTGGGGAAGGTAAGCAACAAGGCTGAGAGGCATGCTTTCACAGCACTTTGCCAAGAGTAGGCAGATATTTTTGCTTGGGAGTACAACGACCTAAAAGGTTTTGATCCTAAACTAGCCCAACACACCATAGAGTTGGAGGCCAATGCCAAGCATGTAAGGCAAAAGCAAAGGGCGGTTAACCCCAAGATTGAGGAGCTGATGAGGAAGGAACTAACCAAGTTGATCGAGTCTAGGATCATCTTTCCCATCAAGCACTCATCATGGGTAGCCAACTTGGTGCCTGTAAGAAAAAAGAGTCAGAAGATTAGGCTTTGCGTGGATTTTAGAGATTTGAACAAAGTGTCCGTGAAAGATCACTATCCCCTGCCATCCATGGAGTAGCTCCTTCAAGTAGTTGCTAGTTCAAAACGCTTTTTCTGGCTACAACCAAGTTTGGGTGAAGGATGATCGGTACAACACTGCCTTCACCACCAAATGGGGCACGTATGTGTACCAAAAGATGCCTTTTGGTCTGTCAAATTCTGGCGCTACCTTCCAAAGAGCAATGGACATGGCTTTCCAGGCACTGCTAAACCAAATAGTGCTGGTATACTTGAATGACATCATGGTTTTGTCAAAAATGTCAGCGAACACATAGACCACCTAAGGCTAATTTTCGAAAGGTGCAGAGAGTATGGGATTTCATTGAATCCCAAGAAGTGCGTGTTTGTCATGCATGAAGGCAAGCTGTTGGCCCACATCGTCTCATAGAAAGGGTTGTCTATTGATCCTGAGAGAATAAGTGCCATCTTGGCCTTATCCTTGCCCAAGCATAAGAAGGGACTCTAGAGTTTCCTTGGAAGGATAAACTTCACGAGAAGATTTATCCTTGATTTTGCAATTTTAGTCAAGCCCATCACTGCTCTGCTGAATAAGAACCAAGTGTTCACTTGGTCAAATGAAGGCAAGTCAGCATTTGAAGCTATCAAGCAAGCTATTGCTCAAGCACCCACACTTATGAATCCTGATTTCTCAAAGGATTTCATTTTGTATGCTTTTGCCAATATTGATAATATATCAGCTATGCTGATGCAAAGAAACTGTGAAGGACTCGAGCAACCATTAGCTTTTTTCAGCTAGGGGCTTGAAGGGTATGAGGTGAGATACACTTTTGTAGAAAAACAAGTCCTTGCAGCAGTAAGGAGCCTCAAGAAATTCAAGCCAATGCTGTCCAACAGTAGAATCCACCTTAATGTATCTCACCCTAGAGTAAGAGACTTCCTTCTTAACAAGGATTTGAGCAAAAAAAAACTGGTTGGATTACTAAAGTCATGGAGTATGACGTGGAGATCAAGCTCACTAAGTTAGTAAGAGGTAAAGGATTATGTGAGCATATGGTTGAGGATCTTCATGAAGACAAAGAGGTTATCTTGGTGATACAAGATAACCTACAAGCAGATGCACCTCCACCTCACATTAGCTGGGTCCATGATATGACTCACTTCCTGCTAATAGGTGAGTGCCCTCAAGGTATGCACAAAGCAAAAAGGTATTTCAGACTTCAGTCCATACCATATGTTTTAGTTGAGGGGGTTTTGTTTAAAAGAGACCTCAATGGAGTGCTCTTGAGGTGCGTAGATTATTAAGTTGCCAAGCTTTTGGAGCATTTCCATAATGGGCATGCAAGAGGCCATTTCGCCCCAAAGACTACTGTAGCAAAGATCATGAGGGCTGGTTACTACTGGCCCAACCTCTTCAAGGACGCTTATGTATGGGTGAGGAAGTGTCAGGAATGTGCTCTCTTCACGGGAAAGCAAAGGTTAGCAGCTCTTCCTCTCAACCCGATTCAAGTGGAGCAACCATTCATGCAGTGGAGTTTGGACTTCATTGGAGTAATTAACCCTCCATCAAGTGTAGGGCATAAGTGGGTGCTTACTGCAACTGATTACTTCACTAGGTGGGTGGAATCCATTGCATTGAAGGAAGCCAATGAAAGTGCAGTTTTAGATTTCTATGACAGCATTGTGACCAGGTTTGGTGCTCCAACCACTATCATATCTAATAATGCTTTGGCTTTACTTGGTTTAAAAACAAGTGAATGGGCTCTCAAGATGGGCATCTACCTCAACACTTCCTCAAACTATTATCCTCAAGGCAACGGTTTGGCTGAGTCCACAAATAAGAATTTGCTAAGGATCATCAAGAAGACTATGGAGAACTAGAGGACGTGGCACACCAAGTTAAGATAGCCTTGTGGGCTAATCCGGTAACTCCTAAAGCTACTGTTGGCAATTCTCCATATGTTCTCGTATATGGAAGGGAGACTAGGGTACCCATTTCTCTTGAGCTGCCTACATTAGAGCTAGCCCATCAGCTGGAGCTGTTGGAAGATGAACCTATGAATATGAGATTGATAGAACTCACACAGCTTGAGGAGACAAGGGACATTGCAATGAAAATATTGGAGGCACATCAAGGTCAGGTCAAGAAGGCTTTTGACAAGAGAGCTACAACAAGGACTTTCAAGGAAGGAGACCTGGTTTTCAAATGGGACTCAAACAAGGCCAAACCAAGCAACCATACCAAGTTTGACAGCTTGTGGAGTGGTCCTTGATCCACGGATGCAAACAACATAACGCCTTCCAGCTTGCTCAATTAGACGGAAAGGTATTACCAATCCCAGTCAATGGGATTCATCTAAAACCTTGCTATTGAGAGTTTGCAGTCATTGTATATATTTTTATATGCTTCTTTAGTTTTATTTTGTGTTTTCCTCTAAGTGCCTGGTGCACAATTTTTTCAGTTGTGTGTATTCCCTTCCTTAAGTGCCATGGGCACAGTTTGTTTCGTTTCAATTGTCCTTGTTGCTTCAAGGGAGATTTCTAGAAAGAGTCGGCTTTGTGCAAAAGCAGTGACTCCACACCCAATGGATCAAACAAAGCAAATGCGCTGGGTTCTCAAGCATAACAGGCATGCTTCCCTGTGAATTGCCAAAAATGTTGACCATTTTTTGTCCCACATGTCAAAGTTTACCTAAGTATGGAAAGGGAGCTTTCAGGCAAGAAAATGGTAAGCCTTTGGGAGAACTTCGAGTTTTTCAGCAGTGACAACTTTGGGTTTTTTGAAGGCACAATGCAAATCGGGTTTCTAGCAATGCTTAGCTTCTAAACGATTCATAAGTAGAAGTAATTCGAGTTTACAAACCCAAATTACTCATAAACAGAGTATTTCGGGTTCTCCAGGGAGCACTACTTGATTACTTCATAAGTTGTGAGCAGTCAGAAACCCAAAATGAGTAAAGGTGCTCAACAAACCCGATTTGGTCTTGAAAAGTAATACTTCTTGGGTTCTTCAAGAGACGAGTCTTTTTCAAAAATCCGAAGGGCATTTTCAAAATACCGAAAGGTCTTTTTAGGGCAAAAGGGACCAGTCAACTTTTTCGAAGGTACACTTCAACTTTTTCAAAGGGCTTTTCCTTCTCCAAGTGGACAGTTGCAATTTTCTCAAAGGATATGTTACCCTTCGTGAGGACCTTTTCAAAATTCCCGAAGGGTATCTTTCCCTTCAAGAGGATCATTTGCGGAATCTGAGGGGACATGTAGAAAGCCGGAAGGGTCTCTTACCCTTTGGGAAAGTCCACTATGAAAAGTTCGAAGGAATTCCTTCGGACAAATTGTCCAAAGAAATTCCTTCGGGAGATTTGCCCGAAAGAAATAAGCCGAGAGGGAAGCTCAAGACCAAGTGTTCGAAGGAAATGACGGGCCAATGGATGTCAAAATCAAGATAAGCGACTAACTATTGGAAGTAACCGGGTTTAAAAACCCCGAAGTCTTAAGACTTGGTAAGCAGCAAAGCGAGAAGACTTCAAGATGGACAAGCCCGAAGTAAGTAGGCTTAGAGAACCCGAATTACTCTGCATAGAGTAAATCAGGTTTCTCAAAGTACTCTACTTAAAAGGCTTTATAAGTGAAGGATCTAAGAAATTTTGAAGTTGAAGAGGCCAAAGAACCCGAATTACTCTACATAGAGTAAATCAGGATTTTCCAAGGGCTCGACTTAAGCTTGGTCTGGCAACGGTAGAATCATGATGCAACAAATGGAAGGCTGCTGCATGGCACAACTGGAGCAGAAAGGGCCAATCAGTAAAGGACAAGTGGCACAAAGATGTTCAATGAACACGAGAGAGTCCGAGCGGCTAGTAGCTGGAAGTTATGAAAGCTCCCATCCGCCATGGTTCATTGCCCGCAATCGTCGTTCAACGCTTAAATGCATCACGCCAAGAAGAAACATTTTAGCTGCTCACAGCATAACTTTTCAGATGCGCTAAAAAAAGTCTTAAAGACGGGAGGGGATCGAGAGTATTGAGAGACGATCTGGAACGGCGCATTTATGAACATCAAGGAAGGACAACAAGAGGTTCTAGCCATTTGCGACTTCTTTCCTCCCTTTCTCTCTTCCCCCTTTTCTTTATAAATAGAGGTCTTGGAGCCTAGAAATGTATCCCCGGACTGGTAATAAAACCACTCTGCGAAAATCATTGTATAATGGACCTTTGAAGCAATAAAGATTGTTTTTACTTATCTCTTTGTCTGAAAATTGCATTGAGTTAGCTTGTGCACTAATAGCGTTGTGAAGAAGCATCCTTCCAACCTTGTTGCCCTTCTTTCTTGCTTGATTTCAGGTACTTTCCAATTAATTGCATGTCTGAACTCGTACTTTTCGGCCATTAATGGATGCTTGGTGTGAATTTTGAAATTCCTCTTTTCCTCATGTGTGGTTCAGTAAGCGTAGCTTAAGAAATACTTATGCAAGTTGGTTAGGAGGTTGTGTAAGCCAACTTGTCTTATTTGAATTAGTGCCTTTTCCAGGCCAGGTGGATCACTTACTTTCGGTGCATCACCTTTCTCAACTTAGTTTATTTTTCAAGTAATCTCTCTCCCCTTTTCCTTGCCGTTAGTAGAGTTTAGTGTAGAAACCCAAAGAGCTGAAGTGAAGCATCTGAGGAACTAGCCTCATAAAAAAGTCTAGAGGTTCAACCTCACCATAGGACACCCACAACCTGAGATTGTTCCATGATTATAGCTAAAAGTGAGACACCCTGAAGAACTCTCTCACAAGGGTGCAAATCTAGTCTATAACAGTCACCATGTGACTTTTCAAATGAAAGGATTCGAAGGGTCATGCAAGTTTGATGCCATTTTCCATGTGGATTCAAGGGTCACAAAGGGTGAATGCCAAAAGTCATTTGAAAAGCTATAAAAGGAGACTTGGGAAGCCATTTGTAATATGCAAGAGAGTGCATGGTTTGTAATTGTTTTATATAAGAAAATAGGAGAGAATAGAAAGAGATATTGTAGAGTTCTATCATTTGTTGAGAAAGCAACATTGAGAGATAGTTGTGTTTTATATGAGAGGTTGGTGCTCACAAATAGTTGTGTTGGTGCTCGGCCCCTTCAAGTTGGTGCTTGCGAACTTTGTAATTTGAATTGGTGCTCATTCATATACTTGAGATTGTTCTCCGTGGTTTTTTCCCACATTGAGTTTAAACGTAAAAATCTAGTCTCTCTCTCTCTTGTGTGGTGCATGTTATTATTTCAGTTTTATTGCATATCTTGAATGTATGATTAAGTGATTAAAGAAAAGAAATCAGATTAAGTAAAAGATTTAAAATATATATGATATACTGATTCACCCCCCTCTCAGTATATCCCGTGCTTAACAAAAAGGCCTCACAAAAAAGTCATCTTTTGGACTGTGATGATTGTAGTAATTGCACAAAATGTGTTTTTTCAATTATATATATATATGAACCAGAGTTCACCTTTGCTAGACATACATATTGCAAAGTGTTGAAGCAAACACAAGGCATTCAAACTTTTTGACAAAAAGCCACAACAAAATGTGGGCCAATGGAGATGTCTTGAAATGGAGAGAACTCAACTCTATTCCAAATTCAAGGGGCCTTTCTCACCACTAGGATAGCAAGCTTGAAGTTGCACTATCAAGAAGGGCATTGAGCACATAGCACTAATTACATGTTTGTTTGATTTGTCTAGATATTCACCATGCATTGGACCATTGAAATGGTGACTTAGGTTGTTAATCCTGAAAATTTGTATGGATACAGTTCACCTTGAACATATAGATTAGTGAGGTCTAAGAAACTTATAAATTATGACTTGTGACAAGTTCATTGGCTATCTTAAGGGGATGCATTCCTCTATTCATTGCACTATTGTTCTTATTTCTACCTTTGCATGGGAGATGCAAAACTTTAACACCACATTGGGTAAAATATTAGGACTTTCTATATTTTCTAAAACTAGGGTTTTGAATAACTCTTAGAGTTTGGCTAAAGTTCTGGTTTTGAGTAACCTCTTGTCCTTGGTGATAGAGATTGAGAGTTGCTTAACCACTTTAGTAATGTCAATCTTGTATTAATTCTTCCTCAAAATCATTTTGTTAAATCAAACCTCAATCTTGCCTTGTGAACACGAGTCTCATATTTGATGTGATTATTTTGAAAAATTACTCTTCGTAATTGTAATATCTTATCTTACCATAATATATATACTAATGATAATGTTATGATGACATAAGATGGAACACCAATTCTTTTAAGGGCTCCTAACTCAAATTCACGAAGTATTTGAGTTCGAGTAAGGACTAATCAAAGTATATTTATTTATATATGACAATATGTATATATATGCACACATCCTTGCTTTCAAATCAAATAGTCATATGCGTCATATGCTCTTGTGCCAAAACACTATATGGACCACTTCTTAAAGAAGTTAAGTCCATATAAATCATCTAGGCTCTACAAAAAGACGTGTAATTGCTTTGTATGCATACATATGTATATTATTTAAATGTATATGTACACAAACATAAATATATACATCATTGCTTTCAAATCAAACAACCATATGCCACGACATTTTATGTAATTACTTTTCACAACATAAACCATCACTCCATATTGTAGGGAACATACAACCTACTATTATCTCTTGGCTTAAAGATTTCTCCTTCAACCTAAGAGGATAAACCTCAAGAGGTAGCTGCATAACACACAAACTGTACCATCCTTCACTTAATATTCAACCTAGGGACATATAACCTTGCAAGTAATTTGCACTATATATTAGGCACTAAACTACATGGAATACTGGGGAGGCTAATGCACACTTGCAGAAAGTAAATGGTAGGAAAGTGAATTGCATGAAAGGAAATGTTGTGAAGTAAATTGCAGAAAATGAAATGCTACTTTAGGTTGGAAGCTGCCTACACAGCCAAATTGGAATACACACAAGGAAGGCGATTACTACAAATTGAAGTTAACTATGAATTAAAAAATACACACATTCACAAAATCAAATGGAAATGCAAATACTATATAACAGAAAACAACTTAGCTAATGGATAGGAAATCAAACCACTAGATCCTTGTGAGATGCCCTTGCCTCAGTCAAATTAGAGTTGAATTTCCTTCCTTTCTAAGACAGGTTTAGCTCAAAGCAATTGATATCTATTAATATTCTATCTACAACACCAAAGGAATTGTTGTAGGTGGGCTACAATTCAAATCACAATACTCTATTATTTTTGTTCTTCACAATATATTCTCTATTCTGATTATTCCATACAACGTGCAACTCTTCTCATTGTATAGAGGAGATGGGGTATTATTAGTTGATCTAGAATCTAAAGAGTTACAACCATAAACTGAACTAAGCTAATATAATAGAAAATAAATCAGAATATATCTTTTACAAAATAAGGCATTGCAACAAAGGGAAAAAAAATAGAAATGCAGAGTCTAATGAGAATGAAGATGGTTACAAATACTTGTAACAGCTTCCAACTTGTCAAAACTACCTTCCACCTTTGGGTGACTTGGTTAGAAGTGGTTGGAGGTGACAATTAGTCCTAACTATTCATAGCTAGCAAACAATCACTTCAACAATTGTTGCCGGTGACCTACACTTAGTGGCTACCGGTGCCCAAAAATAGTAGTGGCTACACAATGGCTATAGGTGGTTAGCAAATTCAATAGATCTTTTCTTCTTCATAGTTGTGGATATAAAACACCTTATGAGAAATATATTATGCATTCTTCATTTGCCACTACTAATACCAAACACAATCAAGTAATTACATCATACTAATTTATATAAAGATTAGTGTGTATAGTAATATAAGGTGTTTAGAAAAGACTAAGAAGCAAGCTGAGAGTCATCTTTGGGCCTCATCACATATTACACAATAAATAAGGAGACAATCTAGTCATATGAAAATACTACAATGGTCTTAGAATTGTTCTAAGCATCTTCTACGCCCATCACCCTACATGATAGAGAGGCGGGACAGGGGATGTTCGAATTTTTCATATATCCACCATGTCATCTTTTGAATATGAAGATTGGCACGATCTGAGGAACTTATAAGTTATGATTTGTGACTCTAGTGTCCCCATTTTCACATCATATATAAGTATTGAAGACCTTTAGTCTACTCCCCCATAGACTAAAGGATTCCTTTTGGTGTTTTATTTTATTAATTAATTATAATTGCCTGAATAGTGATTTTAATCATTTGCTCATATAAGACAAGTATTAGTTGATTAATAGAATATTTTATAAAAGTAGTTTTTACCACAAAGGTATTTAATTAAAATAATTATTGAATTATTGCCTAAAAGTAATTTTAATTGCTATTTATTATTTAAGCAATTATTTAATATTATTTTTGGTAAAAAAAAAATGTCAGCCTGTAAGTGATCAAAGGCAAAGAGGCGATATGATAAAAGTCGGCAAGGAGATTTAAGGAAGAGTATTTGGCCTTCCCAAGGTGGTTCGCCCTCCTTTGAAGGGTAAAAGTACATGGTGGAGTTCTCCTTTGAGGGATATGCTTGAAATTGATATTGATTCATGGTTGAAGAAAATATTGGGATGTATGCCCAATATGTGTTTGCAAGTTTTTGGAGCAGATTATTCGACAAAACAATGCCTTTTGATGCCACCTTTGCAAAGGTGGAATTTGATTATTGCTCTAGAGTGGGGAAACTTGTTTGTGTGGATTTCAAGGCTAATTTGAAGTCAAGTTGACCTAGTTTCATTGTTGGAATTTATTGATAATTATTGCTGAAGTGTGGTGTTGAATTTCTATGTGATTGGGCAAGGTTTGCAAGGTCTTTTCAAGTGGATAAATAAATAATAAATTCTGATTTATTTATTTAATTTTTAGGCAAATTTCATAAGAGTTTTGACTTCATAAATTGTAGATTTATGGCTAATATTTATTGAGAAATTTTTCTAAGTGTGGCAACTTAAATTGGAGTGAGGGTTTGTTGTTTGAAGCAGTTTGAAACCCTAGTTGAAAGGCAAATAATATTTTTGATTTTTATATGCAGAGTTTGACCTAGGTCGACTAGGTTGGATGAGGGTTTTGATCACTTTGAAGGCCCAAAAATGATGTTGGATTTGTGTGGCTATTTTTGGTAAATTATTAACTAGTAATAGCAAAGAAGAGGAAAACAAGGTGGGTAACCCAGAACGCGGCCATGCGCACATAAGACAAAATCTCAAAACGTTCCAAGTGGCGTAACAAGTCAAAGTGCAGATCCAAGGATGAACTAGACCAAGGTAGGTGGAACAAAGGTCATCAGCAAGAAAAGTAAACGCACTTAGCTGAAATAGTCTGTACCGAAAACCAATAAAAAGATTGGTTCCGAACATTGAAGAGGGCGGCCTGTGTTTTCTTGTTTTGTCATTAATGAACAGCCAGTTGCGCTCAGCATTGAAGAGAATGGCCCAATCAACATAATTGGGGGATGGCCTTGTCGATTGCTAGGAAAAGTAACCCATGCTCTTGCAGGCCTAGACAACAAAGGCAGCGACTTAAGCACCTACAACATGGCTTTCCCATATGCAATTAAGAAAAGACGGCAATAGCATGGGCTTGTGATTGCTGCAGGAGTGTTTAATACAGCATGGGTTTCATTCCCATGACTGGTCAATGATCTGTTTTCCAAGCTCTCTATATAATTGTAACTTATCATTTTGAGAAAGGATCTCTCAGCATTGTATGGCGAAGCCCTGAAGAATTTACCTTGAATCAAAAGAAGCATTTTACCTCCATTTGAGCTTGCACTTTTGCATGTCTATGGTCTTATCTTATGTTCAGTCATTTCCTTTAATGCTTTCATAAGTTCATACCAGCATATCTAGTGTATTGTGAATTATTCTCTGCAGGTCAACGAGAAGTGTCCAACTCAAAGTATAGACGCAGGTGAATAGACTGTCCAACAGTGTCTTAAAACACCTCTAGTATTTTCTTCCTCCCTGTATCTCCATAGGATCCCCTATTGAAACATAGATGCAGAAAAGGTTCTCATTCAAATGAAGTGTATGTTTGCTTCTCTCTGGTGTAAAGTGTAGGTCAAGGCTGAGTAGACAAACTAGTTTGGTGCAACACCATATTAGTTAGGTTTTGTTTTTCAGTATCTCTCTCTTTTCACCTCCCCCATTGTTAGCAATAGGAAATCCAGGGCCTCAAGGTGCATCAAGGGGAGCTAGCCCCTAATCTAGAGATTCATCCCTCAAGTTTGCCACCCACATCAAGAAGAATGTCTCCATTGTGCCGCATGGAAGAAGGGAGCTGAGTCTCCTTCCAGAGGATGCAATCCACAGCGTGAACAACTACCTTTGCTAAGGTGATCTTGTTCTTGCCCTAAAAGTGGGGCGATTTTCTTTGGAGAGTTCGTGTGGATTTTTGTGATCGTTTTGTGGTTCTTTTCTTACATTTTAACCTTGTTAAATATTTATCCTATTTTTGCAAGTGGAGCGAACCACCTTGGGAGTTTGGATTTAAGGTTTGAAGGCCTCTTTTAGTCTATTTTATGCAAATTAAATACTCTGATTTTATTTGCTAAATTTTTGCATGTTGGTGTGAAAATTGAAGTTTATGAAAAGTTTGAAAAAGAAAATTAAATAATAATTTTCAGAATTATTATTTAATTATTTTGACAGATTTTGAAGACTTTTCCATTTGCAAAAGGCAAGATTTCACTCTCCTAATTTTCTGTCTTTTTTTCCTACACTTGGCAAGTGGAGCGATTGGCTTGGATGATCAATTTTGGCTATTTCTATGCCCATAAAAAATCATTGTATTTTTTTGGTATTTTTTGGGCATTTGTGGAAATTTTTGTCAAAGGTTTGAAGAGGAAAAAAATTTAGAACAATTGTAAATTCGGAAAAAAATCAAAAAAAATTGCCATCAAAAATTGGATAGAAAGGTACTTGTTTTGTGCAATTTAATTTTTGATTATTTTGTACAAATTTTCAGTTATTTTGGAACAAGTTATTGGCTGGAATTCATCCATAAAACCCTACTATTTTGGTGGCTAAGGTTTCTAGGGCTTAACAAGGGTTTTGTGAGCTTATTTTATAAACTAGGGTTTGTTGATTGCATTTTCAGAATTGTGGATATAAGGGAAAACCTTTTTTGCATGAAAATGTCCCATTTGGGAACATTACAATGGTATTGGAGCACCGATCTTGCCAGCATGTGAGGGTTTATGTTTGCAGATTTGGATGCATAGTCTATGAATCATGGAGTTAATGAGTGAAGATGAATTAAGAACAAAGCTTTGCAGATTGGGAAAAAAGCTTGAGCATCCACATCATTCAAAAAATATTTTGCTCAATATTTTGGAAGAAGCGGCAAACTGTTTGTCTATGATAGGACAATCAGATTCTAAGTCCATGTTTTGGGCAATGAATCCCTTGGTGGTTTACTTGGCTTGACCCAAGTTTTTGAGACATTCAAATTCAGATGTGAGATTGTAGTTATCACTTGTATTAGTGAAATTATAAGGATAACAGCTCCAAAACAGCCATTTAGTGACAACATCATGAAGGAAATATTTCAATTGATGGTGGAAAGTTTTGAAGGTTTTGGTGACATCACAAGTTCTTTTGCTAAGAGGATCACTATTCTGGAAACTATGGCAAAAGTCAGATCTTGTGTGTTAATGTTGGATTCAAATTGTGATACACTTATTTTTGAAATCTTCCAACATTTCCTTATAGCTGCAAGTAAAAATCCTATAGAAGGTATGATAATGTCCATACAAAAGGTCATGACCTTAACACTCAATGAAAGTGATGATCTTTCTAAGCCATTATTGTCTATCTTATTGGCAAATTTAAAGTTAGAAAAGAATAAATTTTCAATTGCCCAAATGATATTTGAAAATGTTGCAAATATTTGTGAGGAAAAATTAAGGCCATATTTGATAGCGGAGCATGTAGGAGAAAACAAATCAGAAGTTTGTAAGCAGCCATTAACCGAAATGCGAATGATTGGCCAACATGAAGAAATGCTAGGTATTTTGGGCCAGCGAAAAATTAATTTTCAGACATGTAATGGGCAGCCAAGTGAGGAGTCTTATGGACCTCACAAATCAGATAATTTGGGGCAAGAGAAGAGTATGAACAAGGACATCATAATAGAAAGGTATACCAAGGTAACAAGTTCCTATATTATTCCCTTTCATGGATCATTTTCCTTGTTTAATTTCAAATTGCAAAAAGAAGTTTGGAAGAAGCACATGTTTTTATGTCTTGTTGAGGAGGCACATATCCTAACAAGAGAGGGCAAGGTAAAAAGGTCCATTGAAGGAGTGATGCCAAAAAGGCAAGAAGAAGATTCACCTTGCATATAAGAGAAGGAAAATTAGATTTTTTAATAGGTAAACAATTGAGTTGTCAACTTGGTAAGTATTCAATGATTTCCCTTCATGATTGGTTCTCTCGTTACAATGGTTGCAAGGCTTGTGCTACCATCAAGGTAGAGGTAAGGGACACTCAAGGGAAAAAGGAAGTCTTCCATGAGAGTTCAAGAAATGAACACGACAGATATGCCTCATGGATATGGGATCCAGGTGAGTTCTATCAAGATATTGTTGCTATAATGTATAGGACCAATAGGAGGAATGAAGTAAACAAAGATTATCATGAAACATAGATCAAGGTAGCTGCTGTTTTTGATATTTTCAGTTTGAATTCCTTGAGGGTTTTAGTCACCCTAGTGAGCATGGACTCTAAGGAGATGAGCTTGTCACATTCCAATGCTGTGGGGATGGCCCAAATGAATAGTGGTGGTTTTTTCTCTATAAAATGGAGAGCTGGGAGAAAATGTTTGAAATCTGAATTTTTTGGCTCAATTTTTTTTGAATCAGCGAAACAATTCCAGCCACCTAAAAGAATAAAAAAATTGCACTTTGAGGGCACGCTACAGCCCGTGTTTGGAAAGACACATGCCAAGGTACATTCTGAAATTAACCACTCAGAAATTTTTAATTTTAAGGGGCAAGTGCAGCAGCATGTGAGAAGTGAAAGATCTGATTTTTTTGGTAAATTCCAGCCTATGGTGTGTTCTAGAAATGTTCATCATAAGGCATGCTTTTGGCTTGATAAAGATTGGGAGGTACAAGCCTATCTTGTAGGTTGGTTGAAGCTTTTATTTAATCATTTTGATGTTCTAATGCATGAAGGATCTGATAAAAGGAAGCCCTAGATGAATGGCATACCACGTATTTTGAGGCACACTCAAGGGAGGTTTGCAATAATCCGAATAGGAATATTACATTAAAATTTGGTTTCTTTGAAAAATCCATTTTAAAATAAATATATAACTTGTACTTTGAAATGATAATTTATTAATCTAAATGAAGATTTATTACAAAATTGTAAGTTCTTGAATAATACAATATAAGCCTCAAGGGTTTTCGTCCTTGGGTTGTGATGACAAGGGTTTCCGTCCTTGCATCCAATTTTATAAATAAGGGATTTTGTCCTTAAGTGTAATAAGAAGTGTAAGCTTGTACACGATTGAATATTTAATACATGAGTTGAATGAATGTCTTCTTCCACTTCAATGAATGAATATAAATACGTCACAACCCCTCATCAAACGGTGTGTCTTTTCCCAAGGGAGGCGATGTCCCAAAGGGTGGTGTTCCTTGGTGTTTAGGTGGGTCGGCCTGCCTATGTAAGTTTTATTTTTTATTAAATGTGGTGCTCCCCTCAAGAGGGGCGATTCTAATTGTTACGCCCTCCTTAATGGTTGTGCCCTTGTCTTATGCTTGGAAAGGGATATTACACTCTTCCTGGTTTCTCTAACCATCCCCGCAAACTAGGAGAGAGCAACATCTTGGTTAGCATGGATAACCTCGACGAATATGTTTCATTAGTTGTGGATGCAACTATTACGACAGGAATCATTTAGCAAATTGGGTCCTTGCGACCAGATTTAATCAGGGTCTTCCTATTTCACCTTTGCAAGTGTTCACAAAAAATGAGATGGCTACTCTCTTATGTGGTGTGTGTGATTTATGGGTGGCTGAAATAAGAACTGATCACATCAAATTTGCTCATGGTTATATGGCCCAAAGTACTTCTATCATCTACCTTTCGATTGATATAAGTTATTCATATTTTTATTGTTACTCTTCGTTGTTGATTAAAAATGAGAGAACTACAAATTTCAGAGTGTTGGTTCTTTGTAAAATTGTCTCATGGAAAACGTATACAAACTTTTTTGACATTTTGGTGGTTCCCAATGAGATGGAGGTTGTCATACGGTATTTTCTCATATGGAGTTCATATGATCCTTCTACTTTTGGATTGTCAATAGAAGATGCAACGTGGGGAGGGGCCTTACTTCTTGAACATTCCAATTTGCAATTGCTTGAGGACAAGTAATTTGAGGAAGGGAGGTCTGTAATGTGCTCCAACTCCACGCAACAACCAAGAATAATAAAAGCCAAGAACACAACATTCCAAAAACAAACGCAGTAGTCAAAAGAAGAAATGCAGCAATCACAAAAGGAAACGCAGCAGTCACAAGATGAAATGCAGTAGTCACAAGAGATCGTGGGAGTCCAAGAAGATCAACACAGCCCTTAGGGAAGATTGTAGCAATCCAAGGAGATATCGTAGTAGTCCAAGAGGGTCTATGCAGCCTTCAAACACTAATTAAACCGTCTTTGGGTTTAGCACCATTATTAGGGAAGCCATTGTTAATAATTAATTACTTCGCTACTATAACTTAATTAATTTAGCATTAATTACATGAATAGTCACCACCCTTGGGAATATACCTCTTGGACAAGACATTTGGAAAAGTCATGTCTATTCGATGGAAGGATTTGAAGATATAAATAACCAACCATTAGGATGTGAGATATCATCCAATTATGAATTCAATCATATAACTTCGTATAAGTATCATGCTATACAACTACTCTCAAGGACGTGTTGACCTTTTTTGGTCCAATGGGCCAAAATCAGTCCCCTTCTTTCCCTTCTGTCCTGAGCTAGTTCATCTTTTGATTTTGCACAAGTCTTGCATTTCTACGGACTCTGCAGGTCCATTTCTACGGACTCCATAGAGAATAAATGGGTTCCCAACACTTAGGCGCAAAAATGGACAAGTGCTTGGTTCAATAGTCTGGTTCAGTCGGTTTGGTTCAAGTGCTTGGTTCATCGTTTTGGTTCAATGACAAAGCTCATTGGCAAAGTCCAGCAGTCGATTCAACAGTTTGGTTCAAAGGAACAGTTCGATAAAGTCTCCCGAAGGATAAGTGTCCTTGTGGAGGGCACTTGGTCGGCGACAGTACTGGAGCAGTTTTCCCGAAGGGCACCTTTCGAAGGCAGTTGAAGGAAAGACAAAAGACATAATTCCTTTGGACTTTTGTCCGAAGTAATTCCTTTGGACAAAAGTTCTGAAGAAATTCGGAAGGACTATGAACAAAGAAACCCCGCGAGAAAGGACTTAAGGCAAAGGCAAAGCATAAAGAGATTTCTTTCGGACATTTTGTCTGAAGGAATTCCTTCGGACAAAATGTCCGAAGAAATTCGGGGAAAAGTCCGCATGAGGAAAACCCGAAGGAATGCTGAAGGGTAAAGCAAAATGGTCGAAACAATTCTTGCGGACATTTTGTCCGTGGGAAAAGTGGCCGAGAAAAAGTCTGCGGGGAAAAAGCTCGAAGGTAAGGGAGCGACAAAACGCTGAATCAAGAGAAAGGACTGAAGGACTTGCCAAGGGCAGTGACGTCTCCGAAGCTGTCAATTTTAGGGAAATAGACTAGCCATTGGTTTTCAAACAGTGACGGGCCCGCAAACGTCAATTTTACGACAAGGAAATAGCCGTTTGACCTTTGAATTCTTGAGCGCCAAATAGGAAAAAGCCCAAGCAGTGGAACGTGCCACGTGTCCCTTGCAAAAACCCGATGGAGCGCGACAAGTGTCTACATCCGAGTCCCTAAGCTCCTTTCAACAAGCTTCCCTCAGAGTTCCGCGGAGGGCGCCAAGTGGCAAATGCGGAAGGTTTTCACATATTTTTCTAAGAGCGGCGAAACGTGCCACGTGTCCCTTGCAAAGCTCGGCGGAAGCCAACAAGTGTCAACATCCACAGTCTCTACTTTTTTATTCAGAAAAGACTGTGGTGGGCCCCGAGCGAACTGCTAAAGTGGAAGCTGCCTAGTGTCATCGTCTGTGATGAATCGAAATCAGTTCCGAATGCTTCTGTATTGTTTCTAAAGCTCAGCGGATGTTGCCACGTGTCCTGTCTGTTTCGCAGTGGAACATGCCACGTGTCACTTATTGAAATCAGCAGAAAGCAGCCAAGGCAAGCAGGGAAGACATGAACAAATTGTGAAGAAGGACGACGGACCCGAGGACGTCAAATTTGCAGAAATGAAGTAGCTGTTGATCTTCGCAAACTTAAGCGTGAACCCGAAGGAATTCAAAGGCTTAAGGCCGGAAGAAAGACCAAGTGCAGAAACGGACAAAACAGTCCAAGTGGTGAAGGAAGGTGTTGACTCAAGGAGTTACTCCAGCGGGTGACACAGTGTCTGCGAATTGATCATCAAGAGGTGCAAACGGCGAACGGCGCAACCCGTTTTCTTCACTTTGCATTAATGAGCAGACAAGCCGCGTAATTGCCTTGAAGGAGCGGTCTTGTTTGTAGACAAATGGCACGGTCCATAATTTCTCATATGATGTTTAAGTGGCTTTCCTCTTCCCAATGATCGGAAGGCACATAGGTCACTTGTAAAAAGAGCGCCAAAAAAACCTCTTTTCTTCCTATATATATTGTAACTTCTCATTTAAGAAGATATCTTTCACATTGTAAGGCGAAGCCCTGGCAATTTTCACCTGGAATCAATAAAAACGCATTTTTACCTCTATTCTAGTTAGATATCTCTAAATGTGTCTGAGTGTTAGTCTTGTGTTCAGTCATTGCTTCTTAATGCTTTCATAGAGTTGACACAACGCATCTGGTATCTACAAGGTGCCATTCCTATAGGTGACAAGAAGAGTTGTACCTAGAGCGCAGAGGCAGAAGGAGGTTACTAGATAGTGTGCTTTTTCTACAGCGCCTATGGTAAGTCCCTTTTTCTGTGTGTTCCATTAAAGCCTCCCTGTTAAGCTTCATGCAGCCTGGTCCTTTAACCAATTAAAGTGTATGTATGTGTTTTATAGTTTAGAGTGTGAGTGTGAGTAGGTCGAAATTATTTGGTGCATCGACCCCTTAGACTAGTTTTTGTTTTCATGTAATCCTTCTCCCTTTTCATCCCCCCCATTATTTATATATATATATATATATATATATATATATATATATGTATTAGCACTTATTGAAATAACTCAGATGCATCAAAGGGAGCTAGCTCTTATCTAGAGACTCTCCCCCCAATTTTGCCGTGCCTACAGGCAAGAGGGGAGTTTCCATTTTGACGTGTAGAAGACAAGAGCTCAGCCTTCTGTCTAGAGTGCAATCCACTGCGTCAACAGTTTTTGGCACGGTCGGTGGGACAAAGTTTTTACACTTAGTAAAGTTTCAAGATTGATGCTGGCCTATTACAGCAAATCAACCATTTTTAGCATCTAGCGATTCCACTGGTAAGAGCTTTAGTTTCTAATCAAAGACCAGTCTGACTTCCTATGCCTAAAATCACCACACGGTCTGTTGCTAAGGGTGTCCCTTTCGAATTCATTAAATTGCCTTTGAACTCAGCAAAGCGACTGAGGTTTGAGAGGACCCATCTTTATTCAGCAAACCACTTTCCCAGACCTGCTATAAAGAACACCTACGCAAGAAGGCCGCGGTTGCATCCTGTCATAGCCATGGCATTACCCTTTGTGACTTTTCGTGGTCAGAGTCCCTTGAATCTCCCACGTTATGACCCAATTTCAGGAGCAATCCTCAAAAGTGTGCCTTCCTTTGATGGAGAGGGGCCCATTACAGTTATTGAACACATCAAAAATATTGCTAACCTCTGCAATATTCACAATGTTACTGAGGATACTATTGCAACCAGATTGCTGGCATTGTCTCTCAAAGGCAAAGTTTTGGACTGGTATGAGACTTTAACCATGAATTCAGTCGGTTCTTGGAATGAATTGGGCACTCTCTTGATGAACCGTTTTGGGGAGAAGAGTGACCATCTCTTACTTGCCAAGCAGCTGACTACAATGAAAAGAGCTCCACGTGAATACATGTAGGGTTTCAACACTCAGTTTCAGAAGACATGGGATAGAATCCCCATTCTGGTAAAGCCGACTCCTAACTATGCTTACCTTTATTACTTAAGAGCATTGAACAATGATATCGCTGTTATGATACAGTCCATGGGAGGACATGTGCTGCCTACCGCCTATGACATAGCTATAACGCCTGAGAATTGCCTAGTATAGGCTGGGAAAATAGCTCCTAGACCTCATATGCCACTTTTCTCTGAAATGTTGCCTCCAATTCAGACTGCTGCTCCCACCTTAGCTCTTTTGCCTAACGCAGAAAAGCCAATTGCTACATCATCAAATGAACTCCATGAAGTCAAAAGTCTGTTGCAAAATGTGACAAATGAACTAATGGCTATTAAAAGGCAGCGAGCTCAAAACAACCGACCAAACCAAGGATACCAACAATATGGTCAAACAAATAGACCCCCTTTCCAAAATTACAATCAAGGACAGGGTCAGCTTACACAGACTAGACCTTTTCAAGGCTACAATCCAGGCGCCCCTTCATCATCCAAGGCTATGGTGCCCATTCAAAACAATCTAGTACAAGAACAACCCAGTTGCTCAACCATGGGATATGGTCAAGAGCAGGCTGTTTATACAAATGAAATGATGAGTTACTACCCAAATATACAAGACAATCAGACAACCGCCCAATTCCAAGGTTTTGAGGCTTCAATGCAACCCGGCATGAGCAGTAGGTAGACTCAGCCTGATTCTACTCTCATGAATCACTTGGAAGGTGAGTTCTATGCAGCCAATTACGTGGGTACTGCGGACAATCAGGGCGACTATGTCGTAGCCAACACAAGATTCAAAAGAAAAGCAATGGAAGAAGCTCAGGGTGTTGCCCAAATGTCAGCAATACCTTCTTCATCACATGTAAACCAAAGGGTTCCAAACTTCAGACCGCCGATTGTACCTTCAGTGCCAGGACTTGCGCCTCAGGTCGTAAGTAATCCCAAAGAAAATCTGAAAGGCAACCCTCGAGTCAATGTGGTAGACCAGATGAAGAAGCTGCACATGAACATCTCCTTGTGGGATTCATTGTCAATACTAGGGCAAAAGGACATGCTACTAAAAGAATTGCACAAGCTGAATGAACAAGCTATCCCAACAAGAGCCGATAATGTTTTGATGATGAAGGGACAGCCTTCCACCTCAGGCCAAGTCAGAAAAGAAGAAAAAGTTTCCCCTTTTTATTTATCCTTGGTCATAGGAGATTTCTTGGTGCACAATTGCATCATTGACAGTGGAGCAAGCACCTTGGTAATGCCCAAATGCATTGCCGACAAGCTGGGTTTGAAATACGAAGAAATGACTAAGGGAGTCCTGCAACTGGATGGAACACCAGCAAAGACAGTTGGGGTAGTGAAAGGTTTGAGCTTGATGCTACATGCTTGCCCGACCTTTTCAGTTCCTCATGATGTGGTAGTGGCGGATGTCCCTACTTACTTTGCCATCTGCTTATCCAAGAATTTTACATCCAAGATAGGCGGCTACTTAGCAGCAAATTGGTCTTATCTGGTTTTTAAAACCAAGTATGAGACTAAAGTTAAGATCGAATCCCAGCCACTCCACAGAGATCATCTGGAACCATACTCGCTCAATGCGGCAAATGTCAGCTACGCCATCATTGACCAAGAAGAGTTCCAAGTAGACTAATCTCCATCCTCTGCCCTTGAAGGAGTTGCAGACCTGCTCTTAGATGAATGGAAAAGTGACAACTTCGAGCATGATCCTTACAAATTCACAGAGGAGAAAGGCCTTGGAATTTATTGCATATATGAAGAGGGTACTTTTGTACCAAATCTGATGAAAGCGAGCTAAAAAAGCTCAGGTCTATGGCAGCTATTCTTTGATGGTTCAAGAAGTAAGTTGGGAGCCGGTGGTGGAGCGGTGCTAGTTTCTCCCTCAAAGGAAAAATACTTTTCAGCTTTCTGGTTCCAATTTTCCTACACATGCAATGTTGCGGAGTATGAATCCCTCATCCACGGTTTGGAGTGGGCGAGGAAAAGAGGAATCAAAGAGCTGCAAGTCTTTGGTGACAGTGAGCTGATTATCAATCAGGTAAGAGGCCAAAATTTGACAAAAAATTCTTTACTTAAGTCCTACAAACATAGGGTATGGGACTTAGTGGAGAATTTCTTTGCTTTCAATATTCCTCCATTCCTAGAGAGCAGAACAAGCAAGTAGATAGGCTAGCAGCAGTTGGTGCCCAATTTAATGTCCCTAGGGAAATAGGCCGAGACCACAGCTCACGCCACTTGAAAGTAGTAATCCGGCCTTCTGTATCTGACGTCACCAACTGGCAGGTTTTTGACAACGACCAGCAGATAGCACTCTTCTTGCAAGAAAAAGCTGAGTTTGCTACAAAAAACCAGGCAAAACTATAGCAACAATATGGCAGCCAAATTGTTCAACTGAAGAACAATAATCTCCCCATAGGTTTGGTCACTCTAGAAAGTATCTTCAATGGAGATGACCAGTTGAAAAGCGAGAACGCATGCATTACAACGAAGGAGGAGCACCATGAGAAGGTTGAAATATTCAAGGATAAGTTGCTTGCACTTGGGTAAGTGTGCACGGACCGTGAAAAGCAGGCTTTCATCTTATTGTGCCAAGAATTTGTTGATGTCTTCACCTGGAAATATAGTGATTTGAGGGGTTTTGACCCAAGTCTGGCCCAACATACCATTGAGCTAGAAGAAGGCGCCAGGTCAATCAAGCAGAAGCAAAGGCCTATCAACCCAATGACTGACTCTCTCATGCAGAAGGAGCTCACCAAGTTGATTGAGTCTAGGATAATATTTCCAATCAAACACTCTTCTTGGCTGGCCAATCTTGTTCCTGTTCGAAAAAAGAATGGGGAGATCAGACTATGCGTTGATTTCAGAGACCTCAACAGTCTCTTTGAAAGACCATTATCCTCTCCCAAGCATGGAGCAGATCTTTCAAATGATGATAGGCAGCGAGCGTTTCTCCCTCCTGGATGGGTATTCAGGATACAACCAGATTTTGGTGCAAGACTGTGACCAGCACAAGACAGCCTTCACTACCAAATGGGGGACGTTTGCTTACAAAAAGATGCCATTCGGACTGTCTAATGCTAGTGCCACTTTCCAACGAGCCATGGACATGGCCTTTCGGGGCCTGATAAATAACACTGTGCTGGTGTATCTGGATGATGTGACAGTTTTCTCCAAGGAAGTGAGCCAACACATGAAACACCTCAGACAAATTTTTGAGAGGTGTAGAGAGTTCGGTATCTCTCTCAACCCTAGAAAATGCGTATTCGCTGTCCACGAAGGGAAACTCCTTGGTCACATTGTTTCCAAGGAAGGCTTAACTATTGATCCAGAGAGAGTTCGCTCTATTTTGGAGCTGTCCTTGCCTAAGCACAAGAAAGGCCTGCAAAGCTTCTTCGGCAAGATAAATTTCATCCGGAGATTTATCCCGAATTTTGCGGAAGTAGTCAAGCCGTTGACCTCTTGCTGAGGAAGGGTGAGGAGTTCACATGGACAGCACAAAGAAAGGACAGTTTTGAAGAAATCAAGCAGGCCATAGCCCGGGCTCTTGTTTTGATCAGCCTTGAATTCACTAAAGATTTCAACCTCTACACCTTTGACAATGAAGAGGTAATCTCAGCCATGCTTACCCAAGCAAATGGTGATGACTTTGAGCAACCAATTGCGTTTTTTAGCCAAGGCCTAGAGGGTTTTGAGGTTAGATACACAAATGTGGAGAAGCAAGTCCTGGCGGTCATACGGAGTCTGAAGAAATTCAAGCATATGCTGTCCAATAACAGAATCCACCTCATGGTTCCACATCCCGGCATCAAGGATTTCTTGATCAACCGAGACCTGAAGGAAAAGAGAGCAGGGTGGATCACTAAGGTGATGGAATACAACATGGATATCAAGATCACCAAACTGGTAAGAGGGAGAGGCCTGTGTGAGCACCTTGCTGCAGACTTTAAGCAACAAAAAGAGGACAGTCTGCTAATTCATGATGCAGCTACAACAAAAGAACCAATTGTCATGAAGGATTGGATATCAATCGTGAGGCATTTCCTTCTCACTGGTGAGTGCCCGCAGGGCCTTGATAGGACCAAGAGGAGATATTTCAGACTCCAGTTTCTCCCTTATATCCTGATTGATGGAGTGTTATTCAAAAAGGATCTCCCAGGAGTCCTTTTAAGATGTTTAGACTCAAGTCAGGCCGACAGGGTGCTGTCTGAGTTCCATGATGGGCCAACCGGCGGTCATTTTGCTCCTAGGGCTATAGCGGCAAGAATAATGAGAGCTGGTTACTTCTGGCCTACTCTTTTCAGGGACATCCATGCCTGGTTATGAAAGTGCCAAAAGTACGCGCTCTTTGATGGGAAGCAACGGTTGGCTACAATGCCTTTACAGCCTATTCAGGTAGTGCAGCCATTCCTTTAATGGGGCCTTGACTTCATAGGGATGATTAACCCTCCCTCCAGTGCTGGACACAAGTGGGTCCTAACCGCCATGGATTATTTCACAAGATGGGTAGAGACTGTTGCTTTGAAAGAAGCCAATGAAAGTGCAGTCCTGGATTTTTATGAAGACCTGGTAGCAAGGTTCGGGGTTCCAGCAACCATAATCTCAAACAACGCGTTAGCTTTTTTGGGAACTAAAACAAGTGAATGGGCACTGATACATGGTATCTATCTTAGCACTTCGTCCAATTACTACTCACAGGGGAATGGGCTGGCCGAATCTACCAATAAGAATTTGATCAGGATCATCAAGCGAACAATAGAGGAGCATCAGAGGACTTGGCATGCCAAGTTGAAAACAGAGTTGTGGGCAGATAGGGTCCCTCTAAAGAGGGCAATTGGTAACTCGCCGTACACGCTCGTATACGAAAGGGAAGCTAGGCTTCCCATTTCACTTGAGTTTTCAGCCTTGGACCTCGCTCGCCAACTGCAATTAGAAGGCAATAGCATGGAGGTTAGGCTATGCGAGCTGATGGAGCTCCAAGAGACAAGAGACCAGGCTATGGCTTCTATGACCAGCCGCCAACAGCAGACAAAGAGACACTTCGACAAGAAATCTTCATCAAAAGGTTTCTCTGAAGGAGACATCGTCTTGAAATGGAATGAGGACCGAGCCAAGCCTGGAAAGCACGCGAAGTTCGACGCCCTATGGAGTGGTCCATATGTCATCACTCAGTGCAAGCAGCATAATGCATTCCAACTCTCCAGATTGGATGGTGAAGAACTGTATATCCCAGTTAATGGGATACACCTTAAGCATTACCACTGAGCCCTTCTTCCATCATGTATATATTTTCCTTGCTTTTTTTTTCTGTTTTCCTTAAGTGCCTTTTGCACATGTTAGTAGTTTTCTTAGTGTTGTGTGTGTTTTCATTTCCTTTTGGGGTAAACCTTCGTGTTTGATTCTTGGATATCTCAAGGCTATTGCTAACTTTTCAAAGTTACATTCTACTCCATGCCCAATGGACTTTAAGGCAACTGGTTTTTAAGCATAGCAGGCATGCTTCCCCTGGGAGTCACCAATTTGTTGACCTTTTTTGGTCCAACGGGCCAAAATCAGTCCCCTTCTTTCCCTGTTGTCCTGAGCTAGTTCATCTTTTGAATTTGCACAAGTCTTGAATTTCTACGGACTCTGCAGGTCCATTTCTATGGACTCCATAGAGAATAAATGGGTTCCCAACACTTAGGCACAAAAATGGACAAGTGCTTGGTTTAATAGTCTGGTTCAGTCAGTTTGGTTCAAGTGCTTGGTTCATCGTTTTGGTTCAACGGTAAAGCTCATCGGCAAAGTCCAACAGTCGGTTCAACAGTTTGGTTCAAAGGAACGGTTCAATAAAGTCTCCCAAAGGACAAGTGCCCTTGCGGAGGGCACTTGGTCGGCGACAGTACCGGAGCAGTTTTTTCGAAGGCAGTTGAAGGAAAGACAAAGACATAATTCCTTCGGACTTTTGTCCGACGAAATTCCTTCGGACAAAAGTTTCGAAGAAATTCGAAAGGACTATGAACAAAAAAACCATGCGAGAAAGGACTTAAGGCAAAGGCAAAGCATAAACGGATTTCTTTCGGACATTTTGTCCGAAGGAATTCCTTCGGACAAAATGTCCGAAGAAATTCGGGGAAAAGCCTGCGGGAGGAAAACCCGAAGGAATGCCGAAGGGTAAAGCAAAATGGTCGAAACAATTCTTGCGGACATTTTGTCTGCGGGAAAAATGGCCGAGAAAAAGTCCGCAGGAAAAGGTCCGCGGGGAAAAAGCCCGAAGGTAAGGGAGCGACAAAAGGCCGAATCAAGAGAAAGGACCGAAGGACTTGCCAAGGGCGGTGACGTCTCCAAAGCCGTCAATTTTAGGGAAATAGACTAGCCGTTGGTTTTCAAACAGTGATGGGCCTGCGAACGTCAATTTTACGACAAGGAAATAGTCGTTTTACCTTTAAATTCTTGAGCGCCAAACAGGTAAAAGCCCAAGCAGCAGAACATGCCACGTGTCCCTTGCAAAAACCCGACGGAGCGCGACAAGTGTCTGCATCTGAGTCCCTAAGCTCCTTTCAACAAGCTTCCCTCAGAGTTCCGTGGAGGGTGCCAAGTGGCAAATGCGGAAGGTTTTGACATATTTTTCTAAGAGCGGTGGAATGTGCCATGTGTCCCTTGCAAAGCTTGGCAGAAGCCGAAAAGTGTCAACATCCGCGGTCTCTACTTTTTTATTCAGAAAAGACTGTGGTGGGCTCCAGGCGAACTGCTAAATAAAGCGGAAGCTACCAAGTGTCATCATCCGTGATGAATCCGAATCAGTCCCGAATGCTTCTGTATTGTTTCTAAAGCTCAACAGATGTTGCCATGTGTCATGTTTGTTTCGCAGCGGAACACGCCACGTGTCACTTATTGAAATCAGCAAAAAGCAGCCAAGGCAAGCGGGAAAGACACGAACAAATTGCTAAGAAGGACGACGGACTCGAGGACGTCAAATTTGCGGAAATGAAGTAGTTGTTGATCTTCACAGACTTAAGCACAAACCCGAAGGAATTCAAAGGCTTAAGGCCAAAAGAAAGACCAAGTGTAGAAATGGACAAAACAGTCCAAGTGGCGAAGGAAGGTGTCAACTGAAGGAGTTACTCCAACGAGTGACACAGTGTCTGCGAATTGATCATCAAGAGGTGCGAACGGCGAACGACGCGACCCATTTTCTTCACTTTGCATTAATGAGCAGACAAGCCGCGTAATCGCCTTGAAGGAGGGTCTTGTTTGTAGACAAACGGCGCGGCCTATAATTTCTCATATGATGTTTAAGCGGCTTTCCTCTTCCCAATGATCGGAAGGCACATGGGTCACGTGTAAAAAAGGCGCAAAAAAAGCCTCTTTTCTTCCTATATATATATTGTAACTTCTCATTTGAGAAGATATCTTTCACATTGTAAGGCGAAGCCCTGGCAATTTTCACCTGGAATCAATAAAAACGCATTTTTACCTCTATTCTGGTTAGATATCTCTGAATGTGTCTGAGTGTTAGTCTTGTGTTCAGTCATTGCTTCCTAATGCTTTCACAGAGTTGACACCAACACATCTGGTATCTACAAGGCGCCATTCCTACAAGTGACAAGAAGAGCTGTACTTGGAGCGCAGAGGTAGGAGGTTACTAGACAGTGTGCTTTTCCTACAACGCCTATGGTTAGTCCCTTTTTTTGTGTGTTCCATTAAAGTCTCTCCGTTAAGCTTCCTGCAGCCTGGTCCTTTTACCAGTTAAAGTGTACGTATGTGTTTTATGGTTGAGAGTGAGTGTAAGTAGGTCAAAATTATTTGGTGCATCACCCCCTTAGACTAGTTTTTGTTTTCCTGTAATCCTTCTCCCTTTTCATCCCCCCCATTATATATATATATATATATATATATATATATATATATATATATATATATATTAGCACTTATTGGAATAACTCAGATGCATCAAAGGGAGCTAGCCCTTATCTAGAGACTCTCCCCCCAGTTTTGCCTTGCCCACAGGTAAGAAGGGAGTTTCCATTTTGACGTGTGGAAGACAGGAGCTCAGCCTCCTGTCCAGGGTGCAATCCACTGCGTCAACAGGACGAAAACCCTTGTGATTATAAAAACCCAAGGATGAAACTCCTTGTGGACTTATATTTTATTTAATTTATTATTTTAGCTGCAATATTTATATTTATAAAAAATAAGATTTTCGAGAAAACCAAATTAATGTAAAATATTCCAATTTGGATTATTACAAGGTTGCACTATGTGCTATTTTCACTCAAGGTATGTTTCAAGATGAGATTATTATTACTAATTTTCAAGTTTTGGAAACATATTTTGGAGGGCACGTGGCTTGCACAAGGACCATAAATGGTGTATTGCACTGCTTGGAGGCCTCACATCATGGTAAGTTTACAAGATGGTACCTAGCTGATTTCTTTTTACATGGTTGGAGGGTTATAGCATGGCATTTGAGGGGTCATTACCCATGGGGAAGCAAGGTAATCAAATTCTATTATGTTTTTTATTCTAACTTTTGGCCGCATGTCACTTCCTTGGAGGGTATAAGGGATAGGAGCTTCCTCATCCACCACTTGGTATTGAAAGGGGTGGTTGATTGAGAACATGTGGAGCCTTTGGAAGGCTATGAGGACATGTCTAGCACTTGGAGGCAGCCCCCAATGTACAAGAACATCAGAATGAATAATCTAAGGATTTCTTTCAGTGGGAAATAGGTAAATGTGGACATTGTTTGATAAGGGGTGTTGGGACACCCACTTGGATTTTGCAATTGCTTGAGGACAAGCAATTTTGGGTGGGGAGAACTGTAATGTCCCCATTTCCACATCATGAATAAGTAGGTATTGAAGATCTTTAGTCTATTTCCCCATAGACTAAACGAATCCTTTTGGAGAATTATATTTTATTAGTTAATTATTAATTTTTAAAATAGTGATTTTTATCATAATGTAATTATTACTTAATTAATAAAGTAATTGTTAAAAAGTGATTTTTATCACTAAGGTGCTTAAATGAATTAATTATTAATTTATTCGCCTTAATGTAATTTTAATTAAGACAACTAATTAATATATTATTTGAAAAAGGGAATGTCGACATGGGAGCTAAAGGAAAAGAAAGATGTTCTAAAAAAGTGCAAGCAATGGCTTATGAGGTATTTTATCTTCCTAAAGTGATTTGCCCCCCTTTGGAAAATACAAATACAAGGTGAGGGCTACAATGGAGGACATGCTGAATTTTGATAAATTGTTCTTCATGCTTGAAAAAAACTATTGGGATGCATCTCTGACAAAAGTTCGTTACTTTTGGTGTCGATCAATCCAAAAAAGTGTCTTTTGACACCATCTTTGCTAAGGAGATCTTGTTCTTGCTTTAGAAGTGGAGCGATTTGCTTTGGAGAGTTCGTGTGGATTTTTGTAAGGGTTTCGTGGTTTTTTTTTGCATTTTAACCTTGCTAAATATTTATCCTATTTTTTCAAGTGGAGCGAACCACCTTCGGATCTTGGATCTAGGGTTTGGAGGCCTCTTTTGGTCTATTTTATGCAAATTAAATATTCTAATTTTATTTGTTAATTTTCTACGTGTTGGTGTGAAGAATTGAAGGAGTTCGTGAAAAGTTTGAAGAAAATTAAATAATAATTTTCAAAATTATTATTTAATTATTTTGACAAGTTTTGAAGACTTTTCCACTTACAAAAGGCAAGATTTCACTCTGAATTTTTTGATTATTTTTCCTACACTTGGCAAGTGAAGCGATTGGCTTGAAGGATCAATTTTGGCCATTTCTATGCCCAAAAAGGATCACTGTATTTTTTTGGTATTTTTCGGGCACTTGTGGCAATTTTTGGCAAAGGTTTGAAGAGGAAAAACATTTAGAACAGCAGCTGTAAATTTGGAATTAAATTGGAATTTTGTCATAAAAAAGTGGCATTTAAGCTTCAAAAATTGGACAAAAAGGTACTTGTTTTGTGCAATTTAATTTTTGATTATTTTCTACAAATTTTCAATTATTTTGAAACAAATTATTGGCTAGAATTCATCCATAAAATCCTACTATTTTGGCATCTAGGGTTTTTAGGGCTTAACAAGGGTTTTGTGAGCTTATTTTGCAAACTAGGGTTTGCTGATTGCATTTTCAGGATTGTGGATTTAGGGGAAATCCCCTTTTGCATGAAAATGTCCCATTTGGCGACAATACAGTAATGCAATCCTCTTCATGCAACATGAATGGCTCCCAAGGATACATACATTCTCAAGAAAACATGTTTGAACCCTGCAATCTTCACCCCTTTACTCATATGAAAGAGTGATGGCCAATTCTTCCACATGAAACAATGGAAGAGTGAATTGATTTGCCTCTCATAGAGTTGGTTGTTCTAACCTCTTTCCCTTCTGCAATCTGATTGGTCTTATGGTTTCACTATGATTATTTCTCAAATGTGTCCACTCAAGGTCGTCCCATGATGATCTCTTACTCATGAATTTGGTTCCCCAAGGATGCCCCCATGATGTTGGAGCTAATCATACATCTTCCTTGATGAAAGAGTTCATTGAAGGAGGACCATATCAACTTTCTCACTCATGATTTTTTTCTTTGAGATAAAGGTGTTTGTTGGGTATGCCTAGACCACATATATTATGCGATCAGATCCACATCAAAATAGTTTGTGTCCCTACATGTATAATCCTGGGCGTCCATATTTGTATTAGCTTAGTCAAACACCCCTGATTTTGTCTTTTCGCATTTTTCAATTACTTCATAGTCATTGTTTCTTAGGATTAGTGCTATGTTTAGGTTCCAAAATCTGCAAATTTATTGGGATTTGAATCCTTTGGCATTGTACCCCAGTGATGACTCTTTTTGTTTCTCATATTGGGGCAAGTGGTGTCTCCATTTGCTGTAAGTTGAATGGCCTCATGACTCTTACCTTATTGATGGGATTCAATGATTGCAAGTTTCTTTGGAGTCTTCATGGGAGAGGTGGTTCTTTTGAGTGCTTTGATCATCTTCCATTTCATCTATCACCTAATCTGCAAAGGCTGCAAAGGGGTTTTGTAACAATCCTCGCCCAATCTGCCCTTAATTGTCTCAATTTGCTGCCTTTTATTTTTTTCAAACACTTTGTAAGCAAAGTGTTTCTTTCTGGTTTTTGTCACAGTTTTGATGATTTGTTTGAATGACGATGGATTAAAGCTTCAAGTGTTTATAGAACAATGCAAGAATGACAATGGTAAGTTCTAGATGCAAGAATGACTTCTTTTTTTTTTTGTTCTTTTCTATGCAATTAGATGAATTCACAAAACAAACTAATCACCTACAACCAATGGACATTTAGTCGAACAGCTGGCATGCAACCTACTATCTCAATTCAAATGCTCAAAAGATAACTATAAATGACCAGCAACTTGTGATTCTTATTTGTATTGATGATTTGATACAATGCTCCACTAGACTCGCCAAGACTCTTGGCATAAACAAGAATTACAATTATATGGTACGCTGGTATGAAGGATGCACACCTATAGATGCAAATATATACTATACTAAAGGATGAATTGTATACAATGAACCCTGGGGAGATTGAGGCACCCTTGAGAATAGATGAAGGAGCAAGCAATTTCCAAGTGAAAGGATGATCTCCCAAGCCAAATCGAATTTTCCAAGCCAGCTGCCCCTGTTCTAGTCTGATCTCAAATTTAAAATAATATGCAATGAATATGCGTTGTCTCAAGCATCTAATATCATGTCCATGCTCCAAGGAAGTGGACGCACCAAGCCAAGCAAAGAATCAATGCAAATTGGAACCCCCACAAGCAAAAACGTCCCTCCTAATGGCATCTTTCCTTGATTATAAATATTTGATTTTTATATCAGATTTCTCTATAATGCAATCTGCTCTCTTAACCAACGAAAATAGATGCCATGCTATATAGAAACCAACACCAAAAGATAGCTATGCAACCTCCACAAATTCACCAAATCGATTTCTCCAAAATTGGCCAATGGCCACAAATTTTGCTCCAATTGAGATGACTGAAATATCACCTCCAAAATGCAACCCTTCAAGAGATATTTCACTCCCTCAGTTATGTTATCAATGGGAGTTATCGTTCCCAAAGACAAATTGATTCACTACAGAAAACTCTAGTCTCCACCAGCATACCACAACAAAGACAACATCAAATCTCGATAATTCATAATGGCAGCCCACACCTCCCTTTGTACTTTTTTTTTCTTTCCTTCATTTGGGAAGATTCTAGAAACATCATAATATTTTATTATTATTTTTCCATTTAATATATTATATTTGCACTTTAATATAAAATAATGAATTATATCATAAAGTACAAATATAACATCATCTTGTAACATGAGGTTTCTAAAAAAAGAAACATTCTAATAAATCTTTAGAAAACCTGCAGAATATGTCGAAACTTCCCCAAAGAAACCAACTGCCATTTGGGTAACTACGGAGAAGACCCTCTAACCATGCCGTATTAGCCTACGAGGGCCACTGATAGGCTAATCATGCTGAAAGTACAATGTCTAACTAGAAGGGGACATTATAGGTTTTCTAAAAGGATTTGTTGTGCTTTTTCTGTGGAACCCTTTACTTTTCGTGAATAAGCTCTTTGAAACTCATTCTCATCTTGTTGAGTAATATGAGTGTTTTGTTGTACATCCTTAGAAATATGGGTGCTTGTCAGTTCTGGCTATTCCATTGGCTCTTGTGGATGAGCCTGAGTAGTTTTCTCCCATATTTCCTAAGATGGTAGACCCCAGCAAGTCATACATGCTCATAATAGATACAACACTTGAATGGATATTATCATAATCAATATGTTGCTCCCATTTAATTCCTCCCATTTCTAGTATAAGTCAATCTTGCAATGGCTTATGTAGATCCAGATTTGCACATATTCGTGCATAGTTCAAGACTACTGGATTTCTTGTGATGTAGCTATATATCCTCAGATTGCAGCCCCAATTTTCTTTTGAGAAGATTCTACTAGTGTTCACTGGATGGCAATGAGGGTCTTACCCAAATAGGAACAATGCATGGTACAACCTATGTCGGAGTGAAAGGAGACCAATGCTTCAAAAAGAGCCATGATTTCTTCGTGAACCATGGCCTTACTTGGAACACCTGATCCTTCTCTTGCTTGGTGTAGAAGACTAGCAAGAATGTCCTTTGGGCATCATCAAGAGCTCCATTGAGCCAAAGGGTTTCTAATTCTCTTGGACCCATATTCCAAGAGTTTTGGGCCTGGTAAAGCCCCCATAAATCTGCAGATTATGGCTCTTTCTTTGAGCATTCATAGTCTGTTTTCCATTTCATCCATTTAGAAGAAGACATTGGGTGGAGTTTCCATTTTAAGGTAACTTTCATTCTCCTTTTTGGTTGAATATTTGACTTGATGACTATTTTCTTGGCAGAGTTTTGCACAAACATTTTGAAGTTCTTCCTTGCAGATTTGTGGTGCCTTTTCAGAAACAGCAGATCTGAAATTTCAGCAGGGTCTTTTTGGTGGCGGGCTTTAATGGCCTCCCCAATTGGGAGTTTCCTTTAACCAGCAATTGGTTGGCTTATGGAACAGCATCTTGGTGTGAATTGATGATGCAAACCGATGTAGTAAGGATGTAGATAGAACAAGTGGCTTCCCTTCCTGCTCTATCATTTTTTTTTCTTCAGATTCTAACTTTTAGCACAATTTGAGGCTATGCTTAAATCCTCATAATAATATAAATTGAACACATTTTAACTCTTCAAGTTGGTAGGGTTGACATTTAACATGAATACTTCACATCACCCTCAATCATATGGGCACAATCAAGGCAAATGGGTAGTGATTGCACATGACCAACCTTTTCTATAACATGACAAACCATTCAACCAACAAGATCACAGTAGCAAAACTCATCATTAACTTGCGATTACACACAAGTAATTGCAGTTCGCCATGTTTTTAATGCTGAATTAAACCACCATGTTGTTCTCTAGTCAAAACCGGGATTTGACCCAAAAAACCCTAGTTATTCCTGAGCTTTTAAAAATTTGCTTTTAAGTTTGAAATGTATTTTTATATATAACTATTTTTTCCCAATTTTGCACTTAGTTTGTGGAGTTTTCACTTTTTAAACCTGGGTAATTAAACCATTTACACATTTGCCATCCAGTTAAATGGAATGCTACTATGAGCAAGATGATTCCCTTCAAAGCACCATTTAGCTATGATTCTCCATCACCTACGGACTGGGCAATTTGAAAGGGAAACTACAAGAATGCAAAATATCCTTACACTAGAAGCACTATTTAGATCATTAAAGGTATATGTCATAATGTAATAAAGTTTTCTTCCTGCTCATGTATAAATAGAGAGAACCCTAAGCTACAGATCTCTTTGCCATTTCATATCTAACTAATATATCGAGTCATCATTTGTGACCTTATGGGTTTTTAGCCTAATTTTCAGGTGTAGATCAATAACTGGTGTGCAAGTGAGCCCATCTTTTACATTTCAACATTTGATAATGACCTTCAAGTTATATTTCGCATACCATCTTACATCCTCTTTAAGAACAATGCAAAAACTACCACAAAAAGCATCAACAGTATTCAGTATAGCCCGTCCCTAAAACTTGCCTATACCCCTTTAGTACAGCCCTTGTAATTAGTATACAGTGGACCATAACATAATAGCTCAACTGCTCCTTTGTATGCCTGTCTTCTTGATGAGTTTTTTTTATATAACCAAAAAAAAAAAAAACTCGAATTATTCAATTTATCATAGAAAATGTCACTAAGATAAATAAAAAGTCAGTAAAAAATTAAATTTCTAAAGATATAAGTTTGGAGAGCTTACAATGCAAGCACTCGATAATAGTTCAAACCGCCAGTAAAACCTGTTTTCTCAAATTGTTTTCCAAAATATTGGATTTCTTCCTCAGTGATCCAAGAAGGAAAACTTGTTGGAGTCTTGAGAACATCTAATATTCTTTGGTCTGAAGATGCAGCAAACAAACCTGCCATGGTCGACAATAGAAACTTTTTCATAACTTCTGTGCAATCAAAACTTGCAAATTCTTCTTCTACTCTTCCAGGTTCCTGTGTGCCATTTCCAAGTTCCTTTGAGTTAGTTCAGGGAAAAACATATTTTAGTAAATAAATATGATTAAAAAGGATAACCTTTGATAAATTTTGAAAACATAACAATGATGTCCACCAAAAATGAACGAGACTTTCCTCTACAAATGAGTTATATGGATTGTTTAACAGTTTAGAAGAGACCATTTATATTGCAAACACCATTAATACAGTCGGGTGATCTACTGCACCAACAAAATTCCTTGACTCTAAAGGAAATTGTATGAAACCCAGCCTATTTTGTGCAAGGTTTGACCAAGATGATATTTTGGCCCGATAAAGCAAATCTAGAAAAAAACAACACTTGTTATGTACTTAAGTGAACCACTTATAGAAGATCACCCTTGTAAAGCACAGAAACTTTGCAAGTAACAATGCAATATGATTAAATAAATGATGAAATATCAAATAGAACTACAATCAAAATTACCAACACAAGAGTACTACTCTGTCAATAAAGAACAACGGCCATTCAAAACCTTTATACATCTGTCTTTAAGGTTATGTACCAACCCAGCATTATGCAGAAAACACAATATACAAATGCAATACGAACCCAATTTCAAAGCAAACATATTAAAAAACTCGTCATCTAAGATAACAATGCTCTCAACAAGAATCTCTGTAACACTAAAAACTCCTACAACAGTAGCAAGACTTCCAATACATGAACTCAACAATTACAATCATAGACTCATTATCCATCCTTCACATATAAGATTCAAGTTTGTTGCTTACCTTCAACATTAAAAACTACAAAAAAGTATAGATATTATTGAGTGGATTAATGGGTGCGGATGTACAGTTACAATTATTTCTAATTATAACACCTTACAAACATGAAGCTGTAAATATGTCTATTAAAGAACTAAACAGAAAGTGCACAAGCCTGCTCATTCATTTGCATTGAGTTTGAAAGTATAAATAGCTTATAGGCTCCTAAACTTTTTCTTGGCTAGTCGGTAACTGTTATATAATATATATGCTTCTTTAAGACACATTAAACAACAAGTTTCTTCTCGTTGTGCTTTCTTTAAATGATGTTTAGTTCAGCATACATAACATGTTGGAAGTAAAGTTTTACTAAACCCCTGGCAGAGCATTAAGAAGTCAGAAATTTCTTAGGCAGCAACCCCTTGGCAGCACAAATAGAATCGAGCATCCAACCATTTAAATGATGTTTAGTTGAGCATAAATAACATGTTGGAAGTAAAGTTTTACTAAACCCCTGGCAGAGAGTTAAGCAGTCAGAAATTTCTTAGGCAGCACCCCCTTGGCAGCACAAATGGAATCGAGCGTCCAACCAAAGTATGGTCCTAGTACAAAGGTAATAATTGCATAGAGTGTAGGCTGCGGAAAAAATCCTTCTGTTGCAGATGCAGTTAGCTGGAGAAAGGTTGATGGTGACATTTCTCAATTGAAAGGAACTTCTCCTTGAACCATGATACAAACCCTTGATCAAGCTTTGCATTGTAATAGCCTTTTGAGCCCACGCTTAGTATAAATAGAGGGATAGGGTCCTTGTATCAGGACTGCTGGATGAACATGAGTTTGTTATCTAGATGAGTATACAATAAAATGGCACATTATATCTATATTTTTTTGGTCTTACGTGATGAATGTTGTGCTCCTTGACTTTCTATTGTGAATGTATTAGCAATTATGGATGTACTCTAGCATGTTTGTGTGTTTATTTCCAGTTGAATCAGGTGTTAACAAGTGACTGTGATGGTTTCTGCAATTTATCGCTAAGTTGGAGGTTAGTGCATCTAGGGTGAGCGCTGTATTCTGTGAAATGTTGGTGAGCAAGAGAGATCAAGAGTGATTATTTTTGTTTTTATGTCTTAGCATGCATCATTAGATAATGGCCAACATCTTTCCTTTTGTTATTGAAATCTCTATAGTGTTCTCTTGAAGTTGCCGGGGATAGGAGGTGGCATGTCATAAAGGTCAAAATTGAAGATCAATTAGAGCAACAATGCTTGAATCTAGCAAAGACAGAAGCCCCAAAGAAGAATTTCAATCTAGAAGATCAGTTCAATGAATATGTCTATGAGGATCTCTGAGTTTATTATGGAGTTTCTTGTTTTACTACATGAGTGGTCGCTATTGCGGAATAGGCAACATTTCTCACGACAACCTTCAATGAATGGTGTGGTCAAAGAAACAGAAGAACTAACTACCTTGATTAAATGTTCCTTAAATGTGTGTTGTGGATATTTATGTCTAAGATAAGATCAATTGCTACGTGTTGGAGTTTGTAGTAGTAACATACACTTTAGTGGATGAGGTGGAAGCTAAATTTATTTAAGGGCCAGAAGGATCATGTTATAGCTTGGAATTGCACCCTTGTGAGAGAGTTCTTCAGGCTCCCCCACTTCCAGCTATAAGCATGGGGACAACCTCAGGATGTGGGTATCCTATGGTGAGGTTGAATCTCTAGGCTTTTTTATGAGGCTAGTTCCTCAGGTGCTTCACTTCAGCTCTTGATCTCACACTAAAATCTCCTGTCAGCTAAGAAAAAGGGGTAAAGGATGACTGAAAAGAAAATCTAAGCTAAGGGAGGTGATGCACCAAAAGAAGTGATCCACTTGCTCTGGGAAAAGAGCCAACTACTGATGAATCCAAACTAGACACAGGCTATTCTGGTTCTATCTCAAGGCCATAGGCATGGACCTTTTGCGTGGAGGTTGGAGAGAAGCCTTACACTTTGAAGGATAACGAAATATGTCTAAGGGAGACACTATGAACTGGTAACACTTCGAAGGAGCTCGACACACAGACACTTCATGCAATCCTGCACAAAACTGAGAGGACTAAAATCAAGGTGCTGAAAGAAATCACAGGTGATGAATAAATCGGAGGTAATGAATAACAATCATACATTCTACAAAATGAAACCAAATGTGCACACTTGTTTTAACCAGAAGCAAAAAAGTCTTCCTTGTATTGCTTCAAGAGAGTCTTTTACAAAGTGATTTCTGTAGAGTGCTTCTATCACCAATCCAGGGATGATTTGCTTGGCTCCAAGGCCTCTATTTATATAGAAAGGGGGGAAGAAAGATGAAGTTGCTGATGGCAGTAACTCTCACGTTGTACTTCCTTGTTCTTGCTAAATGCACCGCTTAGGATCACTCGACAATCCTCTCGATCCCCTCCCATCTTTAAGTTTTTCTTTTGGCGCATCTGAGAAACTATGTTGTGAGCAGTTGTAATGTCTCTTCTTGGCATGACACATTTAAGCGTTGAACGGCGATTGCGGGTAGTGAACCATGGCAGATGAGAGCCTTCATAACTTCCAGCTACCAACCGCTTGGACTCTCTATGCTCATTGGTCATCTTTGTGCCTCTTGTCCTTTACTGATTGGTCTTTTCTGCTCCAGCTTACGCCACGTGGCAGCTGTTGACAATTCTTCCACAAGTCAGATTATCTCTTGCTATTTAGAAGGTTCACGTCTCTAGCCAAGGAAGGAGGAATACATTGTTCTCCTTGGTAAGGGGGCCTTTGCTACAACAGGGGAATTCCGAAGGAATGGTTCACCAAAAGGCTTTTACTTCGGAAAAGAGCCTTCGAAAAAGTGCTAAGAAGAAAAGTTTGCAAGGCAAAAAACCAAAGGAAGTAATTTCTTCGGACTTTTTGTCCGAAGGAATACTTTGGAAAATTTATAAGGGAACACCCACAGCCAAACAGGGAGAATCCAAATGTCCACCCAAGTCAACAAAGGAAAAGCTAAGACCCTTCGGAAGGGTCATTTGCAACAATCCCGAAGGGCACCTACCCTTCGAGAAGGTACAGGAACGAATTCGGGACCTTTGCAAAAAGCCCGGGTGCCCTACAATTTTTTCGAAAAAGGCACAGACACAAGCAACTAGCCCTTGCGGAGAGCACTTGGTCGGCGAGAGGTCCGTGGTGACTTTTCCGAAGGGAACGTTTCGAAGAGCAAATGCAAAGGAAGATATCCTTCAGACTTTTTGTTCGAAGGAATTCCTTCGGACAAAAAGTCCGAAAAAATTTAGAAGACGCGAGGAAGAGGCCTGTTGAAAAGTCAGCGGCAAAAAATCTGAAGGCTTCGGAAAAGTTAAAAGGCAAAGGTAGGAAATGAATTTCTTCGGACTTTTGTCCGAAGGAATTCCTTTGGACACAAATTTTGAAGAAATTCAGAAGACTAGAAAGTTTGCAGAAAAACAAGTGAAACGAAGGCAAAGCAAAAGGAAACCTTCGGACTTTTTGTCCGAAGGAATTCCTTTGGACAAAAGTCCAAAGAAATTCGGAGGATAAAGCCGAAGGAAAGAAAGCCGCAGGAAATACATGTAGAGAAGAGTTTTCGAAGGAAATAAGGAGACTAAGGGTGACGTCCCACTAGCCGTCAAATTTTGACTGCGGGAAGTAACCATTGAAACAGGGGTAAAGCCAGAATTCTGAAAGCAAAGCCCAATGGAGAAAATATAGACCGAATATAGATTAATACATCGGAATATAGAATCTCGCCAGAAATAGACAGGAACAGGTAGACCAGAACAGGGTAAAATACATGCAAGCAGGGGCTATTTTCAAACGCCGTTTAAAGCTTTAGTTGACTGGTTATTAAATTCCCGCTCGTCTCCAGATCATCTCATGCATCCGAGGGTCCAACTCAGCTTCAATTGGATTTTTGAATTCGAATGCTGAGTTGACTGTTCCAGATTTAGAGTTGACTAATTGTTAAAACGCCGCATCCACTAGGAGCATTCCATGCGAAGGAGAATGATCTCTTCGACCAACTCAGCGGCCAAACAATCAACTCAGCTAATCTCTTCGTCCAACTCAGCCTTTCAAACGTTCCAATTTGGCATCAAGCAGCTCACGTAGAGTTCTAAAATTAACATTGGCGTGGATTTCCATGCAAAGAGAGGTGGGCGGTTCATAACAAAGACAAGTTCACTTCCTCAAGTGAAAGAAGCTTCATGCAAAGACAAAAGAAAACATATTTTATTGAAAGGCCAAGTAAGCCTTGAGTTGACCGAAGTGAATCTTTCTCTTCAAATTTTCAACGCCAATCTTTGGCCTCTTGTAATTTTCTATATAAATGGCTTTAGCCTTGATTAAAAGGAATCCAATCTCTCTGTTGGTTAGACTAGACTCTACCATCGATGAGTTGTGTAACCTCTTCGATCAATAGAAGGACTGCACTTTCAGATTTCAAACGTTGGCATAGTGTATATTTCATTCAACAATTTGCATAAGTGGTAGATTTCTCTCCCTTCCCAAATTCTAGTTCATACCTAGTTGCTAGATTATCCTTATGCAGGTCATGTTGAAGTGTTTTTTATATCTTTTGCTGAATCTGTAAGTGGATTTTAGGTGGCTACAAAGTGTCTTTTATCAGACCTCTCTCCATCGTTTTCCCTCAGGTTTTGGTTATTAGATCAAACCTCTTCATGAAATATTTATGCATAAGTGATTGATTGAAATCGTAGGTCTTCTTTTTCCCTTGTTCATTCAGTGTTCAGAGTTCCAAGTTGAGTGGATCAAACTTCTGGTGTATCACCCCTTTTTTAGGTAGGATTTCCCCTTTAAGTTTCCTTCTCCCTTTTCATGGTAGTCCGCAGCATAGAGTAGAGATCCTCATCGATACATCATATAGGAACCAGCCTTCTCTGGAGGTTCTTCTCATCGTTGAGGCACCCACCCTCGTGAGAAGATCCCATTGTTTCATCCGGATAGAGGACTAGCCATTTCACACACGTCTTCGAATCAAGACGCAGCTCCAGGTTGACAACAACAACATTTCATTCATTGCATCATGGTTCTCGCGTTGCTGGACCCAGCTTAAGTCGAGCACTTGCAGAATCCCGATTTACTCTATGCAGAGTAATTCGGGTTCTTTAGCCTCTCCAAGTTCAAACCTTCCCAAATCCTTCACTTATAAAGCCTTTTAAGTAGAGTACTTGGAGAAACCCGATTTACTGTATGCAGAGTAATTCAAGTTCTCTAAGCCTACTTACTTCAGGCTTGTCCATCTTGAAGTCTTCTCACTTGGTTGTTTTTCAAGCCTTAAGACTTCGGGCTTTTCAAACCCGATAACTTCCAACGGCTAGTCACTTATCCTGATTTCGATGTCCATTGGCCCGTCATTTCCTTTGGGCACTTGATCTCGGGTTCCTTTTGGGCTTATTTCTTTCGAGCAAATCTCCCAAAGGAATTTCTTCAAACAATTTGTCCAAAGTAATTCTTTCGGACTTTTTGCTTGCGTCTGTCTTCAGAAACTACCCTTCAGACTTTTCACAATGGAATTTCCCGAAGGGTAAGAGACCCTTCGGGCTTCCTATTTGTCCCTTCGGACTTCCACGAATGATCCTCCCGAAGGGAAAGATAGCCTTCGGGAATTTTGAAATGGTCCTTCCGAAAGGTAACATACCCTTCGAGAAACTTGCAACTGTCCACTTGGAGAAGAAAAAGCCCTTCAGATTTATGAAGTGTACCTTCGAAAAAGTTGACTAGTCCCTTTTGCCCTAAAAAGGCCCTTCGGCATTTTGAAAATGCCCTTCAAATTTTTTGAAAAAGACTCGTCCCTTGAAGAACTCGAGAAGCACTATTTTTCAAGACCAAATCGGGTTTGTCAAGCCCCTTTACTTATTTTGGGCTTCTGACTGCTACAACTTATGAAGTAATCAAGTAGTGCTCCTTGGAAAACCCAAAATACACTATCCATGAGTAATTCGAGTTTGTAAACCTAAACTACTTTTACTTATGAAACCTTTAGAAGTTAAGCACTGTTGGAAACCTGATTTGCACTGTGACCTCAAAAACCCGAAGTTGTCACTGCTGGAAAACCCAAAGTCCTCCCAAAGACTTGCCATTTTCTTGTCTGAAACAATATGACCTAGGAGTTTGCCTTCATGGACAGCGAACACACATTTCTTTGGGTTGAGAGAGATGCCAAACTCTCTACACCTCTCAAAGATTTGCCTCACGTGTTTCAAATGTTGTCCTGCACCCTTAGAGAAGACTATCACGTCGTCAAGATAGACCAATACAATACAATTTATCAAACCCTGAAAAGCCATATCCGTGGCTCGCTGGAAGGTAGCTCTAGCATTTGACAATCCGAATGACATCTTCCTGTAGGCAAAAGTTTCCACTTAGTAGTGAAGGTTGTCTTGTATTGATCGCAGTCTTGCACCAGAGTTTGATTGTACCCACAATACCCATCTAGGAGGGAGAAACGTTCACTACCTGTCACCATTTGGAGGATCTGCTCCATACCTAGGAGGGGATAGTGATCTCTTAACAAGACTCTATTGAGGTCTCTAAAATCAACACATACTCTGATCTCCCCATTGTTCTTTCTAACAGGAACCAAATTGGCCATCCAAGAAGAGTGTTTGATAGGAAAAATGATCTTGAACTCAATCAGTTTGGTGAGTTCCTTCTGCATGAGAGGCTCAATCTTTGGATTGATGGGCCTTTGTTTTTGTTTGATGGGTTTGGCACCTTCTTCCAGCTCAATGGTATGTTGGGCCAAGCTTGGGTCAAAACCCTTCAGATCGCTATACTCCCAAGCAAAGACATCGACAAACTCTTGGCATAACAAAATGAAAGAATGCCTTTCATCATTTGTACATACCTTCCCAAGTGCAAGTAGCTTATCCTTATATATTTCAACTCTTTCGTAATTTTTCTTCTTGGTTGTGATGCTTGCTTTGTCATTTTTGAGTTGGTTATCCTCACTGAAGATGCTTTCGAAAGTGACTAAACCTTTAGGAAGTTTGTTGTTCTTCAGCTGAACAATCTGGCCGTCATATAGTTGTTGCAGCTTGGATTGATTCCTAGAAGCGAACTCAACCTCCTCCTGTATGAAGAGTGCTATCTGTTGGTCACTGTCAAACACCTGCCGATTGGTGACATTATTAGCTATGGAGGGTCTTATTATCACTTTTAAATGGTGCTGATTGTTGTCCTGACTTATTCCCTTGAGAATGTCAAACTGAGCACCAACTACTACTAGTCTGTTTGCTTGCTTATTTTGCTCTCTTGGAATGGAAATAATGTTGAAAGCAAGGAAACTTTTTATTAAGTCCCACACCCTGTGCTTGTAAGACTTACGCAAGGAATTCTTAGTCGAGTTTTGACCTCTCATTTGGTTTACCTCACTGTCTCCAAAAACTTGCAATTCTCTTATTCCTCTTTTTCTTGCCCACTCTAAACCATGAATGAGAGACTCATATTCTACAACGTTGCAAGTGTAGGAGAATTGGAACCTGAAAGTTGAGAAATATTTTTCCCTTGAGGGTGAAATTAACACTACACCACCGGCCCCCAATTTGCTTCTTGAGCCATCGAAGAAGAGTTGCCATAGACCCCAGCTCTCTTGGTCTGCTTTCATCAAATTTGGCACAAAAGTACCCTCTTCATGCATGCAATAAACTCCAAGACCTGCCTCTTCTATGATTTTGTATGGGTCATGTTCAAAATTGTCACTTCTCCGCTCATCCAAGAGTAGGTCAACAACTCCTTCAAGGGAAGAGGGCGGAGATTGGTCCATTTGGAATTCTTCTTCATCAATGATGGCGTAGCTGACATTCGCCGTCTTGAGTGAGTATGGTTCCAGATGATCTCTATGGATGGGCTCCGACTCAATCTTCACTTTAGTTCCATATTTGGTTCTAAAAACCATGTAAGACCAGTTTGTTGTTAAGTACTCGCCTATCTTAGACGTGAAATCCCTGGATAAGCGGAGAGCAAAGTAGGGAGGAACATCTGCCACTACCACGTCGTGGAGAATGGAGGTTAGACAGGCGTGCAGCGTCAGATTCAAGCCTCTTACCACTCCTAAGGTCTTAGCTGGTGATCCATCTAACTGCAGGACTCCCTTAGTCATTTCCTCATATTTGAGTCCTAGCTTGTCAACTATGCATTTGGGCATTACTAAGGTGCTTGCCCCACTGTCAATAATGCAATTGTGAACCAGAAAATCTCCAATGACTAAGGATAGATAGAAATGAGGAACCTTTTTATCCTTCTTTGTTTGGCCTGCTATGGAAGGGTGCCCATTCATAATCAAAACATTATCGGCCTTTGTTGGGATAGCTTGTTCATTCAGCCCGTGCAATTCCTTCTGGAGTATGTCCTTTTGTCCCGGCATTGCTAAGGAATCCCACAATGAGATATTCATGTGCAACTTCTTCATCTGGTCTACCACATTGATCTGAGGGTTGCTCCCTTTTGAATTTTCTTTGGGGGCACTTGTCGCCTGAGGTGCAAGTCGAGGAGCTGAGGGTGCAACCGGTGGCTTGTAATTTGGGAACTTCTGGTTCACTTGTGATAAAGAATATGGTGCAGATGTTTGAGCAGCTCCCTGTGCTTCCTCCACAGCTCTTTTTTTGGACCTAGTATTGGTTGCAACTTAATCACCCTGGTTCTTAGGATTACCCACATAATTGACTGCATAGAATTCACCTTCCAAGTGATTAATGAGAGTGAAATCAGACTGAGCCTACCTGTTATCCATCCCAGGTTGTACTGATGCCTCAAAACATGGGAATTGGGTTGCTTGATTATCTTGTGCGTTCATATATTGATTCAGCAACTCATTAGTATATGCAACCTATTCTTGGCCATACCCCAAGGGTGGGCAATTAGGTTGTTCATGTGCCAGGTTATTTTGAGTGGGAACAAGAGCTTTGGACGATGAAGGGGCACCTGGATTATAACGTTGATATGGTCTAGCTTGAGTAATCTGACCTTGTCCTTGGTTATAATTCTGGAAAGGAGGTCTATTCGTTTGTCCGAACTGCTAGTACCCTTGATTTGGCCGATAGTTTTGAGCTTGTTGCCTCTTGAGAGCCATTAATTCATTGGTTACACTTTGTAACAAGCTCTTAACTTCATGGAGGTCGTTGGGCGAGGTAGCAGTCGGCTTTTCTAACCAGGCAAAAGAGCTAAGATGGGTGCAACAATCTGAACTGGAGGTGGTAATTCGGGAAAGAGCGGCATATGAGGTCTAGGGGCTATCTTTCCTGCTTGTAACAAACAATTTTTGGCGGCTATGGCTATTTCCTAGGCAGCTGGTAACACTTGTCCTCCCATGGACTGTATCATGACAGCAATGTCGCTATTCAAAGCTTTCAAGTAATAAAGAAAAGAATAGCTTGGGGTCGGCCTCATTAAAATGGGAATTATGTCCCAAGTCTTTGGGAACCTGATATTAAAATCCTACATAAATGCATGCAGAGCTCTTTTCATGGTGGTCAATTGCTCAGCAAGAGAGAGATGGCCACTCTTCTCCCCGAATCTGTTTGTCAAGAGGGTGTCTAATTCGTTCCATGAGCCGACTGAGTTCATAGGCAAAGTACCATACCAATCCAGAACTTTACCTTTAAAAGCCAACACCAGTAACTTGATGGCTACGTTCTCTTCGGTGACATTATGAATGTTACAAAGGTTGGCTATATTCCTGATATGCTCAATAGCGGTAATAGGCCCCTCTCCATTAAAAGGAGGAACACTCTTAAGGGCTGTCCCTGGGATTGGGTCATAATGCAAAAGTTTTAAAGGGGCTTTGACCATGGAAGGCTAAAAAAGGTAAAGCCATGGCGATAACAGGGTTTAACCAAGATCTTCTTGTGTAAGTATATTTTATGGTAGGTCTGAGAAATTGATTTGCTGTATAGGGATGAGTCCTTGCAAACCTTAGCCGCTTTGCTGAGTTTAAGGGCAGCTCAACGAATTTGAAAGGGACACCCTTGGCAAAAGATCTTGTGGTGACCTTAGGCATGGGATGTCAAGTTGATCTCTGACCAGAGACTAATGTTCTTGAAAATGGAGTCGTCAGATGCTAGGTTAGTTGTTCACTCTTGCAGTACCAGGACCAACACCAATCCTAAAACTTCTCTGAGCATTAAAAATTTGGTCCCACAGGGCGTGCCAAAAACTGTTGACGTTGTGGATTGCACCCTTGAAAAGAAGGCTCAGCTTCTCTCTTCCACGCAGCGCAATGGAGACTTTCCTCTTGCTGTGGGCTTGGCAAAACTGAGGAAAGAATCTCTAGATAAGGGCTAGCTCCCTTTGATGCATCTTTGAGGTCCTTAACTACCACTGTTAATAATGGGGGGGTGAAAAGGGAGAAGGATATGACAAAAGTGGAACCTATCTAAAATGGTGATGCACCAAATGATTCAATCTACTCAGCTTGTATCAACACTTTAGACCAAAAGGGCAAACAGACACTTCATTTGACAAAAGAACACGTTGTATGGCGCTTTAATAGGGGGCTTAATGAGGATACAAAGAAAAAGAACTTACCATAGGTGCTGCAGAAGCACACTGTCAGATAACTGCTCTTCTATCTCTATGCTCCAACTTGGGCACTCCTGTTAACCTGCACAAATGGTCTTGGATACACCAGATATGTTGGTGTCAACCTATGAAAGCATCAAGCTGAAATGACTAAACACAAAGTTGATACACAGACATATTCAAGAGCATAACCAGTCAGATAGAGGTAAAACGCGCTCTATTGATTCCAAGTAAAATTGGCAAGGCTTCGCCTTACGCAAGTGAGAGATACATTTCTCAGCGGAGAGGTTACAATAAATAGCATTAAGCGAAAGACTTTTTTGGCACCTTCAAGAACAGGCGGCACATGTATTAAACACCTGGGGAAGAGGAATCTGCTCATGTTGGTGTCACTCTTCCATAAATGACCTAAAAGAACCATGTTGTGGATGTCGCAGGGCTTGACTTTGATGTTTAAACCGTATTAAATGCTCCCACAAAAAAGCATGGGTCGCTTTATTGTTTGAAAATTATGCAGTTGTCTGCTTATCAATGCTAAACGAAGAAAAATGGGCCACGCTATTGAATGCTTGTGCTCCCTTTGATGACCATTTGGTGGGGACTATTTCATCTGCAGCAATAACTTCCCCTATCGATGCCTCCAGTGCCACCTGGATTGTTTTATTCGCTCCTGTGCTTAGCTCATATGTGCGTGTCTGCGCTTTCATTGTTCTTTCTCTCTTTCCTTGATACTTCTTGTCTTTTCCTGACAACTCGATTTTCGAGGCTATCTTTCATCTCCTATTTTCGGGCTCCTTTCTCGGCAGGTCACTAAGTTTCCTTTTGGCATTATGCCTTTGATTCCTTCAGACCCGTGCTCATAAGTTCTTTCGGGCGCTTGTCCGAAGGAATTGATTCTTTGGCTTCTCTTCAACGGCCTACGCATCCCATCAAAATTGACGTCTGCGGGCCTATCACTATTTGAAAACCAACGGCTATTTCACTATATTGAATTTGAGGTCTGTGTGCACGTCACTGGACGTTTGAACCTCCAATGACTAGTTCACCATGCTAAAGTTGACATTGTTGGGCCCGTCATCACCTTTAGTAGTTCCTTTGGCTTTTTGCAAACTGAACCTTCCTGAAGGGAAGATGACCTTTCGAAAAAGAAGAGAGGGTCCTTTTTTGGCAGCTGAGAGCCCTCCGCAAGGGCACTTGCCCTTCGGGCTCCTTTGTCTTACCAATTCCTTCGGACATTTTGCCCAAAGGAAATGTTGCCTTCATGTCTCGGCCTCTTCTTTGTAAATTCCTTCAGACAAAAGTCCAAAGGAATTCCTTCGGGCATTTTGTCCAAAGGAATTTACCTTTGGTTCCTTCCTTGGATTTTCTTCGGACAAAAAGTCCGAAAAAATCCTGTCTTTTGCCTTGTCACTTTTTCGAAGGAAAATTCCCCTTCAGGCCTTCTACCTCGCTCTCTTTTAAATATGCTCTTTGCCCTCCGCAAGGGCACCTTGGGTCCAAAGTTGCCCTTCGGAGCCTGCTTGAACGGTCCCATTTGTAACCTGCCTACCCTCCGCAAGGGCACTTGACCTTTGGAGCTTTGTGAAAGACTTGTATTCCTTCAAAACTGGCCCATTCCTTTGCCAAAAAAGGCTTGTCCAAGGTGATTTGCTGAAGCGAAACAAGCCTTCAGATCAACCCGAAAACCTACAGGACTCAAGTCACTTGGCTCTTTATAAGAACAGGCCTATTACAAAGGGGAAAGGCACAATTGCAATAAGGTGAATACATCAAAGACTGGCTGCTCAGGACAACAGGGAAAGAAGGGAGACCGAGTTTTTGGCCTGTAGGACCAAAATGGTCAGCACTATCTCAATGGTTCATCTCTCTATCTAGTCCTATGTGCAATCCTAACGTTTGGTCTCTATGCTCTGCTTTATGCCTTGTGTATGCATTAAAAAAAGTGTTTGTCCATATTTCAATTTAAACATCGACTCTCTTTCCTCCTAAGTGGGTTTCAACCTTTTCTCCTTCACTCGTTGCTTTGTTCACTAACAAACTTCCACCGTAGAGGTTTTTTCACACTTGGGATGCCATGTAGGGGTACAATTTTGCACCACATTGCATAGTAGACCCTTGTTTGGTCCACCCAACTGCTTTTGGGGCTAGGGTTACCCCTTTTTTGTGCCATTCGAAGTTGGTCCCCCTTTCCCTCTACCTCCTTGCTAGGCTTGCCCTGTGCTTTTGGGGTTCTTTGTAGTTTTCACATTTATGCCACGTCACTCGCTTTGAATCCCACTCTATGGTACTCCTTTTTGAGGTTGCCCATGCTAGCTTCCTTGCTTTATTTTTTTGTCATTGGCTTGGGTATAGTCGAGGCCCAATTGTCTCTTTTGTGGTTATCCCCAGTATTTGCTTTAGATTAGCTTTTTCCTAGGTACCCCTTGTGCTTCCACATCTCTATATACCCCTTGGGCATGGGTCCAACAAATATTTACCCCTTAGGCATGGGTCCAAGTCCAACAAAGCTTGTAATCTTGTGTTTATGTGAATTGTTTATCTTCCAATCACCAACTCCATTACCTGGGTTCTCACAAGATATTCTTGGCATGTTCTTGGTGTTCGGGGGCATTTGCCATGTTTTGGCCTACTATCACTTGCTTGTTGCATGTGTTGTTCTTTGCAGCCTTTCCTTCTTGCTTCACCCCTAGGTATATTTTTCACTCATCTGATAGCCAGGGAATTAGCATTATATTTGTATTGTTGGTCTCACTATCATCATGAGCACTCATCCCATAGTTGAGATAGCCCTTTTTTGTCTCCTCTAGGAATCCTATCTACCTCCATGTACCGTCGCTCGGTGGTGATTCATACTGATGGTGGCAGATGGGACAATGTAGAACCTATGGCAGCTTGGACTATTAGCAACACTTGGGATGACAAAATCATGCCAACTACTACTATTTAACGCATAAGATAAACAATGCAACAAAAGACCATACCATTATTAACACATTGTCAAATGCCCTCGACTTTGGAGATTCCTTTGTGCAATTATATTCTACTTAATTATTGGATGTCTCCCAGCTCAATGAGTTCTAGAGTGTTAAGGGCTCCAAGCTTTCTCTTCTTGTCTACCAAGCCTGGGGTTTGCTTTCCCATTTTGTGCCTTTTCAAATCTCCCACATTTCTTGAGCTCAGAATGCCAAGGTAAATGCTTTGTTCAATACGATCTTCAACCACTTTGATCCTTAGCCTTTCTGTCCTTTTCCCCTTCTCAAGTGCTAACTATGTCTAAAGTTGGAGTTGGAGCTTAGAGATTGTACATGTGCAAGGAGCAACTACCACAATCATCATTAGTGTTGTCACAAGCAAGTGCCTATATGATTCTCCATCATACTACCCTATATAGAGATTACATTGCAAACTTGTTCCTCAGAATGATTTCCTGTACAAGGGAAAATGTAACCCTGTGATTACACATACATACCATGCAGTACCACTATTCTTGGATTACGTTCTTGCATTGAGCCGTTGTGGGTTGTGGTTAGTACTTAGTATTGACACGAGGCCTATATATAAAGGAGAGCAATCACTTGAACCCTTAACTTTCTCATTTCAAAAATAAAAACTTAACTAGGTTCCTGTTCTTTTCAAGTGAAAACTTTTAACCCTTTCTAGACCATAAGCTAGATCTAGAAAAGTAAAAGGGAGAAAACAAAGAATTATAAGGAAAGTGTTAGTGAACAATGAATTGAAACAAGAAGTAAAATAAATTTAGAGATGAATAAGAAAAATTAGTTTAGAGAATAGACAAAATGATCAAGTTTTGAAACTAAATAAAGCTCTAAATTAAAACAAACTGAACTGAGGTTGAAGTGATTTTATTTGCAATCCTAAGAGAGCAAAGAGTAGTAGTTATTTTAATTAAGTTCTTATAATCAGTTTACTAATCCCTCAAGGGGCTTTCCGCTTGTTTTTTGTTACCATTTTATGGTGAATACTCCACTTTGGAAATTGTCTAATGTGTTTGCATTACTTTTCATGAGGGGAGGTAAAAGACTGCATGTGGTAAGTCTTAATACCTTTTTTCCTTAGCGTCTTACTTTGTAAACTTGACTTATTTTGCCTAACTCATAACACCTAAGCTATAACGTATTTATACACATGCTCACTGATTATGTTATAGTGGCCATGATCAACATCTCACACAAACCGATTAGCCAATCTTATTTTAAGATGCATCTATTAATTTGCACTACACTATTTTGTTTACGAGTATGCCTTGTAATGCAAGTTCCAACTACTAAAAGCACCTGTAATAAAAACCACAATCTAGATACACCCTATAAAGGTGGAGATAGCTTATCTTATTAATAATGCTTTAAATACGTTGTTGATCCCTGCAAAGATTAAATTTTACTCATGGTGGAACACAAGTGACAAGCAGCACACATTTCATCATAAGTGGAAATGGAACGTGTTTGTAAACTTTGCATTGCCATGTCACATTCCCTAGATATCATGCTATTTTCACATCCATATTATTAGAACAAATATATGATTCGATGAATAAGTACTCCCATTAAACATATAAACAAATCACTAAAATACCATACAGTTAAAATTGTTGAGCTCGCACAAAATTATGAATTTTGACTTTTAGCACAACACTGTATTTGTCATTGGTTTCTTGTAGACAGTTAAACATCATTGCTCTTAACTTCAAAAATTTTACAAAGCACAATATCTATTTCAAATTCCAAGATGCAACTGTTGTGCCTTCCTCTTCATGCACCATGGATATATTCTGGTTTTCAGCAGAAATTTTACATATATAGTTCCACTCAACCTTTAGTCTCTTAATCTATTTTATGAGTTGACCAGGTCAAGGCTGTCATCCATCTTACAACCTCATTAATATATTAAGTTCTCAAACATCAATTTCAACTTACAACTATGTCACTCAAAATCTAGATATGTTATTTGGTGTTACATCCTCGATATACTAAATGTGAAATTTCTCCCGACCTGCTGTCCCTTGAGTTTAGTAGAGCAACTTCTCTAATACATAGGTTAAATATAAATTTTCCAGGTGATACATCTCTACTTTCCATTTTTTGCCTTCTTGATCATGTGCATATCTTAGTGAGTGTGTGCGCGTGTAGCATTATTTTGGATGCATAAATATCAAAGAGGAAAAATCGCTCTATAAGAATAGCGTTGTAATATAGACTTCTTTGGATAAAATAGAAGACACCTGGAATCTGCACATATAGTAGCCTTCCCCAAAATGATGCCTGAACTTATCAATTGGATTTCTTGTAGGGTCACGCGGTTGAAATGGGACACTCAAATTTACAAGTGCTATCACTCTGTCTGGTCGGAAAAGACAAAGTTGTGAAGCAATGACAGAGCCCCAATCATGGCCAACCACAAAGACCTGCTCACAATAACCAAAATATAATAAGACAGGTTTGATCAATGCCTCCTCACAAAGAAAATTTCACCCAGAAGTAATAGCAGATAACCAGGCGTAAACAAATTTCAACGCTAGAATGGATCTAACTTTTTCACATATTACTTGCCTATGGAATGCATGCAACTGTTCATATTAACAAAACAACTCTTTTCAATAATAAGGTATCAATGATTGATTAGCAATTTATGGGTCACATGCAGATTAGCATTAAATGTATATTGTACGATGTGAAGACAATCAAACTCTTATAACTGCATTTAAAATAAATTATCAGAATTTTGTGTAAAATACTCTATCATCTTCCCAATGCCAACAACTCTTTTCAAGGATGCCACGACAAAAAAGTGCTCATTGTTCTTAGCCTAATGAATGGTGTAATATGGAGAAAGCCCATGTGTATTAGAAGGGAAAACATAGGTGCAGTTTAGGTATGAAGCAATGACAAAGCACCATTTATGGCCGACCAAAAAAGCCTCCTCACAATCTCCAAAAGAAAGTAAGAATAGTTTGAACAATGCCTCTTCACACTAAGCATTTCAAATAAAAGTTATAAGTAGCAGTAGATAGCAAGGCCAAAACAAATTTAAATATTAACATGGCTTTATTTTTTGAACATAACACTTATTTATGTATGCAAATAATCGTATTAACAAAAGAACTCTATATAATAATAAGGCATAAATGATTGATCAACAAATTCAAGGTCGCAAGCATTAAATGTGTACTGTGGGATGTCAAGCCAACCAAGCTCTTATGGCTGCATTTGACATAACTGGCACACAACTTAATATGATTTTGTGTAGAATACTCCATCCTCTTGCCAATGACAAATATTATTTGCAAAGATGTCGTGACAGCTAAAGATTGTTCATTGCTTTCAACCATGTAGAAAGCCAACATGAACAGAATAATGTTGGGAAAGTCCATTTGTATTAGAAGGGCGAACATAAGTGTAAGAAAGGAATGAAGCAATCCGATTGTGGTCAACCATAAAGGCCTGCTCACAATCACCCAAAGGAAATTAAAAAAATTGACCAATGCCTCCTCACAGAAAGAATATCATTTACAAGTGATATTAGATAACAAGGTACAGATAAATTTAATCATTAACATGGATTTATGTTTTTAACATAACACTTTTTTATTGATCGCATGCAACTAACCATATTTACAAAAACAACTCTGCAATAATAAGGCATAAATTCTTGATTAAAAAATTTAGGGTCACATGGAGATTAGTATTACATGTATATTGTAGGATGTCGAGACAATCAAGCTCTTATGACTGCATTTGACATATCTAATCAGACAAGTTGATATGATTTTATGCAGAAATCTCCATCCTCTGCCCAATGTCAGGAAAGCTTTCCAACGATACAATGACACCCAAAGATTGTTCATTGTTTTCAGCCATGTACAAATGCTAGAATGAATGCAGTAACGTGGGACAAGCCCAGTTGTCTTAGGTCAAACATATGTGTAGGATTCATAAAAATATATGTGTATGTCTTAAAGTATGAAACTTAGGATATGAAGGTAAATAGGTTAATAAAAGTAAAATTCCATGGTAACGTTTATTATTGCACATGTAAAGGGCTTTTGCCCATTAAGGGGAAGAATAGCTATAACTACGCCCTTATGCCTTAGGGTAGAACTTATGTTCTAGAGATTTTATGCAGGTGGTATTGAACACACTAAGGCCAAGTGTAGCAACTATATTTACTTTTTAAGGTTCTTTGGTCTTTGTTGTCCATACCTTCTCAAGAAAGTATATTCCAACCTTACGTACAAAGGGTAAGCTACAATCAGGCTAAATTAAGACCTGTGTTGAATTTTATGAAATTCTAGCATTGTACCTTTTTGGTTTTCCAAATCAAGAATGCTTAGAGAGTTCTGTTTGGAGACTTTTTTTTTGTAAATACAGATTGTCAATTTAATCCATTAGTTTTCAGTAGTTCATATTTCAATTCTATTAGCAGTTGAAGAAATCAGATTCAGTCATATTCCAAGTTTAAAACTATTCACAAATTTCAACTTATTTTTAAAACAGGATTTCCATAGATCAGAAACCAGAACCAACTTCTTGGCCTTGTGGGAAGACGCCAGCAATGGAATCATTCTCCAGACCTTATAAGGACATCAATCTAAGACCTTAAATCACATTATCAGTGGTGGAAATTGTACGGAACCCCTTGAAAGAGATGAGGAATTGTGAAAATTTTGGTTGAATATGCTCAATGCAGATGGCAGACTAAGAAGGGGATGACTTGATGGGAGCAATGGAAAAAAACAGGTCTTTAACGACTCAATAATCAAGGAAAGGAGGTTGACAGGTTTGACCTCAATTGAAAGCCCTTTGTAAAGATCAGTAATTAGAACCCAAGTAACCAAGAGAACCAACGAGATACCCATATCAATCAGCAATCACTTGAGATCATTCATGTTTCTAATCTTGTTTGAGATGATGATGATATAAAACCAAGGTCTTGGATGGGCATGATGTCTCTGTCTTTCTTTTGTTGAAAAGTTGCTCCACCCATAAAGGCCCTAACGTTGACATTGACATTGACATTGAGCCCTCAACAAGGGTGTTGTTAGATTTGTCACCTATGCAGAGGACAAGGTTATAAGGAACAACACATATTTTAGGTAGGTGGTACATTGACATTGGGAATATAAAGAGAACAGTTGACATGAGAAATGAGTGGAAGAGCAGATTCAACATTAGGGAAAAGCCATTGGTTGGTGACAGAAACTAAATTTGGAAAATGGGTAACAACCCTAGGTAGCTTTCCTCTGACCACCAACCAGTGCAGCATTATCCAAGATATTTTTAGCATCACTATCAATAATATTAATAATACACATCAAAAAACCACCAAGGGAATAGGGAGAGACATCTTGTACTGGTTATTCTTGGTTATGATTTTGAGGTATTACCATAATCCTTTTTCCTTAGTCATTGCACAGAGAGTCAATGTCTTTTAATTTCTTGTTGTCGTCTCCATCATCTCCTCTAGTGCTTATGGGGGCATTAGAATGAACTATTGTCAACCCGGAGTTGCACCCTGAATTGAAGACGTGTTGAAATGGCTAATCCTCTCTCCAGTTGAAACAATGGGATCTTCTCACGAGGGTGGGTGCCTCAATGGTGAGAAGAACCTCTAGAGAAGGTTGGTTCCTGTAAGATGTATCAATGAGGATCTCTACTCTATGTTGCAGACTATTATGGAAAAGGGAGAAAGAAACTTGAAGAGGAAATCCTACCTAATGACGGTGATACACCAAAATGTTGATCCACCCTACTTGGAACCTTGAACATTGAACAAACAAGGGCAAAGGAAGACCTTTGATTTCAGTTGATCACTATACATAAGTATTTCATGAGAAGGTTCGATCCAATGACAAAAATGTGAGGGAAAACGATGGAGAGAGGTCTAATACAAGAACTATGCAGCCACCTAACATCCACTTACAGCTTCAGCAAAAGACATAAAACACTGAACATGACTTGCATAACATGATAAGCTAGCAACTAGGTACGAATCAGAATTTGATAAGGGAGAGAAATATACCACGTATGCAAATTGTTGAATGAATATACACTATGCCAGCGCTTAAAATCTGAAAGTACAGTCCTATTGATTAAGAAGGTTACACAACTCACCAATGGCAGAGTCTGGTCTTACCAAGAGGGATGGATTTTACAAAGCTGCAAAGCCATTAATATAGAAAATTACAAAAAGCCAAGAGATTGGCATTGGAAAATAGAGAGGGAGTAAACTCAAACCAACTCAACCTTTACAAAAGTCTATTTTGTCTTGCATGAAAATTCCTTGCATTGGAAAAGAAGAAGAAGACAAGCTTTGGATGCATGAAATCTAGGAATAGATGTCTTGACTTGAAAGCCAGTCAACTCTAAAACGAGAGTAGTCAAATCCACTCGAACTGCTAGAACGTTTGAAAGTCTCCCCTTTGCATGAAATCAATGCAAATACCAAATTAAGCATTATGTTTAAACCGCCAGAACGTTTCAAGCTTTGAGACAAATGAGAGTGCGTGCATAGAATTTTTCGTTGTTTGAAGCGTTCAACACTTTGCCTGTTCATCATGCAAGACAACTCTATTTTTAGAACTGAAGCATACTTCTTTTCTTAAACGTGTTCACTTCGTTGGAGTCACTCACATTAGTCTGTGCATGATCTTTGTTCATCCTGCCTTTGTTTTTATTCTGTGATTGTTTTATTTACTGTTCACGCTTATGTCCATGTTCAGTTCTGCTTTAGTCTTGTTTGTGCTTACGTCTTTGTTCATGTTATTGATCATGCTCAGTTCACTTCGTGTTTTCTCTGACTTTTCCCGTGTTCTGCTTTAAATCGGGATTCGGGCTTTATTTTGGTCGGGCCTCTGTGTTTTTATTTTCCTGTGCTTGGCATTTTCTTCTCTCTTTTTTGGCCTTTGCGTACGCTTTAGCCTTTGGGATTTTGTTCTTTGCTTGTGGCCTATGGTGTTCATTCGTCCTTTGGGCTTTTTGATCTGTCCAAATTCCTTCAGACTTTTTGTCCGAAGGAATTCGTTTCCTCCTATGCCTTTCGCTTTTATTTCTATCGGGCTTTTGTCCTCCCGAATTCCTTTGGACTTTTTGTCTGAAGGAATTCATCTCCTTTGGCTATCTTTCCCCGAAGGGCACTTGCCCTTCGAGAACTTTGTTTTTATCCTTCGCTTTATGAAGGTGCCCTTTGCAAGGGCTTCTGCTTCCCAAAAAATGCCGTTCGAGCTTTTTGATTTGGTCCTATCTTTGGCTTTGGTGCCCCCCACAAGGGTATGTTCTTCCAAAAGTGTCCTTCGGAAGAATTGTAAAAGTCTGCTTTGCTACAAAGTGCCCTCCACAAGGGCTATTCGTCTTCAAAAGTGCCTTTCGGAACTTTTGAAAGGGTCCTGCCACCGACCAAGTGCCCTCTGCAAGGGCAGGTGTCCTTCGAAAAAATTGATTTTGTCGTTCGAAAATTTTGCCAAGGTCTTCTTCGTGCTTGGAGTGTCCCTCACAAGGGCACATACCCTTCGGGGATTCTGAAAATGACCCTTCAGGAAAAATGAAAGGTCTACTTGCCGCTTGAGTGCCCTCCGCAAGGGCAATTGCCCTTCGGGCTTTTTGAAACGCACCCAGGCTTTTTAAAATTGTCCTTTGGATGAATTGTCTTGACTTGAAAACCATAAAGTGAACCAACCCGAAGGGTACATACCCTTCAAGGCTTTTGAATTGGACCTTCCCGAAGGGTAGGTGCCCTTCCGGTCTTTTCAATTGTGCTTTTCCTTTTCCTTCAGACAAAAAGTCTGAAGAAAATAAACTTTAAACGACTGCCACTTGGATATTTTTTGGACTTTTACAGTCCTTTGAGAGCTCTTTCTCTCAGACAAAATGTTCGAAGAAATAGTCCACCTCTTATAGACCGAAAAAATCCTTAGGAAGACAAAATAAATAAACTTACAGCTTGTATGTCTTGGCTTTTGGTTGTACGTGATGCTTAGAAGAGGAGGAAAAACCCTTTCAAACTGTTGTAGATGGCCACTTGGGTGGCTGCAAATGCACATTTAAGAACCCCAAAACTGATTCACAAGACAAACTTGGCACCATAGCAAAGTTCCAAATAGTAGGGGTGACAATTTGCCCTGTGGGGGCAAAATTGTCAACATGAACTACATTTTGCTCTGTAGATTTATTTTGTTAATTTTGGCCTTTCGCATACTGATCCTTTGACTATGTTTGTCTTAGGCGAGTCGAAGATCCGGAAGCCATCTTTCCACATTCGGCCAATTTCTTCTTGAGCCATTTTTTTGTTCTAATTCGAATTAGTTGTTTTGGTTTGGTTCACTCCTCAATTGAAACCAAGTCACCACATGAATAATCGATTTCAATCAAAGGTTAAATAAAAATAAGCTCATCTAAAAGGTGGACGACTCAACAGGATCTTCATCAACCAAATCAAGAGGAACCTTGAATGCAATATACATAATTATGTCTTCCAGATTCATCCAACTCATTTCTCTTCTTTTAACCTCAATCATGTCCTCATGATTTTCCCAATAGTCTCCATAATCTCACCTATTCCATCGTAGCTATTCCATCATATGAGAGACAAGCCTCATAAAATACTGGCATTTGTCTCCGTAATCTTAGCAAAAAAATCTTGGCAAATGCAAATCTTTACAAGAATAGAAACCAATTTCGATAGGAAAATGTACCCCCTTTTTGTGCTTCTCAAAAAGAATTTAGTGAGCCTCAACCAACTGTCCAACATATTCAATCAAAACCACTAAGTCATCGACATACCCAAGTAAATTGTATGGTTGACCAGCGAAACCACATACACAGATATAAGTGAAAGTCGGGAATTGGATGTACCAATCAGCCTATTCCATAATGATTCCTTTAGCCTCCTTAGAAATGCATATATTGTAATCATTGTCCAACCATGAATAACTCTGAACAGAAAGGCATCAATAATCTCCTGCAATCCTCCTTATTTTCTTTGCTTTGCAATTGGAGGTAATCCTCATACATTTCCTTTCCTTCAGAAAAACATTCTTCAGTGTTCAAACCAGCTAGGGCTATTTTCTTGGCCAATGAATATACAAGGTAGGAAGTCATAAAGATTTTTTTTTTCGTCTTTAATTTGCATCAATTGATCATGCAAACAATTACTAATTATTCCAGCCTATTCTCATAATCTTACCTCCACCAAGGATAATGGAAATATGGCTATATGCCTAGGGATGAAAAGTCCTAGCATCTGGGCATCCTGCAAACCTATTCAAAAGAGTTATCATGTCTGCAACTACATCAAAGAAGTCAAAACAAACCAACTTCTTGGGTAGTATTTTTATACTTCTCCTTTGAGCCAATTCGTGTTAATGTTAATCAACCTAGTAGCAGGTCCTCATCCCAGAATTTTTGGGCATCTGCGAAATCAACTCTGCAACCTACTCCATCCAAGGAACTTTCAACCACAATTCTAGTGAATTTTGTATTGAGCTCAGCAAAGACCTCACCTATCTTAGATACAATTCTCCTTGTATGAGGGTTGTAATGTTCAACAACAACAAGAACAAACTCACGGCTCTATATAGCGGCTTCAATTAAATATGGAATCCAACAATAGTGAATATGAGTTGCCACCCTCATGTTGCTTCAACTTGTCACACAATTCTTCAAGATCCATAGGCCCCATGATTGTGTCAGTGATTTCTTCTACCTCTTATGAGAGGGATTTCATTTGGTCATATCCCAGGGATTTAAACTCCATGTGTCGAAAGACACAATCGGGAAGATAAAAGAACCAAGGAGAGAGAGAAAATGATGGGTGAATGGAAAGTAGCAATAGCATGAAGGTATGAAGGAGAGATGGAGGAAACTCAAAGGAGTGAGTGAATTTGCAAATGCAAGAATGGTGGGCTAATAGGTAATTAGCATGGATGCGATAAAAAGGTGGAATTAAATCGATAGGTGAGGCATTAAACTTGCTCCGTGCAATTTGTAATGTCCCCATTTTCACATCACACATGAGAAGGTTTGAAGACCTTTAGTCTATTTCCCCATAGACTAAAGAGTTCCTTTTAGGGAGTTGTATTTTATTAATTATTTGCCCAAATAGTGATTTTAATCATTTATTGTTTTAAGGAAATTAATTATTTAATTAATAGAATATGTTGAAGATTTGATTGGTTGGCTTTAAGTGATCAAAAGAGAAAGAAGATTTAAGAAAGTCAGCAAAAGGTTGGGTTTAATGAAGCTATACTCTCCCCAAGTGATTCACCCCACTTGGAAGGGTATATTTGCTAGTTGGTGGACTCTTCTTGCGCATGTGCAAATTCAAATTATTGCTCTTCATATTTGAAAGGAACTATTGGGATGTATGCCTAATAGTAATTGTTCTCGTGCTCTATCTACAAAGGTGTCTTTTGATGCCACCTTGCAAAGAAATTATTTGTTGATGCCCTATGAGCCTAGCGACTTGCTTTTGGAGGTCTAGCGTAGGGTTTTTGAGCTAGTTTTGATGTGACATGCTTTGACAATTTTCTACTAATTATTCCAGCTGTGGCAACTTGCATTGGGAGTGATTTGCATGTGATTTTGGGGTCAAAAAGGCCAAGCAAATATTCTGAAATTTATTGCTAATTTTCTGCTTGCTAGCATTGGGGTTTTGAGGCTCCAAGTTGATGCAAAGGTTCTTAATAATTTTCAGATTATTTTTTGATGAAATTTGATGCTTTTGAGGGTTGTTTCTATTAGTGGAAGGCTAGAAATTAACCTCATAATTTTCTAGTATTTTTCCTTGGCTTGGGCGACTTGGGCGACTTGCCTTAAGGGCTTGCAGGGCTCATTTCTTGGCTCAATAAGTTTGCTATAATTTTTCTAATATTTTTTTTATTTTCGTGGCTATTTATGATAAGGGTTTGAAGTGGAAATTCAGTCAAAAAGCAAGTGCAAGTGTGGGAGAAAATTCAGAATTTTATGATCATTTGCAAGTAGCAATTGAGCTTCAGAAAAATAAGGAAAAAGGTACATATTTGTGTTTTCAGCTTGTTAATTATTTTGGCATATTTTATGGTGATTTGTGAGTCAATTGGTTGCTGAAAATTGCCTACAACACCATTGAAGTGTGGCGCCTAGGATTTGAAGGATAGAATTTATAATTTGATAAATTGTTGGGAGCTAGAATTGACTAAATTTATTCATTTCAGATTTTATTTTGTTGTGGATTTAAGGTATAAACAGTTTTGCATCCAAATATCCTCTTTTGGGATATTACAGTGGTATCAGAGCCATCTTTCTTGCCATCCTGTGAGGTTGTAATTGATGCAATCAGGGAAAGAGACATTTTATCAGAGAAGGAAAAAAACCATGGATGATCAAGAACCTAAAGAGTTTTTCGCCGCACAGGGAAAGTTTTTACAGGGTTTGATTAGGGAGAGTCACAAGGATCTTTAGCATACTTTGGGTATGCAATTAGTAGATGTGTTGAGGGCCACACATAAAGGAAAGGAAAATCATCATTCAGGTGAAGGTAGTTCGAATGGTCATGAGAGGGTTTCTGTTGATCCACCTCATAAATTCTTCAAGGGAACATTTTTGCAAAAGGAACCAATTGTGGAGGTAGAGGCATCAAAGGATAATCCCTATGAAATTCGCCAAAGGGAGTACGCAGCCCTAAATTATGAGACACAAGCTCTTCTATCTTTTCTGGACTATTGTGAGATGAACGAGGGATCCAAGCCAAGGGTTCTGTTGACCATTTTTTTTGGTCCTGCAGACCAAAAAAATCGGTCTCCCTTTTCTTTCCTTGCGGTCCCAGTCTTTGATGCCTTCACTGTAATGTCCCCTTCTCAAACCTGATCTTCACAGTGACCGTTGGCCTTTTTCTGGAAACCCGAAGGCTAGTCGAAAGGTACAAATTAGGGATTCCTAGTTTTGAGGATGTCTTTGCTCGGAGTTGGTGGTTTTGATGGCGGATTCTTTCTGGGTTTTCAGAGAGCTTCGCAGGGGTATGTTCGTCTCGGCCTTCTGAGCATTTCCAGGAATTTACTATTTTTAGTAAATTCTATTTTTGGCAGCTAACAGGTTCATCTCAGGGAGTTGACTTTCCCTTTCAGTTGACTCAAGTGGTGTATTCAGTTCGGGCTTCAGAATGCAGTTTTGGAGAAATGAGATTATCTCACTTAAAATAACATTATATTTTAAATGTTATTTTATGACCTTGGCCTTGTCGAATAACTTAATGTTATTTTAAAAGGAGGACTTGAAGGGGGGCGCCATCATTGCTTGGAAAAGGATTTTAAATGTTATTTTGACCTTGGCCTAGTAGAATAACTTAATGTTATTTTTAAAAGTGGACTTGAAGGGGGGCGCCATCATTGCTTGGAAAAGGGCGCCATTATTTGGGATTAGGGTTTTGGCTTTGGAAAAGGCGTTAGGGTTTCAAGGAAGGTCAACAAAAGCCTATAAAAGATAGCCTTGAGTTCTCATTTGGGGATCTTTTGTCTACTACATTGTTATGCTGCTGCATTGGCTCTGGAATCGCTTCGAGGAATTAAGGCCTCCTAGCTTGGGCATCGCTTCGTGTTTGCAAGACAACATCTAGTGGTGATTCAGTCTTTGAGATTTGTATTTAGTTGTGCATTGTTCTCAGCTTATTGCATTGTTAGTTTTATTTGGCATATTAGTGTTTTCAGTTTAGTGCATTCTTGATTCAACAGATCTGTGTTTTTTATCATAAATCAGAAAATACCAAAAACAGTGTTCTGGGTATTAGCTTATTGTCTTTGCTAGGCTTAGGCGCCACTATCCTCTAAGTTATAGAATTTTTAGAGCTTGCATTAATTTTCTATAGAAAATCGCCCATTTCAGTTGGACGTCCCATTTGCCCCATTGAAATTCGTGTATTAATTATTGGTTGCATTTTTGGTCTGTTTTTGGGTGTTAGTTTGGGCGCCATCTTATGGAAAGTACTGTGCATCAGGAATCAGGTCAATTGAACAAGTTGTTAGTGAAATATGAGCATCTGAGCAATTCCATAAGTTGTTGGTTTTTCTTTTAAGAGCAGATTTGTAATAGAACAGAAATTATTGTATTGCTCTTGAAGGTATCATTGTTGGGCATGACTATCCAAGATATGGATAGTACTCTATGATGTAATGCTAATCTTTCAGCTTCTTAAGACACTGGCAGGCGAATCCTTCTTATTTTGTAAAGCTGACAGTAGTACTGGCAGTCATTCTTGGCTTGTTCAAATTTGGTTGTAATGCTCAGTTTCAATTAAAGTTATTGTATTAGTAATAGCTCCGCCCTATGGTAACTACTTTCCCTCTTGGGGTTAGCAAGCACATTCTGGGTGTTGAGCTCCGCCTTATGGTAGCTACTTTCCCTCTTTGGGTTAGCAAGCACATTTTGGGTGTGGAGTAGTTTCATCTTTCAGCATTTCCCTTTCAAGCATTGTTATTGTAATCACTCTGTCATATGGTCGCCCCTCACTCTGCATTGGATTGGGTAGCACATACTTGACGTCGAGTTCCTTTTCTGGCTTTTAGAGTAGCAGATCCTCTGACCAATGCTCGCCATCATCGGCGCCATACTGGTTAGAGTTACAGCATAAGCAGTTTGTTTTAGATCCTCTGACCAATGCTCGTCATCATTGGTGCCATACTGGTTAGAGTTGTTTCAGTACGTTTGAGTTTATCTTCTAACCTTAACGGGTACTTGCTTGTAATGTTGAAATCTGATAATTAAAAAAATCAAAAAATTTGGCTCGGGATATTTCAGTGGTATCAGAGCCAAGTATCCTGCCATCCTGTGAACAAACCATCTATGAGTGACAGATTAAAGAGATACATAGCAAGAGAAGATAAGAAAATTGCAAAACAGTTCCAGTGGTATCAGGCTCCCGAAGGTCAGACAGCTTCAGAGGTCTTGAGGGCTCATTGGGAGTCTTCTCAAGAAATAGATATGGCAGAAGGTGAGAGATCAGTCGGGGGTAACGAGAGGTTTACCGACACCAGAGATGATAGTGGAAAGGGAAGAGAGAGATCGATAAGTCCCAAAAAGAGATTTGAAAAGAAGATGGATGCCTTGATGGATATGGTATCTCTCATGTTGGGGAAAGTGGGCCAGAACCCAACTCTACAGAACAACCCCGGATATAGAGGAGATCATAGTGCCTCATATCAATTTGATGGAAGTGTTGCTCAGCCTGTTTCAAACAACACATACATTTCGTCAAGGCCCTTCAAACCCACCTTCTTAGCACCAGTAAACACCCAACCTGATCCTGAAGAGAATGCTTCATTTGTGGAACAATTGAGACGTGGCCATGTGGAGTATGATTCTCTCCCTGATGATATCAAGATGGACATGTCCTATAATGAATTTATAGATCATAAGAGAAAGAGTAAGGGACAAGGGAGAAATTATGACCAAAGAAGAACTCCAGCACAAGGAGACTTGCATCAAGCTATCAACAAGGTTACGCTTTCCCACTTGGATGGAAGTGATAATAATTCTGCTCGAGCTTGGATACAGAAACTAGACAACTATTTGGCTCTTAGGCCAATGGCTGAAGAAGCGATTAAATTCGCTACGCTACACCTAGATGGGGTGGCGCATGAGTGGTGGTACCATGGCCTAGTCACCTTGGGTCATGGGTCTATCACTAGCTACGATGAATTCACCAATAGACTCATTGAGAGGTTCGAGAAGAAGGATCCAAAAGTGCATTTTAGGGAGTTGGCACAGTTGAAGCAGTATGGCACTGTTGATGCTTACATAGCTGAGTTTCAAAGACTTTCAGTTATGGTCACTGGAATCATTGAGAGAAGATTAGTGATCCTATTCAGCGAAGGTTTGATGGAGCCACTCAAGGGATGGATCAAAGCTTTTGATCCACCGTCCTTACAAGAAGCAATGAAGAAAGCTAGAAACATGGAGTGGGCTGCTCCCAAAGCAAAGTTCCATTCCAAACCATCATTTCACAAAAAGGATAGAGGGAAAAAGTTTCATCAAAAGCCTTACCATAAGGAGTCTAAACAACAGAAACCTCATGGCACAAGATTGGATCCAGAGACTATCAATGAACTCCGAAGAAAGGGGTTATGTTTCCGATGTAGAGAAAAATGGTCTCAAGAGCATGTTTGCCCAAAGGGAATCAAATTTCACCAGATTGAGTACTATTCAGCTGGTGAAAGTAACTCTGATTTTTCAGACCAGCAGTCTGATCCCGAAGATAGTGAAGTGGAAAGAGCTCCAGAAGAGTCTGAAAGTGAAAAAGAAAGTGGTGGTACATTGGCTCAACTTTCGAGCTTCCAAAAGAATGAGTCTTTCAAAGTTCGTGGGATGATCAAAGGGCAGCGTATTGTTGCTTTAATTGACACTGGAGCAACCCATAACTTCATAGACGAAGCTGTGGTGGCAAAGGGTTGCAAACATAAGATTTTGAAGGTTTCAAAGTTATGGTTGCTGATGGGTTTCACATCTCATGTACCAAGAGGATTCCCAACATGTCAATGCAATTGGGCAATTACGAAGTCAAGGATGACTTCTATGTGGTTAATATTGGAGATACGGATGCTGTCCTTGGCATTCAGTGGCTGCGATCTCTTGGAGAGATCTCTTTAAATATGCAAACCATGGAACTCAAATTTCAATCCGTTGGAAAGAAGGTGGTGTTGAGAGGAATGTCAAATGGTGGCCCTCGGATTGTGTCATTCAAGAGGATGGCAAGGTTGATACGTCATGACCAAGTGGAGTGGGCTACGGAGTGCATGATTCTTCCAGCTAGTCCAGCTGAAACGAAAATAGAGTATCCTCCAGATATTCAATCTTTACTCACCAAGAAGAGTAAAGTGTTTGCTGATTTACCTCCTGGACCACCTCCTGATAGAGGGTCAGAACACATCATAGAGCTCAAGGAAGGGGCTAAACCGGTGATCACAACTCCATATCGGTATTCGAAGAGGCAAAAGGACGAGATCGAGAAGAATATTCAAGAACTCTTGAAGATGGGTTTCATATGCCCAAGCAAGAGCCCCTTTGCTTCTGTAGTGGTTCTTGTGAAGAAGAAGGATGGTACCATGCGCATATGTGTGGACTATCGTGCTTTGAATCAAAGCACCATCAAAAACAGATATCCCATACCCAGAATAGATGAGCTCATTGATGAGCTACATGGGGCCAAGTTCTTCTCAAAGATTGATATGAGATCGGGTTATCATAAGATTCGAATGTGTGGATCTGATGTGGAGAAGACAGCTTTCAGATGTCACTATGGCCATTTCGAATTCTTAGTCATGCCATTTGGGTTGACTAACGCTCCGGCTACCTTTCAATCTTGCATGAATCGTGTTTTTCAGAGTCAGTTAAGGAGGTTTGTGTTGATATTTTTTGATGACATTCTGATTTACAGCAAGACTTGGGGAGATCATCTTAAGCACTTGGAGGAAGTGCTTAGTATCATGGAATCTGAGAGCTTGTTCGCAAAAGCTTCCAAATGTGAATTTGGGATGGAGGAGTTACTGTACCTTGGCCACATAATCAGTCCTGAGGGAGTGAAGGTGGATCCGGAGAAGATCAAAGCAGTAGTTAATTGGCCACCTCCTGAGAGCTTGACTCAGTTGAAAGGTTTTTTGGGTCTTTGTGGGTTTTATCGGAGATTCGTAAAGGGGTATTCACAGAATGCTGCTCCTCTTACTGATCTCACCAAAAAGGGAGCCTTTGCTTGGTCAGAAAAGGCTCAAATTGTTTTTGATAAGTTCAAGAAGATCATGAGCTCGTGTCCAATTTTGGCAATTCCAGATTTCTCCAAGCCATTCGAGCTACAATGTGATGCATCGGGTGAAGGAGTGGGGGCTGTCCTGATGCAAGACAAACACCCTATCGTGTTTGAGAGCAGAAAATTACGAGGTGTTGAAAGGACATATTCAATCTATGACAAAGAAATGCTTGCCATTATGCATGCATTAGCCAAGTTCAGGCAGTACTTGGTGGGGAACAAGTTCGTGGTTAAGACTGACCACAATAGCCTCAAGCATTTCATGCACCAGAAAGACCTAAATGAGAGGCAACAAAAATGGGTGAGTAAGCTTCAAGCTTACGACTTTGACATTGAATATGTAAAAGGGAAAAATAATATCATGGCCGATGCTCTCTCCAGGAGACCTCATCTTAGCTCATTGTGTGAGCAAACTGCAGATTGGAGAGACATGTTGCTTGCTGATTATGCTAAAAATCAGTTTGCAACCAGCATTCTTGAGGGTACTTTTCATGATGAAAGGTACAAGATGGTTGAGGGATTGATACATTATAAGGGAAGAATCTTTCTGGTGGCTGATTCTAAGCTGAAAAAGAAGATTCTTTTGACTTTTCATGATATTCCAGTTGCTGGTCACCAAGGTTTTTTCAAGACATATAGGCAAATCCGAGAAAGGTTTTCTTGGAAGGGATTGAAAGGAGAAGTACAACGCTACATTTAGGAGTGTCCTGTTTGTCAAGCGAATAAAAATGAGCATACATTACCAGCCGGTTTGCTGCAACCACTTCCTATTCCCAATCAAAAATGGGAAAGTATCTCGATGGACTTCATCACAGAGTTGCCCAAGGCCTAAGGGAAGGATTGCGTTTATGTAGTGGTGGATAGGCTAACCAAATTTGCTCATTTCTTCGCCATTACCAGCACATTTTCTGCAGCCCAAGTTGCAGATCTGTTTTTTCGAGAAGTGTTTAGGCTACATGGGTTGCCAAAGAACATTGTGAGTGATAGGGACAACAAGTTCTTAAGTACGTTTTGGCAAGAAGTCTTCAGAATGAGTGGTACTGTGCTCACCCCAAGCACTAGTTACCATTCCCAAACAGATGGACAAACAGAAGTGGTGAACAAGTGGTTGGAAGGCTACTTGAGAAATTATGTGTCAGAACAACAGAGAGCTTGGGTCAAGTGGCTGCATATCGGCGAGTACTGCTACAACTCTACTTTTCATATGTCAATTAAGATGTCTCCTTTCTTGGCACTTTATGGGTATGAAGCACCTAGTTTTGCAGAATTGGTGTTTGGTGACAGCAAAGCACCCCTAGCCAAGGATTTGTTGCAACATAGTCAAGACATAATGAAATCTTTGAAGGATAATTTGCAGATTGCACAAAATCAGCAGAAGTTGTATGTTGATCAGAGGCGTGTTGAGCGTTCTTTCGAGGTTGGGGATATGGTCTATCTTCGATTACAACCATATAGACAGTCTACTCTCAAGAAAAGTGGAGCTGAGAAGCTCAAACCTCGCTTCTATGGGCCCTTTAGGGTCATCAAAAAAGTTGGGGCAGTAGCTTATGAATTAGAGCTACCTTTTGATAGCAGAGTGCATAACGTCTTCCACGTGTCTCGCCTCAAGAAGGCACTGAGACATAATGTGGTTGCTTCATCACAGTTGCCACCGTTGGATGAAGAGGGACAGTTGGTTCTAATTCCAGAGGAGATACTTGATGTCAGAGAACGTTCTTTGAGGAAAAGAACCATCAGAGAATACCTAGTAAAGTGGAAGGACCTGCCTATGGAGGATGCAACTTGGGAAAATGATGAGATATTGCAGCATCCTAGTTTGCGATTGCTTGAGGACAAGCAATCTTGGGGAGGGCGGACTGTAATGTCCCCTTCTCAAACCTGATCTTCACAGTGACCGTTGGCCTTTTTCTGGAAACCCGAAGGCTAGTCGAAAGGTACAAATTAGGGATTCCTAGTTTTGAGGATGTCTTTGTTCGGAGTTGGTGGTTTTGATGGCGAATTTTTTCTGGGTTTTCAGAGAGCTTCGCAGGGGTATGTTCGTCTCGGCCTTCTGAGCATTTCCAGGAATTTACTATTTTTAGTAAATTCTATTTTTGGCAGCGAACAGGGTCATCTCAGGCAGTTGACTTTTCCTTTCAGTTGACTCAAGTGGCGTATTCAGTTCGGGCTTCAGAATGCAGTTTTGGAGAAATGAGATTATCTCACTTAAAATAACATTATATTTTAAATGTTATTTTATGACCTTGGCCTAGTCGAATAACTTAATGTTATTTTAAAAGGAGGACTTGAAGGGGGGTGCCATCATTGCTTGGAAAAGGATTTTAAATGTTATTTTATGACCTTGGCCTAGTAGAATAACTTAATGTTATTTTAAAAGGTGGACTTGAAGGGGGGCGCCATCATTGCTTGGAAAAGGGCGCCATTATTTGGGATTAGGGTTTTGGCTTTGGAAAAGGCATTAGGGTTTCAAGGAAGGTCAACAGAAGCCTATAAAAGACAACCTTGAGTTCTCATTTGGGGATCTTTTGTCTACTACATTGTTATGCTGCTGCATTGGCTCTGGAATCGCTTCGAGGAATGAAGGCCTCCTAGCTTGGGCATCGCTTCGTGTTTGCAAGACAACATCTAGTGGTGATTCAGTCTTTGAGATTTGTATTTAGTTGTGCATTGTTCTCAGCTTATTGCATTGTTAGTTTTATTTGGCATATTAGTATTTTCAGTTTAGTGCATTCTTGATTCAGCAGATCTGTGTTTTTTATCATAAATCAGAAAATACCAAAAACAGTGTTCTGGGTATTAGCTTATTGTCTTTGCTAGGCTTAGGCGCCACTATCCTCTAAGTTATAGAATTTTTAGAGCTTGCATTAATTTTCTATAGAAAATCACCCATTTCAGCTGGACGTCCCATTTGGCTGCATTGGAATTCGTGTATTAATTATTGGTTGCATTTTTGGTCTGTTTTTGGGTGTTAGAGTTTGGGCGTCATCTTATGGAAAGTATTGTGCATCAGGAATCAGGTCAATTGAACAAGTTAGTGAAATATGAGCATCTAAGCAATTCCATAGGTTGTTGGTTTTTCTTTTAAGAGCAGATTTGTAACAGAACAGAAATTATTGTATTGCTCTTGAAGGTATCATTGTTGGGCATGACTATCCAAGATATGGATAGTACTCTATGATGTAATGCTAATCTTTCAGCTTCTTAAGACATTGGCAGGCGGATCCTTCTTATTTTGTAAAGCTGACAGTAGTACTGGCAGTCATTCTTGGCTTGTTCAAATTTGGTTGTAATGCTCAGTTTCAATTAAAGTTATTGTATTAGTTATAGCTCCGCCCTATGGTAGCTACTTTCCCTCTTGGGGTTAGCAAGCACATTCTGGGTGTTGAGCTCTGCCCTATGGTAGCAAATTTCCTTCTTTGGGTTAGCAAGCACATTCTGGGTGTGGAGTAGTTTCATCTTTCAGCATTTCCTTTTCAAGCATTGTTATTGTAATCACTCTGTCATATGGTCGCCCCTCACTCCGCATTGGATTGGGTAGCACATACTTGACGTCGAGTTCCTTTTCTGGCTTTTAGAGTAGCAGATCCTCTGACCAATGCTCGCCATCATCGGTGCCATACTGGTTAGAGTTACAGCATAAGCAGTTTGTTTTAGATCCTCTGACCAATGCTCGCCATCATCGGCGCCATACTGGTTAGAGTTGTTTCAGTACGTTTGAGTTTATCTTCTAACCTTAACGGGTACTTGCTTGTAATGTTGAAATCTGATAATTAAAAAAATCAAAAAATTTGGCTCGGGATATTTCATTCACCTTGCTGCAATCGTGATTTTTTTTCCCTTTGTCATAGCCCTGTTCCACGAAAGAGTTGAGTGGTTTGAGTCCTGTAGGTTTCAGATTGATCTAGGGGTTGTTTTGCTTCAGAAAATTACCTCGGGCATGCTTTTATTGCAAAGGAATGGGCCAATTTTAAAGAAATGCAAGTCTTTCACAAACACTCCGAAGGGCAAGTGCCCTTGTGGAGGGCAAGAAGGTGCCAAATGGGGCCGTTCGAGCAGGCTTCGAAGGACAATTTTGACCCAAGGTGCCCTTGCGGAGGGCAGGGAACACATTTTGAAAAGAGATCAAAGAGAAGGCCAAAAGGGAAGTTTTCCTTAGGAAGAAATGACAAAGCAAAAATACGAAGGACTTCTTCGGACTTTTTGTCCAAAGAAAATCCATGTGGAACCAAATCCCTGAAGGAATTCCTTCAGACATTTTGTCCGAAGAAATTCACAAAGGAAGGCCGAGACTTTGAAGAAAAGATTTCCTTTGGGCAAAATGTCCGAAGGAATTGTTGACCATTTTTGGTCCCGTGGGAAAAAAATCAGTCTCCCTTTTCTTTTCTTTCCATTTTCACGCTCAGACATGAAGGATAATGCATAAATATGTTTCTGCAACTCAATTTTTCCTCTTGGCATGCAAAAGGCTCAACTTCAAGCATTTGGTATGGAACAAATAGGCGGGGTTGAAAGGAGTGATTATGCAAGAATTTGCAAAAGAGCAAGTAAAACTGCTTCAAAAGGCTTTTTATCGGCAAAATGAACCGAGTTCAAAGGGCCAAAGGATCGCTTCCAAAACCCGAAGGGTAGGTGCCCTTGCGGGGGGCACCCAGACGACAAGCAAAACCTTTGTAACTCTTCCGAAAGGCAATTTTGGAGACCAAGCAGTCCTTGCGGAAGGTAGTAAACACCTTCGGGAAAGCGGACAAGGCAGAAAAAGGAAGGATTTACTTCGGACTTTTGTCCGAGGAATAAATCCTAAGGAAACCTAATGGAAATCAACATGAATTCTTTTGGACAAAGTGCCCGAAGGAATTCCTTCGGACATTTTGTCCGAAGAAATTCACAAAGCAAGGAGCCAAACGGAAGATTGCTCTTCGGAAGGAATTCCTTCAGACATTTTGTCCGAAGGAATTGGTCTGCAGAAAAAGCTCGACCGAAAGAAACAAGCGGCAAAACATGAAGGGAACATTTCCTTCGAACATTTTGTCCGAAGGAATTGAGAAACCAAGGCAGACCGAAGGGCAATTGCCCTTTCGCGGGACTCTCGGCTGCCAAAAGGGGGACCTTTCTCCAAGCCCCGAAGGGACACCTTCCCTTCGGGAGGGTTCAACAACAAAACCCTGAACAAAGTGTAACATCCCCTATGGATATTTGCCCCAATGTTTTCAAATGTTCCACAGAAAATTTAAACAAATTGTTTGCATGAACTAATTTCTATTCATCCAATAACTTGCAAGCAAATTTCAATGCAAAACATATTATAACAGTTTTAGAAAAAGGCTCTGAAATTACATAGGAATATTGCTTTCAAATCTTCAGTAGAATAACAGTAGAAATATTCAATCGTAGCCATAAAACTTACCATCGGATTGGATAACCAGAAGTATGAATTTGAAGCACATAGTGAGACACCTGAATAATATCTCCAACAGACAATGGGTTTCCATCCACTACTTCCAAGCTCGAGGGTTTCCTTCCTCAAACCTACTGAAAGCCAAAGCTTCCCAGAATTCTCTAAGAGAAAATAATAACCAAGCATAAACCAAGCATAGTTGAAAGTGAGCCCTTGCAACACTTTTATAAACTTCTCATAAGAGCTCACTCACACTTTTAACCAATGTGGGATAAAACATAACTTCCCTTTTGCCTTTTTTGATGTCTCATGTATTTTAAAACAAGGGGCCCCTTTTACTATTCATTTCCCACTTAACTTGACTCACATTAATAAAGTTAAATAATTGAATTTAACTTTATAATTTAAACTTTATTAATGCGGAGATGAATTAAACCAATGGAGCTGAAATCATCTGACGATAATAACCAATTTTCCATTGAAAAGGCACTGACACTGGAGATCACAGCCCACCAGATGAATTATTGTTAATAGCATTAATGACTTACTAAAAATAGTAAGTATACCAAACTGCCTCCAAATGCCTCGGATTGACCTGCAATGAAAATTACCTAGGCCAAAAATCCTCAAGATTCCATAAAACCCCTGAGTAGCCTATGGAACCAAGGAGAAATAGGCTAACAACAACACCATACAATGTGAGCTAGAAAGGGGGACATTACACAAAGGAAAAGAAAGGGGAGATATCCTTCAGAAAAAAGTCCGAAGGAATTACTAAAGGGGTGATGGGCCCGCAGACGACAAATTTAGGATGATGGAATAGCCGTTGGCTTTCAAATGGTGACGGACGCGCGAACGTCAACTTTGCGGCAATGAAATAACCATTGATCTTTAAATGATTGAACGTGAATCCGAAGGAATTCAAAGGGCTTAAAGCCAAAAAGAAGAGACTGTTAAGAAAGGAGCCCGAAGAGCCAAAGGATTGACAGAAGACATTTTCGAGGGCCGAAAGGGCTAAGAAAAGACAAAATCAAGAGTGAACTTAGCGACCCGCCGAGAAAGGAGCCCAAGGAGCCAAGCACAGATATGGACAAAACAGCCCAAGTGGCAAAGGGAAGCATTGGCAGAAGAGTTATTACAGTGGTTGGAACAGTCCCTATGAAATGGTCATCAAAGAGCACAAACAATAAATGGCGCGCCCTGTTTTTCCTCATTTTGCATTGATGAGTAGACAACAGCGTGAATCTCTTTAAAAAGTGGTCTTGTTAGTAGACAAAGGGGCACGGCCCATGCTTTCACAATAATGTTTGATATAACTTTAAACGCTAAAGTCAAGACTGACAACTGACACAGCATGTTCTTTCAGTGGTTTCCTCTTCCCAATGTTTTCAACGTAGCATGGGCCACTTGTAAAAAAGGGCGCCATTGCTTCCTCTTTCTCTCTATATATTTAAAACTCTCATTTGAGAAAGGCATCTCTCATTTTGTAAGGCAAAGCCCTGCAAAAATTTTCACCTTGAATCAATACAATGCACTTTACCTCTATTTGGTTGGATATATCTCTGAGTGTGTCTAAGTATTAACCTTGTGTTCAGTTATTTTGCATGAGGTTTTCATAAGTTTGACACCAACATACCTGGTATAGACAAATCACCATTTCTGCAAGTAACAAGTGTTGTATTTGGAGTGCAGAGACAGAAGAGGGTTACTAGACAATGTGTTTTCCTACAGCACCCATGGTAAGTTTATTTTCTGTGTGTCTTCATTAAGCCTCCTTGTTAAGCTTCCTACAGTCTGGTCTTTTTATCAGATAAAGTGTATGTATGTCCTCTTCTGGTCTGAAGTGTGAGTAAATGAGTAGATCAAACTTTTTTTGGTGCATCACCGTATTAGTTTAGTTTCTGTTTTCAGTAATCCTTCTCTTTTCAACCCCCCCACACTATATATATTAGCAGTAGTAGTGAAACAATTCAAAGATACATCAAAGGGAGCTAGCCCTTATCTAGAGATTCTACCCTTAGTTTTGCTAGACCCACAGGCAAGAGAGGAGTCTCCATTGTGTCGCGTGGAAGACAGAAGCTTAGCCTTCTGTCAAGGGTGCAATCCACAGCGTCAACAGGAATTCCTTCGGACATTTTGTCCAACGGAATTGACAAGACAAGGGAGCTCGAAGGAGCCCGAAGGGCAAGTGCCCTTGTGGGGGGCTCTCGGCTACCGAAAAGAGGACCTTTTCCATTTTTTGAAGGGGCACCTTTCCTTTGGGAAGGTTCAATTGCAAAAGGCCGAAGGTTCAGTTGCAGAAAGCCGAAGGAATGACCAAAGGGATGACGGGCCCGAGCACGTCAACCTTAACATAGTGAACTAGCCATTGGAGTTCAAACGTTCGGTGATGGGCGCACAAACGTCAATTTTAAGGCAGCAAAATCGCTGTTAGTTTTTGAATAGTGACGGGCCCGCAAACGTCAATTGTGATGGGATGCATCGACCGAGAAAGGAGCCCAAAGAGCCAGAAGGAGACGAAAGATAGCCGGAGAGCTCAAAATTGCCAGAAAGAGACACGAAATAGCAAGGAAAGAGGGACAAAACAGAGAATCCAGAACACGGCCACACACACATATGACAACATTTGGAATGTTCCAAAAGACGCACCTAGCCAAGCACAGACACAAATTAAGTAGTCTAAGTGGCACGGAAAGCGTAGGTACATGTAGTTATTTACAGCGACCCATGCTTTCGCAGTGACATTTAATATGTTTTAAGCACCAAAGTCAAGACCTGCGACATCTACAACATGGTTATTTCAGGGCGTTTCTAGAAGGATGACACCAACATGAGCAAATTTCCTCTTTCCAATGTATTCAATGCAGCATGGGCCGCTTATTCAAGAAAGCGCCAAAGTTTTTTCCCTTTATGCTATATATTGTAACCTCTCAGTTGGGAAAAATATCTCTCATTTTGTAAGGCGAAGCCCTGCCAAATTTCACCTTTGATCAATAAGAATGTGTTTTACCTCTATCTGATTGGTTATGATTTTGAGTGTGTCTGTGTATCAATTGTGTTCAGTCATTTGAGCTTGATGCTTTCACAAGATTGACACCAACATACCTAGTATAGCCAAAGCCATTTCTGCAGGTTAACTGGAAGTGCTTCATCTAGAGCGCAGAGACAGAAGAGTAGCTATCAGACAGCGTGTTTTCTACAGTGCCTGTGGTAAGTGCCTGTAAGAACCCTTAACAGGTTCTACTGCTAAACTTCACTTTTTTTTGTTTTGTTTTGAAGGTTTTATGAATTTTTTTGTGTTTTCAGGGGGTTTGAATAAAAAAACAATACTGAAAGTAAAACTAGTCTATTGAGAATAAATTTTGAACAATATTGAGACTTCTTTTATTGACATATATTATTCCATTCACTGAATAAGAGTCCAAGGCCTTATTGATAATAAATACAATATGAAAAAAATAAATTTTGATAATTGAATGAACCTGATATAATTGTGATCTGCAGACACCATCATATGTTTACCTCCAAAAGAAGCTGCGAACACTTTGTCTTCTATGACCAACAATTCCTCTCTATTCAAATGTATTGTAGCGCATCACTATTCACAATACTGTAGTGCATCAATATTCATGGGTACTGTAGCACATCACTATTCATGAGTACTGTAGCACCAAATAAAACCTCTGAAAATAATCCCTTTCAATCAAAAAATAATCTGCAACTCCAGTCTCTTAAATCTGATCCAAACTTCACCAAATTCATCCAATTGAAATCCCAAATAGAGCCTCTAATTGAGACCCCCCAAAATCACCAAGTTCACTGGGTATTTCACCAGCTCAGATGGTTGCTCAAAGAAGAACTACGTTCTTCAATGGCTGCTGCAAGTAGAAACCCTCGTTCTCCAAGCAAGTTCAAAACTCCTCAAAAATGTTCTCCAAAATGCAATAATCCTGAATTTCTTCAAAAGAAAACCTTATATCTCCTCAAGCAAGCTGATTTCCTTCAAAAGCATCCTTAAAATTAACTTTGAATTTCACTTTTAATTTTCCAATAGTTTGGGCGCCCATTTAATTATAATAATTAATTGAAATATGACCCCTTCTTCATGATGGTCAACCCCTTCATTGAGTCACTTAAGTTATAACATAAATTTAAATTATAACTGTTGACGTAGTGGATTGCACACTGGGCAGGAGGCCGAGCTCCTGCCTTTCACACGCAACAATGGAAACTCCCCTCTCGCCTGTGGGACCAGCGAAGCTGAGGGGAGAGTCTCTAGATAATGGCTAGCTCCCTCTGATGTATCTTTTAGGTCCTGGACTTTCTATTGCTAACAAATAAAATAAAAAGGGGGGAGATGAAAAGGGAGAAAGACGCTGAAACAAAACCTAAACCTAAACTTAAAAAGGTGATACACCAAAAAAGATGACCCACTCAGCCTGAACATACACTTTTCACCAAGAAGAAGCTCCCATACACTTCATCTGATGTGGGAAAACTCTTCCGTATCAGTGAGTTAGGGGTCTGTAGAGATACAGGGAGGAAGAACTATCAAAAGGTGTTCTGAGACACACTTTGGCAGCCTATTCACATGCGTCCATATTCCTGTTGTAGACACTTCTGGCAGACCTGCAGAAGAAGAACCTTTACAATGCACCAGACATGTTGAAATCGTTCTGTGAAAAGCATAAAAGAAAATGACTTAACACAAAAAAAAACATAGACATATGCGTGAGTGCAAGTCCAGATGGAGGTAAAAATGCTAAATCTTGATTCAAGGTAAAATCTGGCAGAGTTCTACCTTACAAGCCTGAGAGATTTTTGGGCAGAGCTTTGCCTTACGGGCTAAGAGATGGATCCCTCTCAAAAATGAGAAGTTTACAATATATAGAAAGAGAAGAGAACTTGGCGCTCCTTTTGAAAAGACTTTGGCGCCCTTGACAAGCTGGCCCATGTGCGTTTGTGAGCATCGGGAAGAGGAAGTCACTGTTGTTGATGTCATTCTTCTAAAAGAGGCCTGCTGGAACCATGTTGTGTAATCGCCGATCTTGACTTTGGCGTTCAAACATTAATGTGAAAGCATAGGCCGCACCTCTTTTCTGTAGACAAGACTGCTCCTTCCAGATATTCACACGGTTTGTCTACTTATAAATGCAAACTGGAGAAAACAAGCCACGTTGCTTACTATTTGTGTTGTTTGATGATCACCTAGCAATAACTCGTCTCCCCTTTGCCACCTGGGCCGTCTTGTCTTTTCCTTGCCTTGTCTCATCCTGGTTTTGTCTCTTTCTGGCTCCTTCGGCCCTCGGAGCTATCTTCTCGGCGGGTCGCTGGCTCCTTGGGCTCTTTTTTGGTCTTTTTCAAAATCAACGGCTATTTTACGAGCCTTGAATTTGATGTCTGCGCACCCGTCACTGCGTTTGAATTTCCAACGGCTAGTTCGCCGCGCTTGATTTTGACATTCTCGGGCCCGTCAACCCTTGGACTTTCTTCGGTTTTCTCTTTCTTTCGGCTTCTTGTTGCTTCCTTTCCTTCAGACTTCTTGTTTGATCCTTCCCAAAGGGGACTTGCCCTTCGAGGTCTTGAGAAAAGTCCCTTTTTCTCAGCGAGAGCCCCCCGAAAGGGCACATACCCTTTGGGCGGTCTTTTTTCTCCTTGGCGGGTTTCTCCTTCGGGCTTTTTCTTGCGGACCTTTTTCTCGCAGATTTTTCCCTACCGACAAAAAGTCCGCAAGAATTGTTTCGGCTGCTTTGTCTTTGGCCTTCGGAATTTCTTTAGGGCTTTTCTCCCGCAGCTTCCCCGAATTTCTTTGGACATTTTGTCCGAAGGAATTCTTTCGGACAAAAAGTCTGAAAGAATTTGTTTCTTGCCTTAGTCTTTTCTTTGACTTTTTTGCTCACAGCCCTTCCGAAATCCTTTGGACTTTTTGTCCGAAGGAATTCCTTTGGACAAAAAGGCCGAAGGATTTCTTCCTTTGCTTCTTCGACTACCTTTGGAAAGTGCCTTTCGGGAAAAATGGAAACGACCCTTCCGAAGGGTACTTCCTTTGCCTTAAACAAACTTCCGAAGGAAACTTACCTTTGCGGCTTTTCTCTGTGGCCTTTTTTGAAAGTGTTCCCTGCCCTCCGCAAGGGCTCTTGAAAAGGTCCATTTTGCGCCTAAGTGAGAACTTGCCTCTTCCTGCGGAGTCCGTAGTTTTCCGCCTGTCGAGTCAGTAGAAATCCATGCTTGCAGAGTCCGTAAAAAACCTGCAGAGTCCGTATAAATTTCCAGATATGTGCAAAATCAAAAAATGAACTGGCTCAGAATAGCAGGGAAAGAAGGGGACCGATTTTTGGCATGTTAGGCCAAAAATGGTCAACAATAACTCTATAATATAAGCTTCAATTAAATTAATATTCATTTTGGCAAATAAATATTAATATCTCCCTCAATATAAGTCCAAATGACAAGCCGTCTGAAGCCGGATGATAAGTGACTGAATTTGAATATGACCAGACCATACTGCTAAAAATAGTAGGGGTGCTCCACTGAGTGTCTCCACTTACTAAAAATAGCAAGTCAAGCAAATGGCGTCCAAAAGACCCCGAACGAAAGCCAAACTGAAAAATTCTGACAATTGAAGCCAAGCCATGCCTCAACAAGACCCTCTATCCTCCATATTAGCCTGCGAGGGCCACATAATAGGCTAATCTCAAGTATTGAGAGATGTCAATTTGGAGGGGGCATTACAATCCGCCCCTCCTGAAACTGCTTCTCCTCAAGCAATCTCAACTCAAGATGCTGCAAAATCTCCTCACTCTCCCATGTAGCATCCTCCACTGGCAAATCTCTCCACTTCACTAGATATTCCTTGATGGTCCTCCTGTGTAGCTGTCATTGTACTCCAAGATAGACTCAGGCACTAAAATCAACTTTCCCTCATCATCTAAGAGAGGCAATACTGCTGAAGGTACCACACGATGTCCTAACGCCTTCTTGAGGTGTGACACATGAAAAACATTGTGGACCTTACTATCTGCTAGAAGCTCTAGCTCATAAGCCACCTCTCCAACATGCCTAACAATCCTGAAAGGACCATAGTACCATGGCTTGAGCTTCTCTGATCCACTCTTCCTGAGAGTAGACTGTCGGTAGGGCTGTAGCATGAGATATACCATGTCTCCCACCTCAAAAGATCTCTCGGTCCTCTTTTGATCTGCATACTGCTTCTGTTGATTTTGTGCCTTAGCAATATTCTCCTTAAGAGCCCTCATAATGTCTTGGCTCTCCTGCAATAAGTCTCCAGCACTAGGCACTCTACTGTCACTCAATAACAAATCAAGAAAACTAGGCACCTCATGCCCATACAACGCCATGAATGGGGACATCTAAATGGTCATGTGGTAAGTGGTATTGTAACAATACTCACATAAGTATATCCACTTAACTCACGCCTTTTGTTGCCCTGCTATGTAATTCCTGAGGTAGCCTTCCACCCATTTGTTCACTATCTCCGTCTGACCATCGATCTGCGGGTGGTAACTAGTGCTCGATGTAAGCTCGGTCCCACAAAGTCTGAACACCTCCTGCCAAAAGTGACTCAGGAACTGAGTATCCCTGTCGCTAACTATGCTCCGAGGCAACCCATGTAATTTGAAAACCTCACAGAAAAATACCTCTGCTACCTGTGTAGCTGTGTAAGTAGTGGTGATTGGAAAGAAGTGGGCATACTTCGTTAGCCGATCCACAACTACATATATGCAATCACGTCCTTGGGCTTTAGGCAAGCCCGGAATAAAATCCATCGACAGACATTCCCACTTCCTATCAGGTATTGGAAGTGGCTGCAACAACCCTACCGGATATGTGTTCTCCTGCTTGTTCTGCTGACAAACAGGGCATTCTCGCACATACTGAAGAACATCTACCTTAAGCCCCTTCCATGTAAATCTCTCCCGAACTTGTCTATATGTCTTAAAGTACCCGGGATGCCCTGCTATAGGTACATCATGGAAAGCTCACAGAATGGTGTTCATCTGTGCCCCTGGGATCAAGAAAATCCTGTTCTTGTAAATGATAAACTCATTTACTAGTGTGTACTTGGTGTCCACAATAGATCCCTCAACAATGCCAGATGCCCATGTATCCTTGGCATACTCTGCCACAACCGCCTCCAATCCTCTGCAATCTGTACCATAGAACTCAGATGAGGCCGGCGTGAAAGAGCGTCAGCAACAACATTCTGTGTACCTTTGACATAGGTGATGTCAAAGTCATATCCCTGTAACTTACCCACTTTTGCTGACGGTCATTTAAATCTTGCTGTCCTAGGAAATGCCTCAAGCTATTATGATCAGTTTTAATACAAAACTTACTGCCCACTAAATATTCCCTGAATTTGGCCAAGGCATGCATTATGGCCAGCATTTTCTTATCATATATACTGTAAACCCTCTCTGGTCCTCTTAGCTTCCTACTCTCATAAACAATCGGGTGCTTGTCCTGCATAAGCACCGCTCCAATGCCCTCCCCAGAAGCATCACATTGAAGCTCAAAAGGCTTTGTAAAATTTGGCAGTGCCAACACTGGACATGTAGTCATAAGCTCCTTGAACCTCGCAAAACAATCCTGTGCCTCAGGAGTCCAAATGAATGCACCTTTTTTCAACAAATCCGTCATAGGTGCTGCATGGCTTGAATATCTACTGACAAATCTGCGATAGAAACCATAGTTACCATGTTCAAAAAATTCAGTTTGTTCGGAAGGGGGAAAAAGTTTGGAAGTTCGGAATTTTGAAAAAAGTTCGGTTCGGTAAGTTTGGAAGTTCAGAATTATATATATATATGCAAAATATTTCAATCTACTAAGGAATGAACATTAACTTAAGTTTAACACTTGCAAAAATGAGAAATGCATAAGAATTTCAAACTTGAATTACATTAAAAGATAGAAAAATATTCATAGTTTAGAGCCTAAGCACAAAATTGATATAGAACTTAAGTTTCAAACATTTGCAACATCAAACCCAGCTTCAAAATCAAAAGTAGCATAGAACTAGCACCATTGTTCATTCATTCATTCATTATTTCAAAGACAAAATGTACATTCAAATCTAGAATAAATCATCTCGATTTCCCACAAAATCATGAATGCCACTCCCATTATTTTTCAACTTTATCATTTACTGACACTTTCTCTCACAAGGGCTCATTGGTGCATTGAATCTCACAGAGTGCATGCCTTAAGGGGTGCACTGGGAATGGGGTGCGATCAGCTTGTGGCACTTTGCGAGAGATATTTTCATACTATTCTATCACGCATACATCCCTTCATGCAGCCTTCATACCTCTTATGATGTCTCCTTGAAATCTTGAAACCCTAAAATATGGCTAAGTTTGAAACCCTAGAATCTGACTAACTCTGAAATATGATAGGATCCTCCAAAACCTAGAATTTTCATTATAGCTCCTAGCGGTCTGAAACCCCTCTCAAACATCCTGAAAGTATATAAATAAAATATAACTTAAAGTATATAAATAAAATATACTTAAATGTTTATTTTATTTATATACTATTGGGTTCGGAAAAAAAAAAAAAAGGTTATTCGGTCAAGTTCGACCGCACAAATTCGGTCCATGCCATTTGTTCGGTTTGAACCGAACATGAGCCATGTTCAGTCGAACATGGTAACTATGATAGAAACCACATAACCCAAGAAATCCTCACAATTGTGTAAGGTTCTCAAGAGTAGGCCAATCTATGATAGCACGGATCTTCTCAGGATCCATCTACACTCCCTCTGCACCGATAATATGGCCTACTCAGTCATCCCCAAATCACACTTGGATTCCTTGGCATACAAGGACTCCTTATCCAAAATGTTGAGTACTGTATCCAAATGAGCCAAGTGCTCTTGCCATGTCCCGCGGTAGACCAATATATCATCGAAGAAGACAAGTACATATCTCCTCAACTGTGAGTGGACGACCCTATTCATGGTGGACTAGAATGTTGCTGGAGCATTGGTTAGCCCAAATGGCATAACCACAAACTCAAAGTGTCAACAATGACAACGAAATGCGGTCTTCTCAACATCCTGCTCACGAACGCTAATCTAACGATATCCCGATCTCAAGTCTATCTTCGAGAAGTAACAAGCACCATGGAACTCATCAATAAGCTCATCTATACGGGGTATGGGATATCTGTTCTTAATAGTCCTCTTATTCAAGACCCTGTAATCTATGCACATACGAAGAGTACCATCTTTCTTCTTCACTAGAACAACTGAAGAAGCAAATGGTGACTTACTCGGTCGAATGTGACCCATAGCAAGCAGCTCCTTGATAGTCTTCTCTATCTCATTTTTAAACCGCTTTGGGTGTCGGTAAGGAGTAATCATGACAGGCTTGGCGCCCTCCTCAAGCTCTATGATGTGCTCAATACCCCTGTCTGGAGGTCTCCCTGGTGGAAGGTCACTGAAAACCTTCCCATGCTTAACTCTCCACTGTTGAATGTCAGGATGATACTCGGTCTTATGCTGTCCCTCTTGTGTAGGCATCAAAGTACACTCGGCGGCCCACGCAACCATGTCATGACGCATAAGTCTCTCCATTCGTCGGAAGGAAATAGTCCTGATGTTACTGTTTCGGATGGCTTTTAGTATATGAGTCTTCCCATCCACCTCGAACCGGATCTCCATGTCTTTAAGGCGAAGTATAACTTCCTCAAGAGAATGAAGCCACTTCATGCCCAAGACTATATCAATATCGCACATATTTACCACATAATAATCAGCCTTGAATTCATAATTATGCAGGCACAAAGGAAGATCCTTAATCATACGGTCACACTCGAGAGTGTAACCATCAGCAACCTTAACCCGAATGCCCTCAAACTCTTCGGTTATAAGCCCATGCCTCTCCACAAATCTGGCATCAATGAAATTATGGGTGGCACCTGTGTCTAAAAGGGTGATAACCTTTTGACCAGCCAAAACTCCACGAAGTCTGAAAGATCCCTCCCGCTGTATGCTAGACAACCGTGCCTCCTGGAGCTGGATCTCTGACTCTGCCTCCACCTTAGGCTTTGAAGCCTCTGACTCTGACTCCTCAGAACTCTCCTGCTGTCCAGAATTTTCAGATTCCGAATCCTCATAATAAGCCCACATAACTCTATTGGCCTTACCCTTAGGCAGTAAAGGACAATCATGGTTAGCATCATAGGGACCCTTGCAGTAGAAGCAAAGCTTCTTCCTGCGCAAATCATTAAGAGTCTCACGATCCAAGGGTGCTGCTGATTTTCCCTTTGAATCACTCTTAAAATCAGATTTCTCTCTATTTTTATTGAATCCCTTGTTGTCCTTAAATGAAGAAGTACTCCTGGAATTGGACTTGCTAGATGGAGCTGCAAGTTCCATGCTACGTGCCTTCTTCATCGCTTCCTGTAGTGAAAGAGGATCAAAGGCTTTTACCCAACCCTTCAATGGTTCGGATAATCCCTCGATGACAAAACAACCAATCTCCTATCTGAGATATCTGGCACCACAACGGATAGCCTCTGAAAGTCACTAATGAAATACTCCAATCCGCCTGTCTGTCTCAACTGTGCCAACTCCTTGAAGTAGACTTCTGGATCCTTATCAAATCTCTCTACCAACCTATCCACAAAGTCCTGGTATGAAGTCACCTGGTTATGTTGTAGGGTAACCATTCCATGGTACCACCAATCATGTGCAGCTCCCTCTAAATGTAGTGTGGCATATTTTATTGCCTCCAATTCTGTCATAGGTCTCAGTGCCAAGAAAGTGTCAAGTTTGTGAATCCAACCCTGCGTTGTCATCTTGCTACTACCATCAAAAGTAGTCAAAGAAAGCTTGCCTGTAGCCCTCTTTAGCTCACTATTTTGACCTCTAGGCCTCCTATCCTGTCTGAGTGACCTGTAACGCTCTCTCCTCTGATTTAAAAAAGCGCTCAAAGGTCATCCTCTCCCGAACATGAGGAACTAATAATTCTCATTCATCATTTGCAGCCATGAGTGCATCTGCAAATATGGGGTCTCCTGCCGCCTCCTTTGTCGGAGCTTCTTTCGGCTCCTCCGGAACAAATGTAGGGCGTGTAGGCCTATCCGCTGTTTTGGAATGGGTCCGCTGTGGTCTCTGATTACCTGTAGCACTCATGTTATCTCCATGTTCCCCATTCTATCTAACAGGTGGGTTCAACCTTTCTACCATAGTAGTGAGTGCCTGTAATGCCTGCGCCATCTGTTGCTGCCCTGTAACCTGTTGGGTGAATATTTTGTCGACCAACTAACTGGTGAGCAAAATAGTTCCTATCACCACAGCATAGGGAGATTGGTCGTCCAGGTGTGCAGTTTTACTACATCAACAGGAGACAAATCTCTCCTCTCATCAAGGGGAGGTTCCCTATAAAATAAATGGAGGCTATATACTATATAAATAAGCAAAAAGTAAGACACAGGGGTGGGATAAACCATCCATCTCTCTTTTTTCAGAGATGATGCTGACAAACAGAGGAGGAAGCCTGAGTGATTGGTGATGGTACTCGTCTTTTTTTAGAAGTAACATTCAACCAAGAGCCAGATCTCTTTCTGGATAGTAGAAATCCTGGTGAAGCAATAGAAGGCACTTCTCTTCTTTCAGATGTGCTTGTTCTTGCAAGCAATAAGAATCTTTTCGGTAGGATCAGTAACAGGGTAACAAAGGCGTAGTAACCAGCAATCTAAGATGTAGCACAAAGTCTCCACCTTGACTGCCCAAGAGTAAGATACGAAGAACAATTGGGGGCACAAAGTCGTCCCAAGGTCCTTTACACAAAAAACTGAAAATAAACACACACTGAAGACAACTATGACAGGACAAAGTCTGAAAGTAGTTGGCTTCAGGACACCTTCCTGATTACTTCCACTAGTTCTACTTGTTAGATCAAATAAACAAGAATGCTGCCAGGAAACAGACATAAGAACAATTTCCTAAAGTAGCACAAGCTATAACAGCGCAAAGTCTGCAAGTAACTTGCTTTCTCATTCAATCAAAGAAATATGAACAACAATCTGAGCTCAAAGTCTCAGTAATGCCTTTCAATTTAGGCAGAGTTTTGCTTCTAGTAACCGGAAGATCTCCCTTGTAACAAATGAGAGATTACAATATATAGCGCTCCAAAAAAGACTTGGGTGCTTTGTTTTCATGAAAAAGGCCCATGCTGCAGTCAACGTCTTCAATGCGCCTTCAGTTTTGTCTGGAGGGACCATGCTAGAAACAGCGCATTGTCTCAACTATGGCGTGTCCATTCATATAATGTCTCTTCCTTGGTATAGACTGTCTAGTCCTTTCTCTAATGTCTGTGCAGCTGTCCAATTCGCCATTACTTCATGGAAGAAAAACAAGTTTGCGTCCTTGATTTGGTGCGCTCAGAAGTCTACTTGATCCACTGTTTCACCTACTATAAATAACTCTTTTGAAGATATTTCCGGTCCTTTGGTCTTGCTCCTCTCTTCATTGCTTAAGCGCTTCTTTGCTCTCTGGTTGAACCAATGCTTTAATTGAACTTGCCTTTGGAATCGTCCATGTTGCTTCTTTGTCCTTTATAGCCCTTCTTGTCTAAGTCTTTGGGGGGTCCTTTCTGCATCTTTGACAAGTGGCAAGTTCCGCTGTTATGAAACTCATTAGAAACTTACAGAAAATGGGATCCACGACACGTCTCTTCAAAAGGGGAACACAGATGCAAACACTTGTCACGTTCCACTGAGTCATAACAGGACACGTGATGTATTCCACTTAACTTATAGAAGCTTTAGAAACCTTTGGGGGTCCTGCGGAAGATGACACATGGCAGCTTCCGCTCTACACTTAATCTTTTTCCATCGGGCGTTTTTCCACGGGCTTTTCTCTTCACTCAGGGTTTTCATTCGGACAAAAGTCCGAAGGAATTCCTTCGGGCTCTGCCTTAGTCATTTTTCCATGGAAAATACTTCCGAAAGAATTCTAATGGCTCTCTCTTAATAATTTCCTTCGGACAAAAAGTCCGAAGGAAATGTTCTCTATCGGTCTTTGAACAAATCCAAAGGAATTCTATCTTTTCGGTCAGTCGCTTCGACCCTTGAACCAATGTTGCCTGCCCTCCACAAGGGCATTTGTTCCTTCGGCCCTGGGGCACTCCCTTGAACCTGTCGATTGAATCGACCGATTGAACCAACTTTGGTCCAACAATTCAATGGTTCAATCGATTCAATCCCTTTATGTGGTTAAGTCCTTTGTTCTCTTGAACCAAACGCATTGAACCAAATGGCCGTTGAACCTGTTGAACCATTGAACCCGTTGAACCTTTGACGAAGCACTTAACTCTTGTTGATGACGTTGAACCTTTGAACCCATTGAACCCATTGAACCAAAATGGTTCAAGGTTCAACGGTTCAATGGTTAAATGGTTCGATCCTTGCTTAGATGCTTGCCGATGGAGATTTTTTATTGAACCAAGGTGTTGAATCAATCTCGAAAATGACTTAAGTGTTGGAAACTGGTTCTTTTGATTGAACTCCCTTGCAGAAGCCTTTGAACCTGTAGAAATGAATCTGCCTGCAAAGTCCGTAGAAACCAAGTCCGTAGTTTTTTTCTAACCTTGAAAGAGTTCGTAGAAATCTAGCTTGCGGAGTCCGTAAAAATGAACTGGCAAAGTCCGTAGATTTGAACTTGCAGAGTCTGTAGTTTCAAGCCTGCAGAGTCCGTAGATTTCTGAAAAGCTTGAAGAATGAAGAACCTGAAAGCTCAGAACAATTTTTGAAAGGGGAAGAGAGAATTTTGGTCTGTAGAACCAAAATAGTTCAAATGTTGTCCCAAAAATGAGTGATATTTTTGGGGGACAACAGCTGGCTCTAGTTGGGGAACTTCCTTCAGTTGGAAACTTGAAACACAGCTGAGGAGAGTAGAAACCAGAATCTCCAGTGCCTTGAAGTGTGCTATTGGGCTACGGAGTCGTGCTACCCAAAAAGAAAGGCGCCACAAATGAAAACGAAAAGCACAAAACAGAACTAAAGACTATACAGATATACATATGTACAAGTGAACTTATCTGATACTTCAAGAATTGAAGTACTTCAGACGCTGCTCCTTGTGAGGTGAAAAAAAGGGGATGCCATCCTGATAAACTAGCAAGAAACCATTTTGTCCCCAAAAACGATGACGAGCGAATGGAGCTCTCCACCAGGAAACCAATTTTTTGCATCTTCCTCTTTGATTTTTCTTCTTCTTGCCCCATGGCAGGACGTGGTCTTCAAACTGAAAACTATAACTCCTTGCTTTCTTGGCGAAGGGCCCCTTTTGCTGATTTTGGAGTACAGCAGTATGGTCCACCACCATAGCTTGCTATTCTGCTGGTTCAGTCCAGCACATATTTTGATTGTCAGCATTAGACCCCTGACAACCATCAGCTCAGCATCCCCTTTGGCATGAAGGAGTTCAATCTCTTCATCCTGAGCAGTCTTCAATTCGAGCAATAGAGATCTGCATCCAGCATGAGTGGAAGAATTGCTGCCATCAGATTTAAGGATCCAAGCATCATCAGAAGCTGGTCTTCTATTAGATTTCTCTTCATCGGAGATGAAAGATCCTTCTTTATTTGTACTGCGCCCTATCAATTCTTCTGATCCCTGATTTGGATCAAATCCTAGATTGCCAGCCACGGGACTTTGATCAGCTGAGACATGAGCATCCTCTATAGTCAAGAAGTAATTACCCCTGCCTGAAAGCTCAAACAGAATTTGAGTAGCAAGGGCTGACATTTGGGTGACCACAATCTTTGCCTCAAACAGGTACACCTAGCTCTTCATTAATGTTTAACTGCTCAGAAACAGGTCCACACCTAGTCATTTGAATTTTGAATTTCTTGACATGATCAATCATGTCAAATGACTGATATGGACTTGGAAGAGAGGATGGGAGTTCATCCTTTTGGTTTTTGGGAGGGGGAGCACTGATATGCAAAGTTGAAGTAGAAGGTGCAGAGATGTTTGATGTTCTAACCTTCTTGGCAATCACTGGGTCCTTTGACTGGAAAGGCAGAGTGGTTCCCCGCTTAGCAATTGGAATTGCACGCTGAGTTTGTTCCTCTATTTTTTCTTTATCAGCTTGTTAGGCCGACTGATTCTCGGACTGGGTGAATATTGTGTATGATTCCTCATCTGCTTCACCTTCAATTCTGGGTTCATCCTGATAATTCAAGAAACCAATGTGGAAGTCGCCAGCTGACTCTTCTTGATCTTTCGTGAAGAGATCAACATCATTTTCTTGTTCAAACTCAGATTGGAAAGAGAAAGCATGTTCTGGTTCCAGATATCCAACTACTGAGTTGGTTGGAGGTGCTTCAAGGGCAAGGTTCCTCTGTGGGGGAGGAAGACGATTTGGCTGCCCTTGATTCCTGGCGGCATTGCCTTTGTATGACTGATTGGGGAATGTCCTCCTTGGTACATCTCTGTATGAAGGAGCATAAGACATACTTTGTGCCATTTGCCTTTTCAAGGCTAGCAATTCATTTGCCAGCTTTTGCACCATTTGACCAGTGGTGGCTGTGGGTGAGTATTCAGAAGATGAAGAGAGTTTACCTCTGTTAAGGTCTCTCCTTATCTTTTCTACCAAGATAAGGTCATCTTCTAGCTTAGTAGCCAAGTCTTGAGTAGCCTCAAGGTCTATGTGTCTAGCTCGTCTCAACAGAAAACTCACTTCAGGTAGCTGTGAGTTGATGAAGAAGCATTTGAAACTCTGAGGCGTCGACTGGGCGACCATAGGAATCCTGTGCCTCAGCTTGTTGAACCTGACAGTAAAATCCCTCATAGGCTCATGAGGTTCCTTCATCTGTGTGAGCTGGGCTAGCAAGGCATGTGCGTCTTCTGCAGGCTTGAACCTTGCTTCGAACTTGGCTTTAAGTGTGTTCCAGTCTATCACTGATAGAGCTTGCAGATGGTAGAACCACTATGCGGCAGCACCTTGTAGGGTCTCCACAAAAACCCTAACTGCCACGTCTTCAAATTCCACCCCTATAACACCACAGGCTATGCTGAACGCTGCAATGTGTTCATCAGGGTGAACTATCCCATCGCCAAAAAATTTGGGAAAATTCTTTCTTGAACTACGTGGGAGTTCATGCAGAGGTGGAGTCAAGTTGAGTGGGCCAAAAGAATTACCCCAAGGGCCTCGAACTGCCATGATTTAATTAAGAAAAATAGAGATAACAAATCTGGACGGAGTGGCCAGATTGCAGAACAAAAATGGAAAAGGACTGGCTCAGCTTCAGCGTGAGGCTTGAGGCTTCAAATTGCGCACTCTTTCCCAGCAACTCTGATTTTGCAGATCAAATAAAATAATGGAGGTGGAGGAAGATGGTAAGGCTATAATGAATAATGGGTATGACACGTAACAGAGTCACCAGAGTCTGTATAATGGATAAGGGAAGGAACTGCTTCAATCTGAAACTTGAAACTTTAGACTGCACGTTCATCCCCAGCAGAGTCGCCAAAAACTGTTGGGTGAATATTTTGTCGACCGGCGAACTGGTGAGCAAAATAGTTCCTATCACCACAACATAGGAGATTGGTCGTCCAAGTGTGCAGTTTTACTACATCAACAGGAGACAAATCTCTCCTCTCATCAAGGGGAGGTTCCCTATAAAATAAACGGAGGCTATATACTATATAAATCAGCAGAAAGTAAGACACAGGGGTGGGATAAACCATCCATCTCTCTTTTTTCAGAGATGATGTTGACAAACAGAGGAGGAATCCTGAGTGATTGGTGATGGCACTTCTCTTCTTTCAAAAGTAACATTCAACTAAGAGCCAGATCCCTTCTTGGATAGTAGAAATCCTAGTGAAGCAACAGAAGGCACTTCTCTTCTTTCAGAAATGCTTGTTCTTGCAAGCAACAAGAATCTTTTCAGTAGGATCAGTAACAGGGTAACAGAGTCATAGTAACCAGCAATCTAAGATGTAGCACAAAGTCTCCACCTTGACTGCCCAAGAGTGAGATACGAAGAACAATGGGGGCACAAAGTCGTCCCAAGGTCCTTTACACAGGAAACAGAAAATAAACACACATTGAAGACAACTATGACAGCACAAAGTCTGAAAGTAGTTGGCTTCAGGACACCTTCCTGATTACTTCCACTAGTTCTGCTTGTTAGATCAAATAAACAAGAATGCTTTTAGGAAACAGACATAAGAACAATTTTCTAAAGTCGCACAAGCTATAACAGCGCAAAGTCTGCAAGTAACTTGCTTTCTCATTCAATCAAAGAAATATGAACAACAATCTAAGCTCAAAGTCTCAGTAATGCCTTTCAATTTAGGCAGAGTTTTGCTTCTAGTAACAGGAAGATCTCCCTTGTAACAAATGAGAGATTACAATATATAGCGCTCCAAGAAAGACTTGAGTGCTTTGTTTTCATGAAAAAGGCCCATGCTGTAATCAACGTCTTTGACAAGTGGCAAGTTCCGCTATTATGAAACTCATTAGAAACTTACGGAAAATGGGATCCACGACATGTCTCTTCAAAAGGGGAACACGTATGCAAACACTTGTCACGTTCCGCTGAGTCATAACAGGACACATGACGTATTCCATTTAACTTATAGAAGCTTTAAAAACCTTTGGGGGTCCTGCGGAAGATGACACGTGGCGACTTTTGCTCTGCACTTCGTCTTTTTCCATCGGGCTTTTTTCCGCGGGCTTTTCACTTCAGTCAGGCTTTTCCTTCAGACAAAAGTCCGAAGGAATTCCTTCGAGCTCTGCCTTAGTCATTTTCCCGCGGAAAATACTTTCGAAAGAATTCTAACAGCTCTCTCTTAATAATTTCCTTCGGACAAAAAGTCTGAAGGAAATGTTCTTTGTCGGCCTTTGAACAAATCTAAAGGAATTTTATCTTTTCGGTCAGTCGCTTCGACCCTTGAACCAATGTTCCCTACCCTCCGCAAGGGCATTTGTTCCTTCAGCCCTGGGGCACTCCCTTGAACCTGCCGATTGAACCAACCGATTGAACCAACTTTGGTTCAACGGTTCAATGGTTCAATCGGTTCAATCCCTTTATGTGGCTAAGTCCTTTGTTCTCTTGAACCAAACGCATTGAACCAAATGGCCGTTGAACCTGTTAAACCATTGAACCCGTTGAACTTTTGACGAAGCGCTTAACTCTTGCTGATGACGTTAAACCTTTGAACCTGTTGAACTAAAATGGTTCAAGGTTCAACGGTTCAATGGTTCGATCCTTGCTTAGATGCTTGCCGATGGACATTTGTTATTGAACCAAGGCGTTGAACCAATCCCGAAAATGACTTAAGTGTTGGAAACTGGTTCTTTTGATTCAACTCGCCTGTAGAAGCCTTTGAACCTGTAGAAATGAACCTGCCTGCAGAGTCCGTAGAAACCAAGTCCATAGTTTTTTCTAACCTTGAAAGAGTCCGTAGAAATCTAGCTTGCGGAGTTCGTAGAAATGAACTGGCAAAGTTCGTAGATTTGAGCCTACAGAGTCCGTAGTTTCAAGCCTGCATAGTCCGTAGATTTCTGAAAAGCTTGAAGAATGAAGAACCTGAAAGCTCAGAACAATTTTTGGAAGGGGAAGAAAGGATTTTGGTCTGTAGAACCAAAATAGTTCAAATGTTGTCCCAAAAATGAGTGATATTTTTGGGGGACAACATAACTATAGCACGAAAAAAATCTTTGGTATCCTAATCATCATTATTCTTGTTGCCTCTGGGTGGGCTACCCTCACACCTGTCACCCATGATGACTCACTGTGGTTCTAAACCCTGTTCGCCTTCAAGTAAGGCTCTCCTGCATGTATAATACCTGTGTGAACCAACCTCCTTTGGCGGCATGTAATAACTAAACCCTCAGGATGGCAAGATTTAGCTCTGATACCAATGTAAGAACCCTTAACAGGCTCGATTGTTGAACTTCACTTTTTTTTGTTTTTTTTTTAAGGTTTTATGATTTTTTTTGTGTTTTCAGGGGGTTTAAACAAAAAAACACATACTGGAAGTAAAACTAGTCTATTGAGAATAAATTTTGAACAATATTGAGACTTCTTTTATTGCCATATATTATTCCATTCACTGAATAAGAGTCCAAGGCCTTATTGATAATAAATACAATATGAAAAAAAACAAATTCCGATAATTGAATGACCCTGATATGATTGTGATCTACAGACTCCATCATATGTTTACCTCCAAAAGACGCTGCAAACACTTTGTCTTCTATGACTAGCAATTCCTCTCTATTCACATGTACTGTAGCGTGTCACTATTCATAGTACTGTAGTGCATCACTATTCACGGGCACTGTAGCACTAAATAAAACCTCTGAAAATAATCCCTTTCAATCAAAAAATAATCTGCAACTCCAGTCTCTTAAATCTGATCCAAACTTCACCAAATTCATCCAATTGAAATCCCAAATAGAGCCTCTGAGTGAGACCCCCAAAATCACCAAGTTCACTGGGTATTTCACCAGCTCAGAGGGTTGCTCGCAGAAGAACTACGTTCTTCAATGGCTGCCGCAGGTAGAAACCCTCGTTCTCCAAGCAAGTTCAAAACTCCTCAAAAATGTTCTCCAAAATGTAATAATCATGAATTTCTTCAAACTAAAACCTTATATCTCCTCAAGCAAGCTGATTTCCTTCAAAAGCATCTTTAAAATTAACTTTGAATTTCACTTTTAATTTTCCAATAGTTCGGGCCCCCATTTAATTATAATAATTAATTGAAATATGGCCCCTTCATGATGGTCAACCCCTTCATTAAGTCACTTAAGTTATAAATTTAAATTATAACTCTATAATATAAGCTTCAATTAAATTAATATTTATTTTGACAAATAAATATTAATATCTCCCTCAACATAAGTCCAAATGACAACCCGTCTGAAACCGGATGATAAGTGACTGAATTTGCATATGACCAGACCATACTGCTAAAAATATCAAGGGTGCTCCACTGAGTGTCTCCACTTACTAAAAATAGTAAGTCAACCAAATGGCGTCCAAAATACCCCGAACGAAAGTCAAACTGAAAAATTCTGACAATTGAAGCCAAGCCATGCCTCAACAAGACCCTCTATCCTCTATATTAGCCTACGAGGGCCACATAATAGGCTAATCTCAAGTATTGAGAGATGTCAACTGGAAGGGGACATTACAGTGCCTTTTCCTTGTGTCTCCATCAAGCCCCCTCTTAAAATACCCCTACAGTCTGGTCTTTTTACCAGATAAAGTGTATGTTTGCCCCCTTCTGGTTTGAAATGTGAATCGCTGAGTAGATCAAAATCATTTGGTGCATCACCACTTAGATTAGTTTCTAGTTTGGTTGTATCATTCTCTCTTTTCACCCCCCCATTGTTAACAATAGTAGTAAAAGACCTCAGAGATGCATCAAAGGGAGCTAGCCCTTATCTAGAGATTCTCCCCTCAGTTTTGTCAGACCCACAGTAAGAGGGGAGTCTCCATTGTGACGCGTGGATGAGAGAAGCCCAGCCTTCTTTCAAGGGTGCAATCCATAGCGTCAACACTAGTTTAAGAAATACTTATGCAAGTTAGCTGGTTAGGAGGTTGTGTAAGCTAACTTGTCTTATGTTGAATTAGTGTCTTTCCCAGCCCAGGTGGATCACTTACTTTTGGTGCATCACCTCCCTTAGCTTAGTTTTCTTTTCAAGTAATCTATCTCCTATTTTCCTTGGCCATTAATAGAGTTTAGCGTAGAAACCCAAAGAGCTGAAGTGAAGCACTTGAGAAACTAGCCTCATAAAAAAGTCTAGAGGTTCAACCTCACCATAGGACACCCACATCCTGAGGTTGTTCCCATGCTTATAGTTGGAAGTGAGAGACCCTGAAGAACTCTCTCACAAGGGTACAAACCCAGTCTATAACAGTAACCTCTCAAATGATCATCATTCCCCTTTTTATACTCTTTTTTTCATCAAACCCTTCCCAAAAAAGAGCGCTCCACTTGGAGGGAGAGTTACAGTAGTTTTAAAAAGATCGTGCCTTATCTCCATTAAGGGTTAACCCATGCTGCAAAAGTCCGTTTTTAAGTCATAATAAAAAATAGAAAAGGGGTGGCTGACATAAAGTCCCTTAGACATTATTTTAAGTATTTAGGAATACTTTTTATTGTAAATAATAATATTATTTTAATCTCAAAAAGGGGGCATTATAGACTATATGTATGCAGCTAAGAAAATTGTTTTGATACTTGACAATGATAGCTCTTGACTTGGCTTATAACTAATCCTGATGAATGAAATTGAATTTGGAAAGAATATGGCGAATTTGCTCAATGTACAAATAGTGTGATAGCTTAAAACATGTGAATACCAAGTGGGAGTAATGAATGAACTTTGATGTGTATTTATATATGAATATTTTGACAACTTCCTTTAGTCGACCTTATGAAATGTGTAGGAAGACCCAAAAAAATGATTTGAATTTCAAAAACTAGTCATTATCCAGTGCACGAAGTGGCTGACCATACTCCTGTTCGCCTAGCACACCCTATCCCAGAAGATCAGGGATAATTGTCCTTAGCAAGGGACAATCTGAGGGTGATGTTAAGCAGTTTTAGCATTTGACATTGAAAGTTATGTGTAGTAGTGACAGCAAACAAAAAGTCAAACCCGCATATAGATAAATGGCTTAGAGGAATTGCGAATATAAGTCATGTATATGGATGCAAGTCATGTGGTTTGGGATGTGTCAATAATTAGCATTGTTAAATACCTCTAACCAGATTTATGTGTCTACAAGTAGAAGGTGTGGTGGTTTCTTTGAGTCAAGGAAAGAAATGGCATACAAAGGAGGTTAAGATATTTTGAAGAATTTGTTTTCCACGAGAAAATATGGGTAGAAAACAAAGTGAGAGGTTGAGAATGTATAAAGACATCTTCCAACTTAGAAAAAGGGTTGGGTAGAAGGTGTTAGTGCATTGGAGTGGCATCCACAACAAAGCAAAGTGGGTAAGAGGGCAGAGAGATAAATTGCAACAATAGAGTAGCAAGAGTGTGTAATTTGTTCTCCATCTTGTGTAGGTGGTTAGAAAACTACAAATACATCCTCCATTTAGGGAACAGTGGGTTGAGGGTGCATAAGGGTGTTCATCTTGTGTAGGTGGGTAGAGAACAAGAGAGAACCCCGAAGCCTGCATAGAATTGCAATAGTGGGTTGAAAGTGATGAAGTGAAAACTGAAGTGACAAGATAAATTATAAATTTACAGCATATGGAGTTGCCACAAAAGCAACCAAGAATTGTTTTAAGGGGCAGATTGACTGAAGAAGGCTTTGAACAAGCCTTAGTGAGAAAAGAAGATAGCACGTAGGAGATGGCAACAATAAGTTGTCATGAGGAAAGAGAATCGGTTGATGAATAAGAAGCCCAAGTAACAAAGCTAAACAACATGGTGGCATCCATGCAAGAAAGAATAACAGCTAGAGAGAAGAGAGAGAGAGAGAAAGGGTAAATCAACATTATTTAAGAAACTGAGAAGTTGAAAAAGGAGATGAGAAGAGTGCAAGCCATTTTACACTGTTGATGTTGTGGATTGCACCCTTTGAAGGGAGGCTCAGCTCTCTTCCTCCGCACGGCACAATGGAGACATTCCTCTTGCCGTGGGTTGCAAACTTGAGGGATGAATCTCTAGGTTAGGGGCTAGCTCCCCTTGATGCACCTTGAGGACCTGAATTTCTACTACTAACAATGGGGGGGGTGAAAAGAGAGAGAAATACTGAAAACAGAACCTAACTAATGAGGTGATGCACCAAACGGGTTGGTCTACTCAGCTTTAACTTACACTTTATACCAGAGAGAAGCAAACATACACTTCATTCGAATGAGAACCTTGCCTGCATCAGTGTTTCAACAAGGGATCCTATGAAGATACAGGAAGAACTACCAGAGGTGTTCTAAGACACACTATAGACAGCTTGTTCACATGCATCTATACTCTGAGCTGGACACTTCTTGTTGACCTGCAAAATGACTCACAATACACTAGATATGTTGGCATAAACTTATGAAAGCATGAAAAGGAAATGACTTAACATAAGAGAAAATCATAAACATATGCAAAAGTGCAAGCTCAAATGGAGGTAAAAATGCTTCTTTTGATTCAAGGTAAATTTCTTCAGGGCTTCGCCATACAATGTTGAGAGATTCTCCTTTCTCAAATGAGAAGTTACAAATATATAGAGAGCTTGGAAACAAATAATTGACAAGTCAAAGGATGAAAACCCATGCTGTATTAAACACTTCTGCAGCGACCACAAGCCCATGTTGCTGCCGTATCCTTTCAATTGCGTATAGGAGAGCCATGCTATAGGTGTCCACGTCGCTGCCCTTGTTGTCCCGGGTCTGCAAGAGCATGGGATACTCCTAGCAACTAATAAGGCCATCCTCAAGTTGTGTTGACTGGGCCATGCTCTCTTCAATGCTAGGCGCAATTGGCTATGCATTAATGGTGAAGCATGAAAACATAGGCTGCTCCCCTCTATAGTTCAAAAACCAATCCTTTTATTGGTTTTCGATAGAGACTATTGTTGACCAATTTTGGTTCTATAGGCCGAAATTGAGCACTCCCTTTCCTTTTCCTGGCAGGGTCTGTTAACCAATTTCTGACAAGTTCATCCCACAGCAGTTTCATGGTTTCCTCTGTGACAGGGTTATTTCCGTTATAGACCAAGTTTCCTCCTTCTGATGGCCAAATGTTTTAAAGTCTGGCAAGCACTTGGGTTGATTTGGAACTCATTTTGATCCTGGATGTTTGGGCAAGACAAACAAGTGACTTCGAGTAAGCCTTTTATCGACAAAATGGGCCAGTTTCAAAAGGGGCAGAGGTCTTTTACAGAAGCTCTGAAGGATAGGTACCCTTGCGGAGGGCACTCAGGTGCCAAACAAGGCCTTTGCAAATTCGTCTGAAAGACTACTCAAAGGCCAAAGTACCCTTGCGGAGGGCAGAAGGTCTGTTTGCAAAAGGCGAGGCCAGAAAGCCGTGAAGGAGGATTTCCTTCAGGAAAAGTGACAAGTCGAAGAATGAATTTCTTCAAAAAAAATGTCTGAAGAAAATTCAATGAAGAAACTCAAGGAACAAATTTCTTTGGACAGTTTGCCTGAAGAAATTCAACAAGACAAAAACCTGAAGGGTAGTTGCCCTTTCGGAGGACACTTGGCCATCAAAACAGGACCTTCCCATTTTTTCCGAAGGGTCACTTTCCCTTCAAAAAAGTCCGTTTACAAAAAGCTGAGAAAATCGCTGAAGGGTAGTGACGGGCCCACGAATGTCAACTTTAACATGGTAAGCTAGCCGTTGGAAGTTCAAATGTCTAGTGATGGGCCCGCGAATGTCAAATTCAAGGTAGCGAAATAGCCGTTGGTTTCCAAATGGTGACAGGCCCGTGGACATTAATTTTGATGGGATGCATTAGCCGTTGGAAAGAAGCCAAAGAACAAGTTCTTTCGAATAAAACATCCGAAAGAATTCTTTCAGACATTTTAGCCAAAATAACTCATGAGCGCAGGCCCGAAGAAATTCAAAGGCATAAAGCTGAAAGCAAAACTCAGCGACCCGCCAAGAAAGATAGCCCCCAAGAGCCCGAACTATCAGGAAAAGACAAGAAATAATGAGAAAAGAGAAGAGAGAGAGAGAGCATGGCTCAAAACATAGCCCCACACACATAAGACAAACACTCGAAACGTTCCAGGTGATAGCCAACCAAGCGCAGGAACGAACCAGATCAGTCCAGGTGGCACAGGAGGTGCCGACAGGAGAAATAATTGCTTGCAGATGGAATAGTCTCCACCGAATAGCCATTAAGAGAGCTGTGCAAATATTCAAGAGAGCGGCCCATTTTTTCTTTGTTTGGCATTAATAGGTGGATAGCTATGCAAACTTTCAATGAAGAACATGGCCCAAGACATATGGAGAGATGGCTTTGTCGGTTATAGAAAGAAGCGACCCATACTTTTGCAGGGGTGTTTAATACGCCCAGGCAACAAAGTCAATATATGAGACACCTACAACATGGCTTTCACAGGCACGTTTAATGAGAAGCGACAACAATATGGGCCTCTTGTTCTTGACTAGTCAAGGGTCTTTCTCCAATTTCTATATATATTGTAGCCTCTCGGCTTTGAAAGATATCTCTCAGTTTTGTATGGCGAAGCCCTGACAAAATTTGCCTTTAGTCAAAAGAAGCGTTTTACCTCCATCTGATTTTTTACACTTTTGCATGTCTGTGTATTGTCTTATGTTTAGTCATTTATTTTAATGTTTTCATAGGTTGATGCCAGTGTATCTAGTGTATCCAAGATCTTCTTTTGCAGGTTAACAAGAAGCGTCCAGGTTGAAGTATAGGTGCAGGTGAGCAACCATCCAATTGTGTTCCTCTAGAGCACCTATGGTAGGTTCTTCTTCATATACCTCCATCAAGCCCCTTGTTGAAACATTGATGCAGTCTAGTCTCTTATTCATATGAAGTGTTTGTTCGCTCCTTTTGGTACAAAGCATAGATAAAAAATGAGTAGATCAATCAAGTTTGGTGCATCACCATCTTAGTTTCTGTTTTCATAGCATCCCTCTTTATCTTCACCCCCCTCCATTGTTAGCAGTAGAAATTCAGGACTTTAATGTGCATCAAGGGGAGCTAGCCCCTGATCTAGAAATTCACTCCTCAGTTTTGCTACCCACAGCAAGAGGAGTGTTTCCATTGTGTCGTGTGGAAGAAAGGAGCCAAGTTTTTTTTTGAAGGGTGCAATCCACTATGTCAACAACTATTTCACTTAAGTGCACTTACTCTTCCTGCTGATGACACTTGTGCCACCTGCCTTGGTCTGGTTCATCCTTGGGTCTATGCTTTGACTTGTTACGCCACTTGGAGCATTTTGAGATTTTGTTTTATTGTGCACGTAGACATGTTCTGGGTTACCTACCTTGTTTTCCCTTTGCTATTTCCCTTTTGTCCTTAGCCATTCGGGCTCTCGGCGCTTATTATTTTCTCTCGGGCTCCTTTCTTTGCTTGCTTGTTCATTCATTCTTCGAGCTTCGGGCTTTGAATTCCTTCGGACAAAATGTCCGAAGGAATTCTCCTTTGATTACTTCCCAACGGCTAGTTTATTAACCTAAAGTTGACGTTCACGGGCCCGTCATCGGACATTTGAATCCCAACGGCTAGTTTATCACCCTGAAGTTGACATTCACGGGCCCATCACTCACTAGAACAATTCCCTCAAGTTTTTTGCCAATGACTTTTCTGAAGGGAAAGTGATCCTTCGGAAAAATTGAAATGGTCCTTCGGAAAAGTGAAAATGACCTTTGCCTTTAGAAAAAATACCTTCGAAAAAGCTGCAATGGTGCACTTTAAAAAGAAAGTGACCCTTCAGAAAAAAGGAAATGGTCCACTTTCATGACCAAGTGCCCCCCTCAAAGACACCTACCCTTCAGACTTTTTCTGACTGTCGAATTTCTTCGGACAAAATGTCCGAATGAATTCTCTCTTTGGCTTTTCTTCTTTGGTTTTCCTTCAGACAAAAAGTTCGAAGGAATTCCTTCGGACATCCTTCGAACATTTTGTTTCCTTCGAACTTTTTGTCTGAAGGAATTCTTTCCACTTGTCACCTTTTTTCGAAGGGCAAGTTCCCTTCAAGCTTGTTGTCTTTGCCCCTTTGCTTCAACCGGCTGCCCTCTGCAAGGGCATTTCGAGCCCAAAGTGCCCCTCAAAACTTTTGCACTGGTCCTCATGCCGACGAAAAGCCATCTTCAAGGTCCATTCTGCCTTCCAACATACCCTTCAGAATTTCTATAAAGCTCTGTTTTATCTTTGAAGTGCCTGCTGCAAGGGCACATACCCTTCAAAGAAATTGCAAAAGACCCTACAAAATGCCCAGGTGCCTTCCGTGGAAAAAAACTTGCCTTAAGAAGCGTCTAAGACCAATTCGGGCTCTTTCGAAGGACTTACTGAAAAAGCTTTGAAGTAAAGACATCTCAAAACCCAATTGCCTCTTCCTTACCCTTTCGGGTTTGTAAATGACTCCAACTCATGAAAATTGGCAAGTACTCTTCAAAACCCGACTTGCACTGGAACTGGTCATAGACCCCTTCGGGTTTGTCAAGTGCTCCTACACCTCACTTGTAAAGCTGACAAGTAATGTTGTTCTGAGAACCCGATTGCTCTATGAGTGCTGAAAAAGACCAATGCTTGATGAAACAACACCTGCACCTCCACAAAAGCAACTTTTTCCTTGATTTTCAAAAGGATTAAGACCTGGTTTCAGGGCAAAAGGGCATGAAGAACAAGGCTTCTTGGTGACTCATAGGGGAAGCATACCTGTTATGCTTGAGAAGACTAGTGGCCTAAAAGTCCATTGGACATGGAGTCAGGGTGCGGCTTGAAAAGTTGGCAACAGCCTTGTAAGGACCTAAGAACCAACAAATATTTTACCCCAAACAATAAAGAAAAAACACACATAAAAGCTAAAAACACTACACACATGCATGACTTCACTTAGGGAAAATGAGGAAAAAACAAGGAAACTATGTACATGACAAAAGAAAGCTAATAACAATGCTTAAGATATATCCCATTGACTGAAATATGTAGCTCTTCACCATCCAACTTGGAGAGTTGGAAAGCATTGTGTTGCTTGCATTGGGTGATAACATATGGGCCACTCCACAAGGCGTCAAACTTCGTGTGTCTTCAAGGCTTAGCTCTGTCCTCATCCCACTTCAAGACAATGTCACCTTTTGAGAAGCTCTTTGGCGTACACCTCTTGTCAACATGCTTCTTTGTTTGTTGTTGGCGGCTGGTCATTGCATCCATGGCTTGGTCTCTCGCTTCTTGAAGCTCCATTAGCTCACAATACCTGACTTCCAGGCTGTTGCTCTCCACCAATTACAGCTGATGGGAAAGATCCAAGGCTGGTAACTCAAGTGAGATAGGAAATCTAGCTTCCCTTCAATACAGAAGTGTGTCTAGTGAATTCGAGATCGCCCTCTTTGGAGTGATCCTATCTGCTCAAAGAGTTGTCTTCAACTTGGCATGCCAAGTACTTTGATTGTCCTCCATTGTCCTTTTTATGATCCTAATCAAATTCTTGTTTGTGGACTCAGCGAGCCCATTCCCTTGTGGGTAGTAGTTGGAAGAAGTGTTGAGATAGATGCCATACTTTAATGTCCACTCACTTGTCTTCGTTCCCAAGAAACCCAATGCATTGTTTGAAATGATTGTGGCTGGGACCCCAAATCTTGTCACTATTCCTTCATAGAAGTCTAGAACTGCACTCTCATTGGCCTCTTTCAAAGCTACAGTCTCTACCCATCTTGTGAAAAAATTCATGGCAGTTAAAACCCACTTGTGGCCAGCACTAGGAGGATTGATCAACCCTATGAAGTCCAACCCCCATTGCATGAATGGTTGTTCCACCTGAATAAGATAAAGACGCATGGCAGCCAGCGATTGTTTCCCGTCAAAGAAGGCACATTTTTGACATTTCCTCACCCAAGCATGAGTGTTTCTAAACAAACTGGGCCAAAAATAACCAGCCCTCATAATCTTTTCAGCTGTGGCCTTGGGAGCAAAGTGGCCACCAGTTGGTCCATCATGGAACTCAGACAGTGCCCTGTCGACTTGGTCTGAATCAATGCAACTCAAGAGTACGCCTAAAAAGTCTTTCCTAAATAGAACTCCATCAACTAGGACATAAGGAAGAGATTAGAGTCTAAAATACCTCCTCTTGGTCCTATCAAGACCTTGTGGACACTCACCAGTTTGAAGGAAATGAACCATGTCTTGTGCCCAGCTCTTCATGACTGTAGGTATCGCTGTTGTAGGTTCATTGTGGAGTACCAAAACATCCTCCTTTGGCTCTTTCAAGTCTGTAGCGACGTGTTCACACAACCCTCTTCCCCTTACCAACTTGGTGGTCTTGATCTCTACGTCATACTCCATTACTTTGGTGATCCAACTTGCGCTTTTCTCATTCAAGTCTCAGCTCAGCAAGAAGTCTTTTACACTAGGATATGGCACCATGATGTGAATCTTGTTGTTAGACAATATATGTCTGAACTTCTTCAAACTTCGTATGACTTCAAGCACCTGCTTCTCAACACACATGTATCTAACCTCAAAGCTTTCTAAACCTTGACTGAAAAAAGCGAGGGACTGTTCTAAATTCTCACCATTCGCTTGAGTGAGCATATCAGAGATTACCTCTTCATTCCCAAAAGTGTATAGATTGAAGTCCTTAGAGAAGTCTGGACTAGTCAGGGTAGGAGCTTGGGCGATAGCTTGCTTAATGCCTTCGAAGCTTTCTCTTCTTCTTGCTGTCCACGTGAATGTCTCGTCCTTCGTTAGTATGGAAGTTGGTGGCTTGACCAGCGCAACAAAGTTAAGAATGAATCTCCTAATGAAATTTATTTTACCAAAAAAACTTTGTAGGCCCTTCTTGTGCTTAGGCAAGGACAATGCTAAGATGGTGTGCACCCTTTTTGGATCAATGGACAAGCCTTTTTTTGAAACGACATGGCCCAAGAGCTTGCCTTCATGGATGGCAAACACGCATTTCTTTGGGTTGAGAGAGATGCCGAACTCTGTACACCTTTCAAAGATTTGCCTCAGGTGCTTCAAATGTTCACTTGCCTCCTTGGAGAAGACTCACATCATCAAGATAAACTAGCACAATGTCATTGATCAAACCTTGGAAAGCCATATCCATAGCACATTGGAAGGTATCTCCAGCATTTGACAATCCGAATGGCATCTTTTTGTAGGCATATGTTCTCCACTTGGTGGTGAAGGCTGTCTTGTATTGGTCACACTCTTGTACCAGGATTTGATTGTACCCAGAGTAGCCATCTAGGAGAGAGAATCTTTCACTGCCTGTCACCATCTGAAGAATTTGCTCCATACTTGGAAGGGGATAGTGATCTCTCAGTGAAACTCTATTCAGGCCTCTGAAATCCACACACAATCTGACCTCTCCGTTCTTTTTAACATGGATCAAATTGGCCAGCCAAAAAGAGCGTTTGATAGGGAAGATGATCCTGGACTCGATCAGTTTGGTGAGTTCCTTCCTCATGAGAGGCTCGATCTTTGGATTGATTGGTCTTTGCTTTTGCTTGATGGGTTTGGCACATTCGTCCAGCTCAATGGCGTGTTGGGCCAAGCTTGGGTCAAAACCCTTCAAATCACCATACTCTCAAGTGAAGACATCAACAAACTCTTGGCATAACATAATGAAAGCATGCTTTTCTTCATTGGTACATGCCTTCCCAAGTGCAAGCAACTTATCCTTGTAGATATCTACCTTTTCATAATTTTATTTCCTAGTTGACATGCTTGCTTTGTCTCTCTTGAGTTGGTCATCTTCGTTGAAGATGCTCTCAAGAGTTACCAGACCTTTGGGAAGCCTGTTGGTCTTTAGTTGAACAATCTGCCCATCATAATGCTGCTGCAGCTTGGATTGATTTTTGGAAGCGAACTCAGCTTCTTCCTATAAGAAAAGTGTTATTTGCTGGTCACTTTCAAACACCTGCCAATTGGTGACATTGTCTGGTATGGAGGGCCTCACAATCACCTTTAAATGATGTTGATTTCGTGCTTTGTTTCACCCCCTTTGGGTTATCAAACTGAGCACCAACTGCTGCCAGTGTATCCACATGCTTGTTCTCCTCTCTTGGAATGGAAGTGATGTTGAAAGCAGCAAAGTTCTCCACAAGGTCCCACACTCTGTGCTTGTAAGACTTGAGTAAGGAGTTCTTGGTCAAGCTTTGACCTCTCACTTGGTTCACAATCAACTCACTGTCTCCAAATACTTGCAATTCTTTGATTCCTCTCTTCCTTGCCCATTCTAGGCCATGAACAAGGGCCCATACTCTGCTATGTTGCAGGTGTAGGAGAACTGAAACCTGAAAGTTAAGAAGTATTTCTCCTTTGAAGGTGAAACCAGCATTGCTCCACCACCAGCTCCCAACTTGCTTCTAGATCCATCAAAGAACAGCTGCCACAAACCACAGTCCTCTTGATCTGTCTTCATTAATTTTGACATGAAAGCATCTTTTTCATGCATGCAATAGACTCCAAGACCAGCTTCTTCAATGAACTTGTAAGAGTCATGCTCAAAATTGTCATTTCCCCATTCATCTAGGAGCAGGTCAGCAACTCCTACAAGGGAAGATGATGGAGATTGGTCCACTTGGAGCTCTTCTTTATCACTGATTGCGTAGTTCACATTTGTCACTTTGGGCGAGTATGGCTCCAGGTGATCCTTGTGGATGGGCTCTGACTCAATCTTCACTTTAGTTCCATATTGTCTTAAAAACCATGTAAGACCAAGTGGTTGCCAAGTATCCAACTATCTTGGATGTGAAATCCCTTGACAAGCAAAAAAATGAAAGAGGAACATCTGCCACTACCACATCATGGGGAATTGAGAAGGTCAACAGGCATGGAGAGTCAGATTCAAACCTCTTACCACTCCCAAAGTCTTAGTTGGTGATCCATGCAATTGTAAAACTCCTTTGGTCATTTGCTCATATTTGAGGCCTAGCTTATCAACGATGCATTTGGGCATAACTGAGGTGCTTGTTCCACTATCAATGATGCAATTGTGAACCAAGAAATCACCAATAATCAGGGACAAATAGAAGGGAGGGACCTTCTCATTCTTCTTTGCTTGACCTCCCATGGGAGGGGCCCCATTTACTATCAACACATTATCATTTCTTGTTGGGATAGCTTGCTCACCTATCCCGTGCAATTCCTTTTGGAGTATATCCCTTTGTCCTAGTAGTGTTAAAGAATCCCACGATGAGATGTTCATGTGCAGCTTCTTCATTTGGTCCACTACATCGATTGAAGGATTGCCCCCTTTAGAGTTCTCCTTGGGAACATTTGTAACCTGTGGTGCAACCTGAGGAGCTGAAGCTGCAACCGGCACCCTATAATTGGGAAACTTTTGATTCGCTTGTGGTGAAGGAGACGTTGTAGGTGCTTGAGTGGTTGCTTGAGCTTCATTGATGGCTCTCCTTTTGGCCCTGGTGTTGGATGCAACACAATCATTTTGATTACTTGTGCTCCCCACCTAGTTGACTGCGTAGAACTCTCCTTCCAAGTGATTCATAAGAGTGGAATCAGATTGAGTCTGTCTATTGTCCATCCCAAGTTGTGTTGATATCTCAAAATTTGAGAATTGGGCTGTCAGGTCACCTTGTGTGGTCATGCTTTGATTTGGTAGCTCACTGGCATAAGCAACCTGTTCTTGGCCATGCCCCAAGTGTGGATAATTGGACTGCTCCTGCACCAAATTATTTTGAGTGGAGACAAGAGCCTTGGAAGATGGAGCACTTGGATTATAGCTTTGGTAAGGCTTGACCTGTGTAATTTGATCCTGCCCTTAATTATAATTCTGGAAGGGAGGCCTATTTGCTTGCCCAAACTGCTAGTAGCCTTGATTTGGCCTATAACTCTGAGCTTGTTGTCTCTTGAGGGCAACTAACTCATTGGTAACAAACTGCAGTAGGCTCTTAACTTCATGGAAATCATTTGCAGGGGTAGCAACCGGCTTCTCTTGATTAGGCAGAGGAGCTAGGATGGGCACAACAGGCTGGACTGAGAGCTGTAAATCAGAAAAGAGTGGCATATGAGGTCTAGGAGCTATCTTTCTTGCTTGAACAAGGCAATTTTCAGCAACTATGGCTATCTCATAAACAACAGACAGAGTGTGCCCACCCATGGATTGTATCATGACAACAATGTCACTATTTAGGGCCTTCAAGTAGTAAAGGAAAGCATAGCTTGGGGTTGGCCTCACAAGAATTGGGATTCTGTCCCAAGTCTTTTGAAACCTAGTGTTAAAAATCTTGCATAAACTCATGTGGGGCTCTCTTCATAGTGGTCAATTGCTCAACCAAAGACAAATGGTCACTTTTTTCCCAAAACCTATTGGTCAAGAGGGTCCCTAACTCATTCCATGAGCCAACTGAGTTCATAGGCAAGGTCCCATACCAGTCCAAAACTTGCCCTTTGAAAGACAAGGCTAGCAATCTAATGGCTACATTTTCTTCAGTGATATTATAGATGTTGTAGAGGTTGGCTATGTTTATAATATGCTCGACAGCAGTGATTGGGCCCTTTCCACTAAAGGGAGGAACACTTTTGAGAGTTGTCCCTAGAATTGGGTCATATTGCTGAAAGTTCAAGGGACTTTGACTGTTGAAGGCCACAAAAGGAGGGAAAGCCCCAAGGGCTGCCATGGCTGTGAAAGGATTCAACCGAGGTCTCCTTGAGCAGGTGGATTTTATGGCTGGTTTGAGAAAGTGGCTTGCTACGTAAGGGTGGATATTTGCAAACCTTAGCATTTTTGTTGAGTTCGAAGGCAACTCAATAAATTCAAAAGGGACACCTCTAAAAGAAGATCTTGTAGTGACCTTTGGCATGGGATGCTACGCTGATCATTAACCAGAGACTAAGTTCCTAAATGGAGTCGCCAGGTGTTGAATTATAGCTCTTTCTTTTGGATTTTTAACAATATCAAGACTAGCACCAATCCTGAAACTTGCAGGACACAGAATTTTGTCCCACCGAACGTGCCAAAAACTGTTGACATTGTGGATTGCACCCTTTGAAGGGAGGCTCAGAGCTCTTCCTCCACGCAGCACAATGGAGACATTCCTCTTGTTATGGGTTGCAAACTTGAGGGATTTATCTCTAGGTTAGGGGCTAGCTCCCCTTGATGCACCTTGAGGCCCTGAATTTCCTACTCCTAACAATGGGGGTGGGGTGAAAAGAGAGAAATACTGAAAACAAAACCTAACTAATGCGGTGATGCACCAAACTGGTTGGTCTACTCAGCTTTGACTTACACTTTACACCAGAGAGAAACAAACATAAACTTCATTCGAATGAGAACCTTGCCTGCATCAGTGTTTCTACAAGGGATCCTATGAAGATACAGAGAGGAAGAACTACTAGAAGTGTTCTATGACACACTATGGACAGCCTGTTCACATGCGCCTATACTCTGAGCTGGACACTTCTTGTTAACCTGCAAGAGGACTCACAATACACTAGATATGTTGGCATAAACTTATGAAAGCATGAAAAGAAAATGACTTAACATAAGAGAAAACCATAGACATGCAAAAGTGCAAGCTCAAACGGAAGTAAAAATGCTTCTTTTGATTCAAGGTAAATTTCTTTAGGGCTTCGCCATACAATGCTAAGAGATCCTCCTTTTTCAAATGAGAAGTTACAAATATATAGAGAGCTTGGAAACAGATAATTGACAAGTCAAGGGATGGAAACCCATGCTGTTTTAAACACTTCTGCAGCAACCACAAGCCCATGTTGCTGTCGTATCCTTCTAATTGCGTATGGAAGAGCCATGCTGTAGGTGTCCAAGTCGCTGCCCTTATTGTCCTAGGCCTGTAAGAGCATGGGATACTCCTAGCAACGACAAGGCCATCCCCAAGTTGTGTTGACTGGGCCATGCTCTTTTCAATGCTGAGCACAACTGATTGTGCATTAATGGTGACGCATGAAAACACGAGCTACTCCTCTCTATAGTTCAAAAACCAATCCTTTTATTGGTTTTCGGTAGAGACTATTTCACCTAAGTGCATTTACTCTTCCTACTGACGACACCTGTGCCACCTGCCTTGGTCTGGTTCATCCTTGGGTCTGCACTTTGACTTGTTACGCCACTTGGAGCATTTTGAGCTTTTGTTTTATTGTGTACATGGCCGCATTCTAGGTTACCTGCCTTGTTTTCCCTTTGCTATTTCCCTTTTGTCTTGAGCCATTTGGGCTCTCGACGCTTATTATTTTCTCCCGGTCTCCTTTCTTTGCTTGCTCGTTCATTCATTCTTCATGCTTTCGAGCTTTGAATTCCTTCAGACAAAATATCTAAAGGAATTCCTTCAGACATTTTTTCCTAAGGAATTCTCCTTTGAGCTTGCACTCTTTGACTTTCCTATGGCAGGCCTTCGGGCTTCCTTTTCTGAATTCTTTTGGACAAAATGTCTGAAGGAATTCTCCTTTGATTATTTCCCAATGGCTAGTTTATTACCCTGAAGTTGACATTCACGGGCCCATCTAGGACATTTGAATCCCAACGGCTAGTTTATCACCCTGAAGTTGACGTTCATGGGCCCGTCACTCACTAGGACAATTCACTTGGGTTTTTTGCAAACGACTTTTCTGAAGGGAAAGTGATCCTTCAGAAAGATTGAAATGGTCCTTTGGAAAAATGAAAATGACCTTTGCCTTTAGAAAAAATACCTTCAAAAAAGCTGCAATGGTCCACTTTGAAAAGAAAGTGACCCTTCGGAAAAAAGGAAATGGTCCACTTTTATGACCAAGTGCCCCCCACAAAGACACCTACCCTTCAGACTTTTTGTGACTGTCAAATTTCTTCGGACAAAACGTCCAAAGGAATTCCTTCGGACATTTTGTCTAAAGGAATTCTCTTTGGATTTTCTTCTTTGGTTTTCCTTCGGACAAAAAGTCCGAAAGAATTCCTTCGGACATTTTGTCTGAAGGAATTCTTTCCGCTTGTCACCTTTTTTCGAAGGGCAAGTTCCCTTCGGGCTTCTTGTCTTTGCCCCTTTGCTTCAACCGACTGCCCTTCACAAGGGCATTTCGAGCCCAAAGTGCCCCTCGAAACTTTTGCACTAGTCCTCACACCGACGAAAAGCCCTCCGCAAGGTCCATTTTGCCTTCCAACATACCCTTCGGAAGTTCTATAAAGGTCTATTTTATCTTTGAAGTGCCTCCCACAAGGGCACATACCTTTTGCGGAAATTGAAAATGACCCTACAGAACACCCAAGTGCCTTCTGCGAAAAAACACTTGCCTTAAGAAGAGTCTAAGACCAATTCGGGCTCTTCCGAAATACTTACTCAAAAAGCTTTGAAGTAAAGACGTCTCAAAACCCAATTGCCTCTTCCTTACCCTTTCGGGTTTGTGAATGAATCCAACTCATGAAAATTGGCAAGTAAAGTACTCTGCAAAACTTGACTTGCATTGGAACTAGCCATAGACCCGTTCGGGCTTGTCAAGTGCTCCTGCACCTCACTTGTAAAGCTTACAAGTAATGTTGTTCTGAGAACCCGATTGCTCTGTGAGTGCTAGAAAAGACCAATGCTTGATGAAACAACACCTGCACCTACACAAAAACAACTTTTTCCTTGATTTTCAAAAGGGTTAAGACCTGGTTTCAGGGCAAAAGGGCATGAAAAACTAGGTTTCAAGGCAAAAGAAGGGGGGTGCCCATTTTGGCATGCAGGATTCACAAAATGGTCAACATACGTATCACTGAGGAAGAAGTTACCACAACAATAGCGGTAAAAGGAGAAGAATTTGAAGATGAGGATGAATCCCTCATATGCAAAGATGATGACGATGAATGTGATGAAGGGGTATATTATTGCTATCCAGAAGGAGGAGAAAGCATTGATGAATGCCATGGCTCATAGTATTGTGAGCACCCAATTGAGCAGCAAGATGATGGCATCCTCTTGAGGGAGGATGGTGTAATATCCCCAAATACAAAGGAGACCATAAACATGAGCTGCATTAATGTAAATAAATCACCAATGGAATTGCCTAAACTAGCAACAATTAAATTAACTATAGCAACAACTAAATTACATAAATTGTCCATATGGAAAGAAGCGCCACATGTAATACAAGGAATAGAAGTTATATTAATGCAAGTCGTCCCATTTGATGAAATGACACATCATTTTGGAAAGGAGACACGTCATTTTGGAAAGAGGACACATCATTTGATGCAAAGCTATGAAGGGTATTTATAAGAACTTGGTGAAGGAAAAAGATATATATTGAGATTTGATATTCATTCCTTAATCTGAAGTTTAGGCAGCAGCCTCTTCTTTTGTAATTGAGGATGAAACCCTTTGATATCAACCCCTCAAGGACAAAACCCTTTGAGAGTTCTCTATTAGAATATTTATAACTAGAATTCCGCATTGCACATTTGATCATTATACAACATTATTTGTTATATAAATTTATTATTTTGTTAATAAGAACATAATTCTATATTCATTGAATATTATTATTTTGAACTTTAAAAGCGAATTCCGAAAAATCCAAATTAACGTATAATATTCCAATTTGGGATATTACAGTGGTATCAGAGCTTTTCATCCTGCGAGCTTGAGGATTTTGATGAGTTTTATGCATTCAAATCATAAGGTCAACATAAACAACATAAATGATACATGGTTTGACCGGTGGGCCCAAGGGCAAATTCAAGTATATACATTGATGTCACAATTAGTTCAACAAATGCAGCAGTTGAATAACTCGCTAACTAATAATTCTAATGGTGAGGGAAGATCATCACAAGCACAACAAGGTTATACATTTAATAACAGTCATGAAGGACTCCCATCAAGGACTTATGTACGCCCAACCATGCCCACATTCCTTCAACGAGGGGAACCAATACAGGAAGAAGATGAGGCCGAGTTGATTTTCAATGATTTTAATGCATGTCACAATAAATATTTGAATCTTGATCCTATGATAAGGGATGCATTGACATTCATAGATTTTTGTGTTTATATAGGAAATGTGTACTAGAGGAAGATGAATGGCAGCCAAATTCAATCAAACAAATCATCACGGAGCAGCTACCGAAGGAGCATAAAATTTGGATGGTTGACAATGATTTAGGCAACAACCTTGAGTTGCAGGAGCAGCCGATGGAAGTAAACTATTCAGTGTTGAAAAACATCCCAACAGCATCACTCAAAAAATTCTCTGATCCCGAGTTTGAGGCAATGGTCCTTGAACTTGAACAACCAAACAAACGTTGGAATCATCTTATGACAACCATAAATCCATCATATTATCGCAATGAAAAGAGGGATGAATCTTTTATCAAAGATGAACCATTGCTTGGTCTCTATAATAGCACAAAGAAAATATTTGTCTTCATGGACATTGGAGGTGAGTCATTAATGGAGATTGTAGGGGCAGATTTGGTGACAAATGAGCTTGAACAGTGATTAGCAGCCCAAAAAATGATCAATTTGGAGTACGTAAAGGTTCCAAGATCCTTATGCCTAGCCAAGAGCTCATTAATAATTACAGCAATGGTTATAATGGTAGAACGCTGTGGGATTCAAGAAAAACCTGTTGTAATAATCCCTTGCAAGAGAGAACTAATAACCATGCAATCAATTCTACAAGGATGGGGAAAGAAACATCTAAGCTTGGAGCAGATTATGGTTTGTTTTGCCCTGTACTAAAAGATGGGGCAAATATTGAAGATGCATTCTTCGTATCTTTGGTAGCTAAAAGTGGAGAAGACATCCTTATTGAATAGGAGGAAGCTAAAGAAAATGGCAGCAACAACAATATGCCTCCTCGAAGGCATAAAGGCGAAGATGAAATGAAAAGAGTTGCATCATGAGCAACTAAGTTTGAAAGGCATCACACCAAGTATTAAGGAAGGAAGAGAGAGTATCCTCACAAAAGAGGACAAAATTGGAGAACAAGAAAATGATTGAAATATTGGCAATAGAGGAGCCAAGGAATGTCTATTAGAAACCAAAAAAATGAAAAGAAAGATGAAACAAGAAGTGCAAGCTCTTGCACTTAGAGAAGCTTTCCAAATTGGAAATAATGAGCTACTTAAACCATAAGGAATGAAAAAGTAGGAGATGAAAGAGTTCTTTGAAGCTATTATGAAGAGGAAAGATGATAGTGGAGACCACCTATCAATAGAGGTGGAGGAATTGTTTGTAGCTATATTGTAGATAGCCAAGAAGGAAGAAAGTGGAATCATGAAGCACCATAGTCATGTAGTGTTCCTAAATACAAGAAGAGAAGTTCTAGTGAAGGACAAAAAGGAATATGCATTTGCAAGTCATGTTGCATTTCAGTTTTTAGATGATGTAATGTCCCCATTTCCACATCGTTTATGAGCAGGTATTGAAGACCTTTAGTCTACTTTCCCCATAGACTAAAGGATTCATTTTGGGGTTTTATTTTATTAATTAATTATAATTGCCCGAATAGTGATTTTAATCATTTGCTTATATAAGACAGTTTTAGTTGATCAATAGAATATCTTATAAAAGTGGTTTTTACCACTAAGGTATTTAATAGAAATAATTATTGGATTATTGCCTAAAAGTAATTTTAATTACTATTTATTATTTAGGCGATTAATTTAATATTATTTTTGGTAAACAAGGAATGACAGCGTGTAGTGATCAAGGCAAAGAGGAGATATTCTAAAAATCGGCAAGGAGAGTTAAAAAGAAGTATTTGGCCTTCCCAAGGTGGTTCACCCCCCTTTAGGTACAAGAACATGGTGGAGTTCTTTGAAGAATACGCTGAAATTTGATATTGTGATTCTTTATGCTTGAAGAAATATTGGAATGCATGCCCAATAATGTTTGCAGGTTTTGGAGTTGATTATTTGACAAAACGGTGTCTTTTGCCGCCACCTTTGCAAAGGTGGTTTTGACTTGTTTGTGTGGATTTCATGGACAATTTGAGGTCCACTTGACAGAGTTTCATTGCGAGAATTTATTGATGAATATTGTTGAAGTGTGGCATTGACTTTCTATGTGATTTGGCAAGGTTTTCAAGATCTTTTTGAATGGATAAATAAATAATAAATTTTGATTTATTTATTTTTATTTTTGGGTAGATTTTATGAGGGTTTGACTCCATAAATTATGGATTTGTGGCTACTATTTATTGTGTGAATTTTTCCAAGTGTGGCAACTTATTGGGATTGAGGGTTTGATGTTTGAAGGGGTCTAAAACCCTAGTTGAAGGGCAAATATTAATTCTGATTTTTATATGCAGTTTTGTGTTGAACACACAATCTATTGAGAGAGGTGGTGAATCAGTAAATTAGTTAATCCTTGGTTCTTAGAACTTTTAAACAAGATATTCAACGTATATGCAAAGTAAAGAACAGAACAGAGATCACACACATACACAAGAATGCTCAACACCAGATTTTAACGTGGAAACCAAGAGGAAAAAACCACAGTGAGAAAAGCTGCTAGAGGCTACTGTTCTAATCCAACCTCACAGAAAAATGTCTCACAGAAAAACCTCACTGGTTACATTCAAGAGCACCCACTCTAAGGAAGCGTCAACTTCCTAACTGAGCACCAACTCAATTTTTCTGATGGCACCAACCTATCAAAGAAATGAGCTATAACTTCAAAAATTCCAGAAGTGATTCAGAATGAATCTTGTACACTTTTTTGTTACAAGTCTAGTCTGTAAATGCGCCTTAACTGTGTGTCTTCTCGGCTTCTCTACCTTTATCTTTGTGTCTGGATATCTTCTAATCTGACAAACCTTATTTCCTTTGACCCTTTCATGTTGTTTGCATATGTCCTTTTTGGACAATTTTGAGTTAACACTAATGATTTTTGCAATTGCAGTAGAAAGACAGCAACATTCAAATGATTTGTTCATAGCATATATAGACAGATGCATCTTAGGGTTGTCTCTCTATGAAGTGTTCACACTTCAACTTAACCGGTTCAAGTTTTTGATCTGTATTCAATGCGATTTTGACTGCCTCGATTCATGCTTCAAACATCAACATTCAAATTTCTTTACTTTGGCATCTACACTTAACTGCGCTGCTTCTTTGATCACTTCTGGTCTGCATTTAATGTGACTCTGACTTCATGTCTCGATTCATGCTTCAAACAGCAACGTTCAAACGCCTTTACTATCATAGGCATCTGCACTTCTACTTAACTGCGTCACTTCCTCGATCACTTCGATTGAAATATCTCGATTTCCATGAAGATATATCGAGTTCAACACCAGTTCTAGTTGTTCCAATACAGACAGTTGGAAGACATTGATTGCGAGCTTTTTCAAATTCCTTTGTCGTGCTAAGTTCACGTTCTTTTCCTTCTCGAATATTTTCTTATGACCTTTTGACACCTATCAAATGCACGTGCTTGAGTTTACTATCCCATTAACCATTGAGCTCCTTTTCTTCCCTTTTTATATCTCGCTACTTTCTATACCTTGGGTTCGCTTCCGCTCCTATAGATTATCCTCGATATGCTCGATCTTCATCCTTTGTTTTTAGTGTTAAACTTCAGCATGTTGACGTGATCTCATTTTCTTCGGCATCTTTGTAATGCCTTTGTACCGTTGATTCTTGTAGACTTGCTCGATCTTTAACATGCTTTGTCCCTTTGAGAATGGCCTATAAAACTTCCACACTTTATCTTCGGCAAAGTTGCAAGTGACCTCTCTTCGGACAATTTGTTGCAGGATTTTTGTCAAGAGCCTTTCGAGACAATTTATGTAGAATTTTTGTCTGCAAAGCATTTCTTCAGACTTTTTGTCTGCAAGGTTTTTATTCGAACTTTTTGTCCGCAAGACTGCCCTTTGCAACGTGCAAAAGATACCCTTCAGACTTTTTGCAATCTACCCTTCGGCTTTTCTACAAGTGTCCACTTGTCCTTCGGAACTTTTGCAATGGTCCACATACCCTTCGGCATTTTTGAAAAGATCCCTTCGGAAGCTTTTGCAACAGTCCACATACCTTTCGGCATTTTGAAAAGATCCCTTCACAACTTTTGCAACGGTCCACATACCCTTCGGCATTTTGAAAAGATCCTTTCAGAACTTTTGCAACGGTCCACATACCCTTCAGCATTTTTGAAAAGATCCCTTCGGAAGCTTTTGCAACAGTCCACATACCCTTTGGCATTTTGAAAAGATCCCTTCAAAACTTTTGCAATGGTCCACATACCCTTCGGCATTTTGAAACGATCCCTTCAGAACTTTTGCAATGGACAATTTCTACGAATGAATTCTCCAAGACACTATCTCTGAAAGAATTCCAAGTGGCGCTCATTTCCTTCGAAAGCTTTGTTGCGGACAATTTGTCCAACAACGACTTAGTCCATTTTCCCAACAGAATTGCCTTTAGCATTTTCCCGAAAGAATTCCCTTTATTAGTTGCAGGCAATTTCTCCGAGAAAAGAATTCCCACAATCAAATCTGCTCAACTCAAGTCTTCTAGACTTAACCCAATTGCATTTTCTGAGTAAAAGTACTTCACAAACGCGATTTATATCACAGTTCTGCTCAACTCAACCTTTGGCATTAATCCCTGGTCAGTTTCAATCTCAATGACATCAATGACAATTCCATGCTGTCAACTGTCTCTTTGCTCAAATTTCCAACATTTTGACCTAGGGTGACTAGGCTTGGAGTGGTATTTGATCACTTTGAAAGCCGAAAAAGAGCATTGAATTTGTGTGGGTATTGTTGACCATTTTGGTCCTGTAGGGCAAAATCGGTTCCCCCTTTTTTCCCCTGTTGTTTTGAACCAGTCGAAAATTTGATTCTTTGCACAAGTCTAGTTTCTACGGACTCTGCAAGTCTATTTCTACGGACTCTGCTAGGCATTTATACAGACTCCGCAAGGAAGAGACGAGTTCCCACTTAGGCGCAAAATGGACCATTCCAAGTGCCCTTGCGGAGGCAGTTTCCGAACTCAGGTGCCCTTGCAGAGGGCAGGGAACATTTGCAAAGAGGCCATAGAGAAAAGCCAAAAAGGTAAGTTTCTTTCGGAAATTTGTTTAAGGTAAGAGAAGTACCCTTCGAAAGGGTCGTTTTCAATTTTTTTGAAGGGCACTTTTCGAAGGCAGTCGAGAGAAAAGACAAGGACATAATTCCTTCGGACTTTATGTCCGAAGGAATTCCTTTGGACAAAAAGTCCGAAGAAATTCGGAAGGGCTATGAGCAAGAAAGCCAGAAGAAAAGCAAGTAAAAAGACCAAGGCATAAAACGATTTCTTTCGGACTTTTTGTCTGAAGGAATTCCTTCGGACAAAAAGTCCGAAGAAATTCGGGAATAGCCGCGAGAGAAAAGCCTGAGAGAAAATTCCGAAGGTCAAGCAAAGTGGTCGAAAATAAATCTTGTGGACTTTTTGTCCGCAATAAAAGTGGCCGGGAGAAATTCTGCAGGAAAAGTGGCCGCTGGAAAAAATCCGAGGAAAAGCTCCGAAGAAAAGAAGCGAGCGAGACAATTCTTGCAGACATTTTGTCCATAGGAAAATAGTCGAAGAGAAAAGGCCACCGAAGGGCAAGTGCCCTTGCGGGGGACTCTCGGCCAAAATGGACACTTCTCCAAAGCCGAAGGGTCACCTTCCCTTCGGGAGGGTCCAAAGCAAAAGCCCGACCGGAGCAGAAAAGGCCGAAACAAAGGAAAAGAACTGAAGGATTTGCCAAGAACAATGACGTCTCTGGAGCCGTCAATGTCAGGGAAATACACTAACCGTTGGTTTTCAAACGGTGATAGGCCCGCGAACATCAATTTTACAACAGGGAAATAGCCTTTTAATCTTTAAATTCTTGAGCGCCAACCAGGAAAAATCCCAAGCAACAGAACGTGCCACGTGTCCCTTATAAAATTTGGCAGAGCGCGACAAGTGTCTGCATCCGAGTTTCAAAGCTTCTTTCAATAAGCTTCCCTCAGAATTTCGCGGAGGGCGCCAAGTCGCAACTGCGAAAGGTTTTGACATGTTTTTCTAAGAGCAGCGGAACGTGCCACGTGTCCCTTGCAAAGCTCGGTGGAAGCCGACAAGTGTCAACATCTGCGATCTCTCCCTTTTGTTTCGTAAAGACTGTGGTGGGCCCCGAACGTATTGCTAAAGAGAGCAGAAGCTGCCAAGTGTCATCGTCCATGTGAATCCGAATGAGTCCCAAATGTTTTTGTATTGTTTCTAAAGCTCAGCGGAAGCTGCCACATGTCATCTTCCGTAGAACTCTCAAAAGGTGCCTAAAGCTTCTATAAGTTAAGCGGATGCTGCCACGTGTCCTCCCCTGTTTCACAGCGGATGCTGCCACGTGTCCTCGCCTGTTTCATAGCGGAACATGCCATGTGTCACTTATTGAAATCAATGCAAAGCAGCGAAAGCAAGCGGGAAGAACAAGAACGAATTGCTGAGGATGACGGACTTGAGGACATCAAATTTGCGGCAATGAAGTAGTTGTTGATCTTCGCAGACTTAAGCGCGAACCCGAAGGAATTCAAAGGCTTAAGGCCAAAAGAAAGACAAAGCCAGGAAGGGGCAAAAGGACCAAGTGCAGAAACGAACAAAACAGTCCAGGTGGCAAAGAGAGGTGTCAACTCAAGGATTTACTCCTGTAGTTGGAACAGTGCTCACCAAGTGGTCATCAAATGGCGCAAACAGTAAGCGGCGCAGACTTTTTTCTTCACTTTGCATTAATGAGTAGACAAATCACGTAAATATCTGGAAAGAGCAGTCTTTTTTGCAGAAAAGAGGAGCGGCCCATGCTTTCACATTAATGTTTGAATGCCAAAGTCAAGACCGGCGATTACACAGCATGCTTCTAGCAAGCCTCTTCTAGAAGAATGACATTAGCAACAGTGACTTCCTCTTCCCGATGCTCTCAGCGCACATGGGCCACTTGTCAAAGGGCGCCAAAAGTCTTTTTTCAAAAAGGGCGCCTTTACTTCTCCTCTTTCTATATATTGTAAACTTCTCATTTTTTGAGGGGAGGATCTCTTAGCCCGTAAGTCAAAGCTCTGCCCAAAAATCTCGCGGGCTTGTAAGGTAGAACTCTGTCGGACTTTACCTTGAAGCAAGACTTAGCAATTTTTACCTCTATTTGAACTTGCACTCATGCATGTCTATGTTCTTCTTTTTGTGTCAAGTCATTTTCTTTTGTGTTTTTCACGGAACAATTCCAGCATGTCTAGTGCATTGTGAAGTTTCTTCTTCTGCAGGTCTGCCAGAAGTATCTACAGCAGGAATATAGGCGCATGTGAATACGCTGCCAAAGTGTGTCTCAGAACACCTTTGATAGTTCTTCCTCCCTGTATCTCTATGAACCCTTGACTCACTGATACAAAAGAGTTTCCCACATCAAATGAAGTGTATGGGAGCTTCTTCTTGGTGAAAAGTGTATGCTCGGGTTGAGTGGATCAACTTTTCAGTGTATCACCTATTAGTTTAGGTTTAGGTTTTGTTTTCAGCATCCTTCTCCCTTTTCATCTCCCCTCCTTTTTTATTTATTTGTTAGCAGTAGGGAATCCAGGACCTAAAAGATACATCAAAGGGAGCTAGCCCTTATCTAGAGACTCTCCCCCCAGTTTTGCCAGGCCCACAGGCAAGAGGGGAGTTTCCATTTTGACGTGTGGAAGGCAAAAGCTCAGCCTCCTGTCAAGAGTGCAATCCACTACGTCAACAGGTATTTATGGTAAATTATTCATGATTTTTTGCAAGGGTTTGAATGAGAATTGGTAAATATTCAATTGTTGTTTTATGCATAAAATCAGATAATTTTCAGCAAGATTAAATCTGATTTTCATCCCCATCCAAGGGGTAAAAAGGTACAAAATTTCTATTTTCAATTCATGAATTATTTTGGATCATTTTGAGGTGACATTTGCTCAACGTAATTGTTGGAAATTACCTATCTATTTATTGCATATTGGTGCCAAGGGTTTGGAAGCAAATTGCATGTTTTTGAAGCATCTCTTTGAGCTAAGGTTTGCTGATTTTGCTAATTTCAGAATTCAGAATTTTATGGATTTTAGGGGTAACCCTTATTTGGTCCTTTGGCCCAAAAAGGGCACATTACAGATGAAGAGGTTGATCCAAAGAGCATTTGGATAAAGGAAGGTGAACAGTGTCACACACATGACATAGAGGGAAAGAATGAGAGTGTAGCTGTTGTCGTGGGCCCAAGCATGTGTAGAGGAGAATGAGATTACAGCTGAAATCTCACTAGAGGAAGACCATTACAAATTTGGAGCAAATAATGAAAAAGGTGAAGAAAGGTTGGAAGGAGCAACATTCCAAAGAGAGGTGGATGAATTCTTTGAAAACATCCTAAAGGCAAAAATAACAAAGGAAGATGTTATTATGACAAAGGTATTGGATTTGTTTGATACTGCAATGATAGCAGCAAAAGAAGATGACATGAAGGCTATCCTAGAGATAGCAGTGGAGATTATGGGTAATCATGTTGATACCCAAGGACGTTGAAATTTTTAGTAAGAGAATTGTAAAAGAAGTAGCGGATGAAGAATACACTTGGAAGGAAAGAGTATGTAGTATTGAAGAACACTTGGTCGAGGTGGATGGATAGAGGTGGGTCAAATCCCACAAGGGGATGGAGAGACAAAGAGAAAGAGAGCAAATTGGAGGAGATGGAGGGATTGTGCCCAAGCAATGGGCAAGGGAAGGAAAAGGTTGATCATAGTTGGGCGGAGGATGGTCTATGGTTCAACAAATGGCTAGAAAAGAAAAAGGGAATTGAAAGAAAAAGTTTGAGGTATCTCACATGGTGGAAGGGAACACAGTGGCTTTATGCTTCAAGTCAAAAGGATGGTTCTACCATCTAGTCCAAGATTATATGATGCAGGGGCATTTGGGTCCTCAAGCAATCTTACATCAGCCAAAAATATAAGTAGGTAACAATAAGTGGGGTTACATCTTGAATGTTAGAAGGTTTGTGGTATTCTGAAAACTTTAGTAGGTTTGCAGTACATCTTGGTTCCTTAGACCATTGCTATAAGTTGTCACACACTCTTCTTCAGTGGCACAATGCCTAAAAACATGAATTGCAATTGTTAATGCACTCTACTATGCACCACACCATCTCGCAGCATGCATACAACATCTAAACGATATAGGCAAGTGGCACAACACCTAAAAATCTAATCTAGAGCTATAAATCAACATAGAACTATAAAAAGAGCTACAAAGATTGAAGTAACTAGTGGATTCGTAGGATGCATCGAAATAACCTATGGAAATCATTTAACAACTCAAGTCTTACAGCGTTGTTATAGTTTTGCATGAAAATCGTAAAACTGCTACAAGCCTTGCGGTAACATGCAAATTTACAAGGACCTTATCATCATTCTAAAGCCATCTACCAAAACAAATCTTATCGCACTGTCGTTTTCCCAAAAAATGCAAAATACACTATAGGCTCTACGGTAACTCATGGTTCTATACGAAGCATATTGACATCATTTTAAGTCCATCTATCAAATTAGTTTATAGTGCAAGTTTATAGTTTGTTTCCACATAAGCTCTTTTTTGTTGATTTAAAACATGTGACCTATTCAATAATTATGTAATTCATAGTGAGCCATGGTGATGTGATATGGAACATGTGATGTGTTATTGACATTGGGAATGTATTGCACATATAATAATTGTGATGCATAGTGATGTGTTATGCTCATAGATTACATACTTGGTAAGTACTCGTTGCGTGGCCAAGTACTCACAGAGTTTGCAGCTGGACGAATACTCGTAAGAAATAATCGTGGAGAGTTTTTTTACTGTAGGCGAGTATTGGCGCAGTACTCATTGCGATTACTTGTGAATACTCGTGATTACTCAACGAATACACCCCTATCCTTGCTTGCCTGCCTACCTCTATATAGATATGGGATATGGGATATGACCAATCCTCTCTAAAGAGCCCCACCCCCGCCTATATGATAAAGTGATAAAGTCGTTGATCAGTTGGATAGACACGATATGGACAACTTGACTATTGGGCACCCTGGATGGATCTACCAATCAAACCCACCCGATAGGGAGGTGAGGTTTGATACGAGACAACTAGAACTATTGGGCACCTGACTTCCTCTACCGATCCCCTATCTATCCATCCCATCCCCTCCCATCTATATAGAGGGGGAGGCCAAAAAACCTAGACCCTATAGTTGGACAACTTATGGCTCGCATATCCCCCTATGCCCTATATATAGATATGGGCCCCCCTCTCTATATATATGGGGAGCCCCTCTATATCTAAACTCAACTCAACTCAACTCTATATGGTTGGGGGGTTGGGGGTGGCCCTAATATAGAGTCTTTTTGGCCCTCCCTGCTCCCTATATATCTAATCTTATCTATCTAGGGCTGTCAGCCCCCATATCTATCTAATCCTAATCCCAATCCAATGGCCCCCTATGTCAAATCAATAGGAGTCGCGCATATCTAGAGCAACCCCTCAGCTTCCCAAGCACAACTGGAATTGGGCCTATCTATCCATAGGCTCCCGAAGAAAGCCTAGATATAGATTACTAATTATCGAGGGCCTAGCCCAAATAGGGCCCGCATACTATTCCCAAATAGATATATAAGGCAAGGGATGGATTCACCCGTGTACTATTCCTAGATAGATATATAGGGAGAGGGAACCACCAATCATATTACGTATATAATCCATCATGACATTCCATGTTTATAATCCATCACCACATTCTAGAATTGTATCCAGGCAAACAAACATCATGTTACATATATAATCCTAATCCTTCCTACTCTACTAAGGGTTCTCTCTCGACCGATGGGGTCAAGGGCAAGGGGCACTCGATAGAAGGCCCCCCTTAGATAGATATAGATAGGGGCCCACGAACTACTATAGCTTCCTTCTCTCTCCTGACATTCTATTCTATATTATATGGGGCCTCTTCCTCTCTATAGAAGTCCCTCTCTAGAGTAGAGTAGTGGAGATGGGCTAAAGTGTATGGTCCGATCTGGTCACTCACACTAGATTCGTTGCATGTCGTGCCATCTAGATCTTGATGGTCCACTGCATATCAAATGGATGATGGATGATGGGTGCATTATAAAGAGAGGGGGACCCAATGTTCACTACTCTCTCTGTATATGGGTATTCGCTACTCCATCTATATATAGATGGGGGAGGAGGGCACATAGGTGGGCCCTATATATCTATATGGGCCACTGCCCTTCTTCTCTACCGAATGGAGAAAGCATATAAGCATCCCAACCACATACGTTCATCAATCAACCGATTGTCTTCCTAGTGCTCATTCCGATCAAGCCATATAGATCTATAGGGCCCTATATCTCTATTCCATTCCCTTCCTCCACTGCACTCCTAGTTAAGTGGTTAAGTCTCCATACCACAATTCACCGACTCCGCCTCCACACTTGATTGTACTGACCTCAACATCATGAACTATAATTTGGTTCAATTGTATCATCAACTGGCCAAGCCCTGAATCAATCAATGAAGTCGATCGAAGCCCATAGCCCATATGGATAGGAAAGGGCAGCTATATGTTATAGCTTCCCATCCATTATATAGATAGGGGCATGAAGAAGGTGTCATGTCTCTAGGCGAGATAATCTATATGCCCTTCTATATTCTATTATATTTGGGGGTGGAGATGCCCAACTCATGCAGAATGATTTAATTTATATGCCAGAGCCAGAGATGCAGTATATGGCAAAGATACCCAATTCGGTTCAAAGATGCGAAATGATCTGATCTACAGAGATGCAGAATGATTTGATCTATATGCCATGCTATATGTCATTCGTAAATGCAATATCTATAGCTCTCTTTATATGGGGTGCCATATCTGTGATCCAGTCAAGATATATAGGGAGGGGGGATGGCCAAAACAACTCCCCATATATAGAGGGGGGGGTGCCAGTTATATATCCTCCTCCCCAATGACTTTGATCCCGAGGGCAGCAAATGCGTGAGTTATGGGGATACAAGTAAACCTATCCGAGCAACCGAGGTGAAGGGTCAGCTCCAACATAGATATAGATAGGCCATCAACAAAATCTATGTTGTGCCACCATATCCATATAGAATATAGACCCAATGAAACTATATACTTTGGGGATTGGATATATATATATATATGGGTCAGTTGATAGTATTGCCATTAGGTCTTATTGCCTTGTGCCAATAATCGCCAAACCTGTGGAAAACAAATTTCGCAATTAGAATGAGTACAGAAGTCAAGATCGTGCAAAGAACACTACAAAATGCACACAAAACATTGCAAAAATGCAGAAAACACATGGAAATGTCTTTTATAATCATGCATGCCCCCACAATCAAATCACATAGCATTTGGAGCGAATCGAAGGGAGCAAATTTAAACAAACTCGATTTCCAAGTTAGTTTATTTGTTATTTTTTTTTTTCAAGCGTATAAATTCTTTGTAATTTATTTGTAGACATATTTAACAAATTTAAATGCATTCCATTCAATTCCATAATTGTTATTCATGATTTATGCATGTTTTTCATAATTTATGAATAAAATTGTTTTTTTAATGTTTACGTAAAAATGTATGGTTTACGTTTATTTTAGATGTCATTTTTCAATTTTTTAATATTTTGTCATATGCATAAGCCCTAGGGTTTAGTGTTTACATTTACAAGTTTATAGTATAAGTTTTTTTTTTACAAATGTTGTATTTTAATTTTTTAAACCTTTTTTTCTAAATTTTTTAAAATGTTGTTTTGAACATGTTGCAAGTTTACCATTTGTATACAATGACATTTGGTGCTGCATCAGTGTCAAAATTAGTCAATGGTAGTCATTTGGCTCTCGCTAATGCTTACAGCGCTACTTAGAAGTATGCCATACAAGTTGGAACATCTTAGTCGACTATGATTTGTATGTTTTGATCGAAGAAGATTTCTAGAAGCATCAATCACTTCAATTACCATCTTGCATGCATTGTTTGGTGCAATGTCACACCTTGTCTCAGTACAACAGAAGAGGCAAAATGAGAGATCATTTTAGAGTTTGCATTGTTGGAAGAAAAGAAAATAGAGAAGGCAAAGGTACAAGTAGCCTTAACAACAACAATTGCTCCCACATCGACAGAGGAAATTGAGGTATCTATGACAAAAATTGTGGGCTCTAGTTATGGTCCATGCATGCAATGTATATCCACCTCATCTAATTCGAGCAAAACCCAGATACATAACTTTTTGTACCTAGAAACATACCTTAGACATAGCATTCGCTGTAAGGTACAACATAGAACAAGAAGGCGCGTGTGGAAGCAAATAAGGCATGTGCAAATTTTTAATATTTCAACAACTTTCCCTTCAATGTGGCAAGGAGCTCATACTAGGAATATTTGGTGACGGCATTAATAGTTGAATGGAAAAGGGTACAACGCACACTCTCCAAGAGATTTAAGTGGGAGGTTGCTCCAGGATGCAGTTGAAGATGCAAAATCAATTATGGAAGATCAAAGGAGGTTGTGGCGAAAGTTTGGATGCACTATTCTTTCCAATGGGTGGACGAATGGAAAGAACCGTACCTCATTAATTTTTTAGCAGCTTCAAATGGTGAAATGGATTTTTTGAAGTCAATTGATGCCTCTAACAAAATAAAAAATACATAACCTTTGATCCTGATGTTCGAGGAAGTTGTCTTAGAGGTGGGCATCGAGAATGTTGTGCAAGTTATCGCTAACAATGCAACAGCATATGTGGCAGCTGGAAGAATTCTTAAGAAGAGGCATCCATCACTCTTTTGGACCCCTTGCGTGGCCCATTGCTTTGACATTCTTTTGGAGGACATAGGCAAAATTGATTAGGTGAGACCAATTGTAGAAGCCAGAAACATCACCAAATATATTTATAATCACCCTTGGGTTCTCAGCTTGATGAGAGATCACACCAATGGAAAAGAACTTATGCGAGCAGGTGTCACAAGGTTTGCAACAAACTTCCTTACATTGCAAAGTATTTGTAGTTTGTTGACATCTTTGAAGCAAATGTCTGTGAGTCAAGCATGGGTGGACTCATCATATTCAAAGAATGGAGACAAAGTCGCAAAGACAGTTTTTAATGAGGTCTTTGAGAAGAGAGCTATAGAGATCGTCAAAGTAACTTCAAATTTTAATTTAAATTTCAAGTCAATTCCTTTATTTTCAAATTTTTAAAGTATTTACTTTATTTGTAAATTTGAAACTTTAATTTATTTGTAACTTTGTAGGTATTGAGCCGTTATTCAGGGTTTTGCACTTGGTGGATGGGGAGCAAAACCCAAAGGATTACATTTATGAGGCCATGAATAGGGCCAAAGAGGCCATCCAAAACTTTTATAAGGGGGAATAGTAACAGATTTGATCCCATTTAGGAGTTGATTGATCGAAGGTGGAACAATCAACTCCACCAACCCATCCATGCAGCGGGATACTACCTTAACCCCAAGTTTTTTTACTCCGATGGTTTCACAGATACTAATGGGGAAATTATGGAGGGCCTCTCAACATGCATTGAGAGTATGGCACCTAAGGTTGAGGTGAGGGACCTCGTTATTTTAGAGTTACATAACTACAAGTAGGTTAGAGGGTGGTTTTTTTCTTCAGCACTAGCTATCCGAGAGATATCCACACAATCACTAAAGGAAAAAAAAGTCTTTACTTGTACCTTACAAGTTACAAATCTACAATTATTAATAATTTAATTACTTATAAACTTTTCAATATCTTGTTTATAGGTTCGTGGTGGGAAGATTGGGGTGGAAATACCCCAAATCTTCAAAAGCTAGCCCTTCGCATTTTATCTCAACCTTGTAGCGCTTCTGGATATGAACACAGTTGAAGTTTGTTTGACGCCATTCACACGAAGAAGTGCAATAAGTTGAGTCAATGATGCCTTTATGACCTGGTTTTTCTGAAATACAACCTTCGACTTCACACAAAAAAAATTGAGAAAACATCACAGGAGCCTATTGATTTAGATGAGATCGATCCCTACAGTGACTGGACTGCATAGAACGATAAGACCCCCTTGTTCACAGAGGACAAGATTGTTGATTTTGAGAGGCAAGCTATGGAAAGTACAAGTTGTGGTGCAGCAGAAGGAGAGATTGGATTGGATGACATCCTTGTACATGTCAAAGAGAAGGAATCACAGCCATCTGCGTATCAAGGTGGAGCCATAGGCTCAACATTCTAAGCAAAGCGAGGAGGGGCAGCCAAGTGTGAGGACTAGACTCTCTCAGTCTCCCTTAGTTTTCACTAGGGCAAGGAAGAGAAAATTGTAGATTATTGTAATTAGTAGATTCTTGTATAGGTATCAGTTTATTGATGACAATTGTATTCGCATGAATCATGATTATGCAATTTTGTACTCTATTTGTATTCAAATCTGATAGAAAACACTTCCCCAACATTTTACAGACTCATTTGATATATTTTGTAACTGTAATTTATATAAATTTATATTTTTTTAATAAATTTAAGTATTTTTTTGAGTTATCGAGTACTAGCGAGTGGTTGTTGCATATTCATTAAGCAAACTTTCTACGAGTTGGGCGAGTATTGGTCGAGTATGGGTATATAAACTATGGTTACAATCATTTAATGATTGTGGTTGGTTCATGGTGATGTGTTTCCAACACTTCCCCAGCGTTTTACAAACTCATTTGATACATTTTGTAACTGTAATTTATTTAAATTTATGTTTTTTTAATAAATTTAAGTATTTTTTTGAGTTGTCGAGTACTGGTGAGTGGCTGCCGCATATTCACCGAGTAAACTTTTTGGGGGTTGGGTGAGTACTAGCCGAGTATGGGTATGTAAACTATGGTTACAATCATTTAATGATTGTGGTTCATGGTGATGTGTTTCCAATACTTAATGATAGCGGCATTAGTGAGTAGTTGAGAGCATTAACGTAAGTAGATGGATCGCGTATCTATATAAACACATCCCTACACTAGTGAGAGTAGTATTTTAGAGAGTTGGAGTTAGAAGCCTTCTAGAGAAAGAGAGAAACCAGATCAATTCAAGCAAATATTTGTGCGAGTCATAGATCTGAGAGGGTGAAATGTTGTAACACATCTCATTTTAAGACTGCGGTAATTTTGAAAGTCTGTAATCAGACTCTCATGTGTATGCAAGTTTTAATGCCTCATTGATATCAATAAAAGACATTGTCAATGCATTAAGCATATTGTTTTCGTGGGTAGGACTACAAGTCGGTCCATTTGTTGTGTTAAATTTGCGGGCTATGTGCTCTAAGGCTGTCCTTCATTGGACCCCCTAACTACGACTGCATCAAAGGGAATATGATTCTAATACCCGAGGGCATCTTGGCTACCAAAGATAGAATATTAAAGAACCAGTTTCTTACAGAATATTTGGTGCAATGGAAAGATCTTCCTATAGAGGATGCTTCATTGAAGGGACCGGACATACTTCAACACCCTTTTTTGTTTACTTGATTAGGGACCAATCAATTCAAGTAGGGCAGAATTTTAATGAGCTGAAAATATCTTACGAAAATATTAAAAACTAAAAAATAAAGGATGTTAGTGATAATATCCATGCGGAAACAAAGAAAGGATATTAGAGATGACATCCATACAAATAAAGGATAAGTCTAAGTCTACATGATATAAAGATATAATTTGTCATGCAAATAAAGGATAAGTTTGCATGATATATATAAGATAGAATTTGATCTAGTCTAGTTAGCTACATTGTTAAGAGATAAGGTTTAGTCTGTTTGGGAAATTAGAAAGAAAAAAGCCATGCGCATAAATTGATTTGTATGCAAAGGCTATAGATAGAATTGTCATAGGAACTTTTAGATTGCTTTATGATGAGGCAAATATTAGTTATTTTTTATAAGTAGTCAAGACAGTCTGTAAAAGAGGATTATTGATTATTGATTTGTGAGAATGGAAATTGTGCGAACTGGTTAAAAAAACACTTCTACATAGGAGATTGGTTGTCTTCAAAATTACTGGCTTGCCTATTAGCTTGGGTTGTTTAGATTATTGGTTGTACCCAGATTTTAGTTTCAGTGTATTTATTCTGCCATAAAAATAGGTTTTATGCTGAACTATAAAAAATAATGTTTCAGTTTCTTTTGGGAAAGTTTTCGTTTCCCAAGTTGTGAGTTTCAGAATTTCAGGATATTAAATTTTAGTTTGGCTCATAACAAAATTATAGGGAGTGTCAATCATTTTTGCTATTTGAATATATCACCAAATGAGGGTGAAGACATATGACACACTCAAGGCCACCTTTCGAAATCATCATAGCCACTACGAGTTTCATATGATATCTTTTGGGCTATCCAATGTGTCAATAACATTTCAAGGTACAGTAAATAAAATTTTGATCCTTACTGGAAAAAATTCATTCCAGTCTTCATTGGTGACATTCTTAATTAAGGAATGAAGGAACATTTGCACAATATAAAGATTGTATTGGAACTCTTTTGGCTTATTTCGTATGGTGAAAGAATTGAAATGCAAATTTCCAAAAGATGAACTTGGGTACTATTGACAATTTTGACCCTACATGTCAAAATTGCAACCTCTATCATTCAAAACTTTGCTTAAATATGTCTTTCGAAGAAGGGGAAGAGGACCAGGCCGAGGGGATACTTTGAAAAGGCTTAAGACGGAATTCCTTCGGACTTTTGTCCGAAGGAAATACAAGAGGAATGGTCCATTACAGAAAATCTTAAGGACTATTTTTCAAAGGCCGAATGACTTACATTTTTCTCGAAGGGTGCTCAGGAAGGCCCTGTTACGATTCCGAAGGGACATTACAAAAATCCCGAAGGGTAATTGCCCTTTGGGAAAGTTCAAAAACAGAGGATCCGAAGGGACATTTCCTTCAGACTTTTTGTCCGAAGAAATTGTCTGCGAAAGAGATGTCTGAAAGAAAAGTCTTTTGGAAAAGCCGGAGGGTTCTTTCAAAAGCCCGACGGGCAATTTCGTGTGCCAAAGGGACAATTCAAAAATCCGAGAGGACCATTTGCAAAAATCCAAAGGGTATCTACCCTTTGGAAAGGTTCATTTACATAAGCCCGAAGGGTTACTTCCTTTCGAAAAGAGGCATTTGGAAGCTTCTAAAGGGTCACTTTCCCTTTCAGAAAGTTCAAGTCAAAAGACCTAAGGGTACATGCCTTTTGAAAGAGGACATTGGCAAGAATCCGAAGGATATCTAACCTTAAAGAAGGTTCACTTCACAAACTTCAAAGGGAATGCCGAAGGGTTCATTCAGTTTCCAAAAGGTAATTACAAAAATCTCGAAGGGTATGTGCCCTTTGGGAAGGTTCATTGCAGGAATCCCAAAGGGTATGTGCCCTTTGGGAAAGTCACTACAAGGAAAGGCACAAGCAGAAATAAAATGGCACGGACTTTTTGTTTGAAGACAAAGGTGATAAGCAAAAGACCGAAACAATTCTTTCGGGCAATTTGCCCAAAAGAAAGGACAGAGCAAAGTGGTAGAGCTTCAGACTTTTTTTCCGAAGATGAATATCCAAAGGAAGGAATCGGAAGAGGGAAAGCCCGAGAGAATTCCCGTGGACAAATTGTCCGTGGGAAAAAAGAGAAATACATGAACAAGAAGTCCGAAGGAATTCCTTCGAACAAATTGTCCAAAGGAATTCCTTCGAAAGGTTTAAACAAGGGAAAGTGAAATGGACAAGAAGTCTAAAGGAATTCCTTCAGACAAATTGTCCAAAAGAATTCCTTCGAAAGATTTATCCAAGGAAATGTACAAAGAAAGGCTCGAAAGGATAAGTCTCGGACTTTTTGTCTAAGGAGAGAAGTCCGAGACAATTCCCGCGGATAAATGACTTGACGGATAGTCCGAAGGGAAGAGGCCAATAGCCCAATGGATAAGGCCATAGAAAGGGAACAATAAACAGTAAGTCCGAGAAAGATAAAGCCAAAGGAAATTCCATAGGAAAAATATAGCGTGGACAAACAACAGAACATGCATAGAAACAAAGAGCCAAACAAAGCGAGGGATTTCAACAACCATAAACAGAATTAGACATGTCCAATATGTGTAACCATTTTAAACACGACACATTCAGTTCTAAAACGGAGGCTCACTTTGCATGAAAGACTCAAATTGTTTAACATTGGAGAGCTTAACGTGATTTTCATGCATGCACTCTTGTTAATCCAGGGTTTTCAAATGTTCCAACAGTTCAAACGGAATTCTAAGTTCGGCATTAGCATTGTTTTCAAGCAAAGAGAAGCCTTTCAAATGTTCCAACAACTCAAGAAGAGTTCCATTTTTGGAGGTGGGCGTGGATTTCATACATGTTGAAAGAGCAGCGCAAGATGAGCCCACCGTCTATTTTTCAACGCCAAAGGATTTTCATGCAAGACAAAAGACAAGAAAAGACAACTTTAGAAGGCTTTGTTATCTTGGCATAACAGAAATTGAACTTGGGCTAATGAAAGAGTTTTCTTCTATTTTTAACACCAACCTCTTGGCTGTTGTGTATATTTCAATATAAGTTGGTTTTTCAGCGTTGAATTGTATCCCTCTTTTGGCAAGACAAAATTCTACCAAAGATTGAATTGTAACTTTTTTTCAAATTAATAGAAAGACTGTTGTTTTCATATTCCAGCTATTGGTATAGTGTATTTATGTCATTGATTTGCATAAGTGAAAGTTTTCTTCCTTGTCAAGTCTTGATTCTTACCTAGGTACTAACTGGTCAGATTATGCAGGTCATGTTCCGTGTTTAATGTCTTTTGATTGAGTTTACAGTGGATGCAAGTGGCTAGTTAGTGCCTTGAATCAAGTATATTCCATCATTTCCCTCAAGCTTTGATCACAAGATAGAACCTTTTCATGAAATACTTATGTATATTGGTCAATTGGAGTTGAAGGTTCAGCCTTTCTTTTATCTAAATCAGTGTTTTGAAGAGCTCCAATTGAGTGGATCAACCAATCATTCAAGTGTATCACCATCATTAGATATGATTTTTTTCAAGTTTCTCTCTCTTTTTCCAGACAGTTTGTAGCGTAGAGCAAGGATCCTAATTGATACACCAAAAGGAGCTAGCCCTTAGAATCTAGAGATTCAATCCACTGATTAGGTCACCCACAACTTAGGATTGTTTCCATGTTTCAACAGACTGTGAAGGCCTGAAACTACCTTCACAGGGTGCAAGTCTAATTGACAACAGTTTTTGGCACGCCTGATAGGACCAGTAAAAAAATCTTTGGCTGATCTCAAGAAGTTCGAAGATGAAGAAAAGCGTTTATAGTATAAGAGAATATCTATCTTCATCACAAGCTAAAGATTCTTCAAGTTGCAGAGTTCATAGCATCATTCAGGCAACTCTTTCATGCCAAAAGTTACCACAAGGTCAGCAAGCAAAGGTATTCCTTTTGAATTTATATCTTATAAGAGATCAAGATTTAGGAGGGCAAAACCATATCCTCAAAAACAGTATTTGCCTCCTGATCATCCTACTGTTCTAAGCACTACAATCCCCACTATCCAAATGGCCCTTAGAAATCAATTGTTTGCTCCATTCAATAGAGGTAGCCCACTGAATTTAGCCCAGTTTGATGACATTCCAGTGTCTGCCCTCAAGAGTATCTCATTCTTCTCAGGAGAAAATCAAACAACCCCTATTGAGCATATCCAAGATGTTGCTAATCTCTGTTCAGTCTATAATGTAGTTGAGGACAATGTTGCTATTAGATTGTTGGTTGCCTCCTTCAAAGGAAAAGCATTGCAATGGTATAGAAATCTGCCACTTAATTCCATCTCTACCTGGGATGAATTAGGTGCAGCCTTGGTCAAGCAATTTGAAGATAAATCTGATCACCTATCTTTAGTTGAGCAATTGATCATCATAACATGGGCTCCTCATGAGTTCATATCTAATTTTAACCTCAGATTCCAAAAGACATGGATCAAAATACCTGTGTTGGTAAGGCCATCCTCTGAATATGCATTTCTGTACTATTTGAAAGCCCTTAATTCTGACATTAGTGTGATGATACAATCAATGGGTGGTACTCCCTTGCCAGGTGCTTATGAGATTGCAATAAGAGCATAAAACAGTTTGATACAAGCTGGAAAGCTTTCTCCAAGACCTCCAATGCCTATAGTTCTAGAAATAAGTTCCATACCAGCCCCTCAAATTTCTCAAGTTCCATCCTTAGCTGCTATTCCACCACCTCCAACTCAAATTGTAGCCCCTACTAGTCAAGCTAGTGAGATAGGAGAGTTAAAAAGTTTGCTTCAATCCTTTGGGAATGAAGTAGTCCAACTCAAGAGGCAGCGATTTCAGTCTAATAGGCCTTATCCGCAGCACAACCAAAATACCTATCAGCCCTTTAGAGATCAAAGGCCTCCTTATCAGGGTTTCAGAGAGAATAGACTACCATATCAAGCACAAGGAGCCATAACTCCAGCTAAGCCATATGCTGCCCTTGATCCTAATGTTCCTTCCACTTCAAAGGCTATTGTTCCCACCCCACCTCAAAACAACATGATGCAGGATTCAAGCTGGCAGTCCTCAAATCTCAATGATGCTCAAAACCAAGCTTTAGTATCACAGAACATCACTATGCCACAAATGACACAAAAAGAGTTTTTTTTTCAAGGAGGTCAATACCAAGATACAGGTTTGGCATCACAAAGAGAGACTCATCAAGTTCAAGGGCAGCCTAATGCCATTAATGTAAATCGGCAAGTAGATGATCAAGTTGCTTTTACTCAAGGTGTTGAAACTAACAAATCAAGTGGTCAAGTTGCAACTGTAATTAGAGCTAAAAGAAGAGCCATTGAAGAGACTCAAGAGGTGACAAATGCTTCAAGTACTCTTAGAATTGTTTTTAAAAGTACAAAAGAGCAATTTGTTGTCCCTACAACACAAAAAAATCAATGTATAGCGGTTGGTAAGGTTCATCAACTACCTCTAGTTCGTGAACAACCAGTGCTTCAGAAGGTACAACCAAAGGTTAATGTTGACACTATGGATTGCACCCTCTGGAAGGAGACTTAGCTCCCTTCCTCCACACGGCACAATGGAGACATTCCTCTTGCTGTGGGTGGCAAACTTGAGGGATGAATCTCTAGATTAGGGGCTAGCTCCTCTTGATGCACCTTGAGGCCCTGGATTTCGTACTGCTAACAATGGGGGGGTGAAAATAGAGAGATACTAAAAAATAGAACCTAAATAATGTGGTGATGCACCAAACTGGTTTGTCTACTCAGCATTGACCTACACTTTACACCAGAGAGAAGCAAACATACACTTCATTCGAATGAGAACCTTTCCTACATCAGTGTTTCAATAGGGGATCCTATGGAGATATAGGGAGAAAGAAACTACCAGAAGTGTTCTAAGACACACTGTTGGACAGTCTATTCACCTACACCTATACTCTGAGTTGGACACTTCTCGTTGACCTGCAGAGAAGAATTCACAATACACTAGATATGTTGGTATGAATTTATGAAAGCATTAAAGGAAATGACTAAACATAAGATAAGACCATAGACATATGCAAAAGTGCAAGCTCAATGGAGGTAAAATGCTTCTTTTGATTCAAGGTAAATTCTTCAGGGCTTCGCCATACAATGCTGAGAGAGATCCTTTCTCAAAATGAGAAGTTACAATTATATAGAGAGCTTGGAAAACAGATCATTGACCAATCAAGGGAATGAAACCCTTGATGTATTAAACACTCATGCAGTGACCACAAGCCCATGCTGCTACCGTCTCTTCTTAATTGCGTATGTGAAAGCCAAGCTGTAGGTGCTTAAGTCGCCGCCCTTGTTGTCCGTGCTTGCAAGAGCATGGGTTACTTTTCCTAGCAACCGACAAGGCCATCCCCCAGTTATGTTGATTGGGCCATGCTCTCTTCAATGCTGAGCGCAATTGGCTCTTCATTAATGGCAAAACAAGAAAACATGGGTCGCCCTCTTCAATGTTCGCAACCAATCCATTTATTGGTTTTCGATAGACTATTTCACCTAAGTGCATTAAATTTTCTTGCTGATGACCTCTGTGCCACCTGCCCTAGTCTGGCTCATCCTTGGATCTACACTTTGACTTGTTACGCCACTTGGAGGGTTTTGAGCTTTTGTCTTATATGCGCGTGCCGAGTTCTGGGTTACCCGCCTTGTTTTCTCCTTTGCTATTTCCCCCCTTTTCTGGGCAATTCAAGCTCTCAGCGCTTATTATTTCCTCCCGAGCTCCTTTCTTTGCTTGCTCACTCATTCGTTCCTCAGGCTCTCGGGATTTTGAATTCTTTCAGACATTTTGTCTGAAGGAACTCTCCTTTTATAAGTTTGCACTCTTTGACTTTCTTTGGCAGGCCTTCTTTTCTGAGTTCCTTTGGCCAAAATGTCCAAAAGAATTCAATCGGACATTTTCAAAAGAATTCTCCTTTGATTACTTCCCAACGGCTAGCCTATCACCTTGAAATTGACAATCATGGACCCATCATTGGACATTTGGATCCCAACGGCTAGCTTATCACCTTGAAATTGACGTTCACGGGCCTGTCACCTACTAGGACAATTCCTTCAGCATTTTACAAACAAACTTTTCCGAAGGGAAAGTGACCCTTCGAAAAAAATGAAATGGTCCACTTTCATAACTAAGTGCCCCCTGCAAGGACACCTACCCTTCGGACTTTTGGTCTTCCGAATTTTTCAAACTTTTTGTGACTATCGAATTTCTTCGGACAAAATGTCTGAAGGAATTCCTACGGACATTTTGTCCGAAAGAATTCTTCCTTGACTTTTCTTCCTTGGTTTTCCTTCGGACAAAAAGTCTGAAGGAATTCTCTTTTAGCCTGTCACTTTTTTCGAAGGACAAGCTCCTTTCGGGCTTTCTGTCTTATCCCTTTGCTCCAACCATCTGCCCTTCACGAGGTTAATTCGAGCCCAAATTTACCCTTCAGACTTTTGAAAAGGTCCACTTTGCTCATCCCCTGCCCCCCGCATCCTTGGCCTCCAAAGTTGCCTTTTGGAAGAAATGTAAAGGTCCCGTTTGCCGCTTAAGTGCATTCTACAAGGGTAAGTACCCTTCAAGAATCTTGCAAACGATCCTTCACTTTTCCACTTGGTCTATTTTGCCGATGAAAATCCCTCCGAAGTAATTCACTTGCCTTCTGAAGCATCCGAGACCAAATTAAGTTTCACGTCAACTCTTGCTTATAAGACAAATGAGTAAAGCCATTTATAAAACCCGATTTGATCTACCAAGACCAAATAGAGGTTTGCAAGTGGCTTCACTTATGAATTTTTACAAGTAAAATCACATGTTAGACCCGAAAAGCACTTGGCAAGCAAAAGAGGAAAACCCTTGGTTTTTTCATGGGAAATGGCCTGACAGAGAAACTTTTGCATGAGACAATTGAGGGATGAACTACCCAGAACCTGGATTGAATGACTCTTGCAAGGAAAAGGAGGGGTGACCAATTTGGCCTGCAGGTCCAGAGATTGGTCAACAGTTAATGGATCTCATTTTAGTATAGTGAATCAAATGAAAAAAATATAATATCAGCATTAGCATGTGGGATTCTCTTTCCATTCCAGGACAAAAGGATAAGCTCATTCAAGAGTTTTCAACTTTCGAATTGTCTCCAAAACCGATTGAGAAAGGTGTTGTCTTGACTAATTCGGATCAGCCAGCAAAGTAACAGGTACAACAAGTAAATAAGATGGCAAAGGTGGACAAAACTGAATTAAAATCAAAGAGAACTCCTTTTTTTCTTTCTTTGATAGTAGGTAATACTTTGGTTCATAATTGTATGGTGGATAATGGAGCTAGTAGTACAGTCATGCCTAAATAGATTGCAAACAAGCTTGAACTTGTTTATGAACTAAATACTAACGGAGTATTGCAGTTGGATGGGTCACCAACTAAGATGGTAGGCATTATCAAAGATCTGAAATTGACATTACACACATGTTCCAATGTTACTATTCAACAAGATGTTGTTGTGGTAGACTTGCCTCCCTACTTTGCTATGTGTCTTTCAAAAGACTTCACCTCAAAGATTGGGGGATATTTATCAGCTGATTGGACTTATTTGTAGTTCAAAACCAGGTATGGTACCAAGATAACAATTCATTCTGAGTCTATTTCACGTTTTCATATGAATCCATACATGCCAAGTGTTGTGAATACTAACTATATCATCTCAGATGAGGTACTAGAAACTAGTGAAGTAAAAAATGGATCACCTTTGGATGGAGTTCTAGATTTGTTTCTTGATGAGTGGGCTTCTACCTTGCATGAGCATGATCCTTATAAGCTGATTGAAGAAGGGCTTGGTGTGTAGTGCCTTCATGAGAATGATGCACCAATTCCAGCCATGGTCAAAGAAGATGAGTCTAATGAAGGTTTGTGACAATTGTACTTTGATGGATCAAGGAATAAGCATGGAACCGGAGCTAGAATAATGTTGATTTCTCCAACAAAACAAAGGTATTTATCTTCTATTAAATTTCAGTTTGGCTATTCAAACAATGTTGCTGAGTATGAAACACTAGTTCACGGTTTGTAGTGGGCTAGGAAGATGAAATTCAATTCTTTGCATGTGTTTGATGATAGTGAGCTTGTAGTTCACCAATTAAAAGGTTTGAATATATGTAAAAATTTGTTGCTTAAATCTTACAAGCATAGAATTTGGGATTTACTTGAAGATTTTCAAGCTTTTAACATTCAGGCAATACCAAGAGGTGAGAATAAACATGCTGATAGGCTGACTGTTGTTGGGTCCCAATTTAGCATCCCAACTAATATAAAAAGTGAGAAAATTCAGTCACATATAAAGGTGGTTGTAAGGCCCTCTGTTCCAGATAATCATGAGAATTGGCAGGTATTCAAAGATGACAATCAAATTGTTAGATTCTTGCAAGAGGAGGCTGAGTTTTTCTCAAGAAACCAATCAAAGCACTTGCAGCAGTACGGTGATCAGATTGTACAACTGAAAACAAATAAGTTGCCCAAGGGATTGGTCACACTTGAGAACATTTTCAGTGGTGATGTGTTGAACACACTATCTACTAAGAAGGGGGTGAATCAGTAGATGAGCTAAAACCTGGTTCTTTGAACTTTTAAACTAGATACTCAAAGTATATGCAAAGTAAAGAACAGAACAGAGATCACACACACACAAAAATGCTCAACCCCAAATTTTAACGTAAAAATCCAAAGGGGAAAACCACGGTGAAAAAAGTTGCTAGAAGCTACTGTTCTAATCCAACCTCACAAAAAAATGTCTCACACACAAACCTCATTGGTTACATTCAAGAGCACCCACTCTAAGGAAGCGTCAACTTTCTAACTGAGCACCAACTCAGTGTTTCTGATGGCACCAACCTATCAGAGAAATGAAGCTGCAACTTCAAAAATACAGAAAAAATTTAGAATGAATCTTGTACACTTTTCTGTTACAAGTCTAGTTTGTAACTGTGCCTTAGCTATGTGTCTTCTCGGCTTCTTTGCCTTTATCCCTTTGTGTCTGGATATCTTCTACTTTGACACACCTTATTTTCTTTGCCCCTTTCACGCATCTACATATGTCCTCTCTCGACAATTTTGAGTTAACACTCTAATTATTTTTGCAGCAACAGTAGAAAGACAACACCATTCAAATGATTTGTTCATAGCATATACAAACAGATGCATCTTAGGGTTGTCTCTCTGTGAAGTGTTCACACTTCAACTGAAATTAACCAATTCAAGCTTTTGATTTGTATTCAATGTGACTTTGACTTTGTGTCTCAATTCATGCTTCACTCGGCAACATTCAAAATTTTCTTTACTGTCTTTGGCATATGCACTTAAATGCGCCACTTCCTCGATCACTTCTGGTCTGCATTCAATGTGACTCTGACTTCGTGTCTCGATTCATGCTTCGAACAACAACGTTCAAATTTCTTTACTGTCTTTGGCATCTGCACTTAACTGCGCCACTTCCTCAATCACTTCTGGACTACATCTAATGTGACTCTAACTTCATGTCTTGATTCATGCTTCAAACGGAAACATTCAAATGCCTTTACTATCGTAGGCATCTGCACTTCTACTTAACTGCGCCACTTCCTCGATCACTTCCATTGAAATATCTCGAGCTCTGTGAAGATATATCGAGTTCATCACCAGTTCCAGTTGTTCCTATACAGACAGTTGGAAGACATTGATTGCGGGCTTTTTCAAATTATTTTGTCGTGCCAAGTTCACGTTCTTTTCTTTATCAGATCTGTCCTTATGACCTTTTGACGCCTGTCAAATACGCATGCTCTCGAAGGATCATCTGAGTTTACTTTGTCATTAACCATCGAGCTCATTTTCTTCCCTTTTTACATTTCACTACTTTCTATACCATGGGTTCACTTCCGCTCCTTTAGATTATCCTCGATATGCTCGATCTTTATCCTTGTTTTTAGCGTTAGACTTCAGCATGTTGATGTGATCTCATTTTCTGGCATTCTTGTAATGCTTTTGCACCGTTGATCCTTGTATACTTGCTCGATCTTTAACATGCCTTGTCCCTTTGAGAATGCCCTATAAGACTTCCACACTTTATCTTCAGCAAAATTGCAAGTGACGTCTCTTCGGACAATTTGTTGCGGGCTTTTTGTCAAGGGCCTTTCAAGACAATTTCCACTAATTTTTTGTCTGAGAGGCATTTCTTCGGACTTTTTGTCCGCAAGGCATTTCTTCGAACTTTTTGTCCGCAAGCCATTACTTTGAAATTTTTGTCTGCAAGGCTTCTCTTCGGGATTTTTGTCCGCAGGCATTTCTTCGAACTTTTTGTCCACAAGCTGCCCTTCGGCTTTTCTGCAAATGTCCACATGCCCTTTGCAATGTTCAAAAGATACCCTTCGGACTTTTTGCAATCTACCCTTCAACTTTTCTACAAGTGTCCACATGTCCTTTGCAACGTTCAAAAGATACCCTTCAAACTTTTTGCAATTGTTCACTTTCCCTTCGGACTTTTTGAAAAGATCCATTTGTCCTTCGAAACTTTTACAATGGTCCACATACCCTTCGACATTTTTGAAAAGATCTCTTCAGAAGCTTTGAATGGTCCACTTACCCTTCAGAATTTTGAAAAGATCCCTTCGGTAGCTTTGAACGGTCCACTTATCCTTCGAAACTTTTGCAATGGTCCACATACCCTTCGGACTTTCTGAAAAGATCAATTCAGAACTTTTGTTCGGGACAATTTATCCGAATGAATTCTTCAAGACACTTTCTCCGAAAGAATTCCAAGTGGCGCTCATTTGCTTCGAAAACTTTGTTGTGGATAATTTGTCCGAACGAATTCTCCAAGACACTTTCTTCGAAAGAATACCAAGTGGTGCTCATTTCCTTCGAAAACTTTGTTGCGGACAAATTGTCCAAAAACGACTTAGTCAATTTTCTCGAAATAATTGCCTTTAATATTTTTTCGAAAGAATTCCCTTATTAGCTGCGGGCAGTTTGTTTGAGAAAAATGTCTTTACCAATATTTTTGAAAGCATTCCCTTAATCAAATCTGCTCAACTCAAGTCATCTTATCCCGATTGCCTCTTCCAAGTAAGAGCACTTCACAAATGCGATTTACTCCACAGTTCTACTCAACTCAACCTTTGGCATTAATGCATAATCAGTTTTAATCTCAATGGCATCAAGGACATTAACCTTTGACATCAATGACAATTCCATGCTGCCCTAGATGGAAATGATAACTGTTCAGTCCTCAGACTGCTTTATGTATCTTGATATCAAAGCTATCAACTGTCTCCTTGCTCAAATTTCCAACATGATGATAAGGAAGGAGAAGTCATCCTTGTCAACAAAAGAAGAACACTATGCCAATGTAGAGATTGTAACTGGTAATATTTTGAAGTTGGGTAAGGTATGCACTCCTTCACAAAATCAAGCTTTCATTGAGTTAAGCACAAGTTTCACTGATGTATTTGCATGGCAGTATAGTGATCTCAAGGAATTTGATCCAAGTTTGGCTCAACACACCATTGAGTTAGAGGAGACTAAACCAGTAAGACAAAGACAAAGGCAAATCAATCTTAAGCTTGAACTTTGATGAAAGTTGAGCTTCACAAGCTCATAGAATTAGCTATTATATTTTCAATCAAGCACTCAACTTGGGTGGCAAATCTTGTTCCGATACGAAAGAAGAATGGTGAGATTCATTTGTGTTGACTTCCGTGATTTGAATAGGTCTTCACTTAAAGATCACTATCCATTGCCATCAATGGAATAAATTTTACAGCTTGTTGCAGGTTCAAAGAGGTTTTCTTTGTTGGATGGATATAGTGGCTACAATCAGATTTTGGTCAAAGAAGAAAACCAATTTAAGACAGCCTTCACAACTAAGTGGAAGATATTTGCATACAGAAAGATGCCATTCGGTTTATCCAATGCTGGAACAACCTTTTCAAGAGCCATGGATATGGCATTCCAAGGCCTTCTTAACAGGTTTGTACTTGTTTATTTGGATGATATAACAGTGTTTTCAAACAATGCAGAAGATCACATGGTTCATCTCAAGCAAGTGTTTGAAAGGTGTAGGCAATTTAGGGTATCTCTAAATCCCAAAAAGTGTGTTTTTTTGGTTCATGAAGGTAAGTTTCTTGGACATGTTTCAAAGCATGGTTTAAGCATAGATGCTGAAAGGATTCAATCCATTCTTACACTCTCCTTGCCTGAGCACAAAAAGGCTTTGCAAAGTTTCTTTGGAAAAACCAATTCCATAAGGAGATATATTTCAAATTTTGCCATTTTAGCTAAGCCACTTACTGCCATGCTAAAGAAAAACTAGAACTTCAGCTGGTCCAAAGAAAGAATAAAAGGGTTTGAAGATATTAAGAAGGCCATAGCTAGTGCTCCTACGCTTATAAATCCAAATTTCATGAAATATTTCATTTTGTACACTTATGCTAACATGGACACCATTTCAGGTATTCTTATGCAGCAAAATCAAGAGGCTTTGGAGCAGCCAATAGCCTTCTTCAGTCAAGGCTTGGAGTATGAAATGAAGTATTTTTTGTTGAAAAACATGTCCTTTCGGTTATAAGGCCCCTTAAAAAGTTTAGATACTTGTTGACTAACAACAAGATACACCTAATGGTTGCCCATCCAAGCATCAAGGAGTTCCTTTTGAACAAAGATATAAATGAACGAGCGCTGGTTGGATAACTAAGGTAATGGAGTATGATGTGAAAATTAAGGTCACAAAGCTGATTAGATGCAAAAGATTGTGTGAACATCTAGCACAAGACTTGCAAGAGGCTAATGAGTTTGTTTTGGTGTCAAATAATGAAGAGGTTGCAGTTGGTCATACCTCACCTTCCAACTACTTTTATGACTTGGTAAGCTATCTCCAAGATGGTATTTATCCCTCTAATCTCAGTGCTTAAAAAAAAAGGTATTTCAGATCGCAATCAATTCTATTTTTGCTTGTTGATGGTGTTTTGTTCAATAAAGATATCAATGGAATGTTGCTAAGATGTATAGAACCAAGCCAAACTCAGAGATTGCTTGAAGAATTCAATAATGGACATAGTGACAGACATTTTTTTACAAGAACTACAGCTCTTAAGATCATGAGACGTGGGTACTATTGGCCTAATATATTTGGTGATTGCTATGCATGGGTTAGAAATTGCAAAGAGTATGCTATGTTTATAGGAAAAGTGAAGCTTTTAGGCTTGTAGCCTTACCTCTCAGCCAATAGCAGTGGATCTGCCCTTTGTCCAATGGGGATTGGACTCTATTGGCCTCATTAATCCTCTTTCAAGTTCAGGGCATAAATGGATTCTAACTACTATAGATTACTTCACACGTTGGACATAAGCAATAGCATTGAAAGAAGCAAACGAAACTAATGTTCTTGATTTCTATGAAGGTTTGCTTACTAGGTTTGGAGTTCCCTCAACTATTATTTCTGATAATGCAATAACTTTTGTGAGATCTAGGATCAGTCAATGGGCTCTCCAACATGGAATTTACCTCAACACTTCATCGAACTATTATCCACAAAGCAATGGCCTTATTGAATCTACGAATAAGAACCTATTGAAGATCATAAGGAGGACTATTGAAGACAATCAGAGGTCATGACATCTCAAATTGAAGTCAGCGCTATGGGATGATAGAATCACCTACAAAAAATCAATAGCCAACTCTCCATACAAGTTGGTATATGGTAAGGAAACAAAGTTACCCATTTCTCTTAAATCTCCCGCTTTGGAACTAATGCATCAGCTTGAATTATTGGAGAATGAGCCTATGAAAATCAGGTATGCTGAGCTTATAGAGTTGGAAGAGACAAGAAATCAGTTCATGCTAGCCATGAAAATTCATCAAGCACAGGTGAAGAGAACTTTTGACAAAGGAGCTTCTTCACGAAGTTTCAAAGGAAATTTGGTCCTCAAGTGGGATGAGGATAGAGCTAAACTAGGAATGCACACAAAGTTTGATTCCCTTTGGAGTGGCCCATACACAATTTTCAGCTGCAAATCCCACAATGCTTTCCAACTTGAAAAGTTGGATGGTCAAGAGCTTCCAATCCCAATCAATGGGATACATCTGAAACATTGCTATTGAAGAGCAAAGTTCTTTGTACATAGTTTGTTTTGCTTTCCTCTAAGTGTTGTTCAAGCACAGTAGTTTCGTTCTGTTTTGTTCGAATAAGTGCTTGTGTGCACATTTGCTTTTTAGTTAGTTTCCCTGTTTTCGTGTGTTTCCCTTTTTATTTTGAAGGATGAAGGTTACTTTTTGTCTGATCAAAGGAGATTTGCAGTCATGGACCAGATTTACCATTGTTTTGTGAGTTCAATATCATGTTTATGGTCTGAGTCCTCAAGCATAGCAGACATGCTTCCCAGCTAAGTCGCCAAAATGTTGACAATTTTAACCCTACCGGTCAAAATTGCAACCTCTATCATTCAGAACTTTGCTTAAACATGCCTTTCGAAGAAGGGGAAGAGGACCAGGTCGAGGGGGATACTTTGAAAAGGCTTAAGACAGAATTTTTTTGGACTTTTGTCCGAAAGAAATACAAGAGGAATGGTCCATTACAGAGAGGCCGAAGGACTATTTTCCAAAGGCCAAATGACTTACATTTTTCCCGAAGGGTACTTGGGAAGGGCTTGTCACGATTCCGAAGGGACATTACAGAAATCTCGAAGGGTAATTGCCCTTCGGGAAAGTTCAAAAATAGGGGATCTGAAGGGGCATTTCCTTCAGACTTTTTGTCCGAAGAAATTGTCCAAGAAAGAGATGTCCGAAAGAAAAGTCTTTTGGAAACGCTGAAGGGTTCTTTCAAAAGCCCGAAGGGCAATTTCGTGTGCCGGAGGGACAATTCAAAAATCCGAGGGAGCCATTTGCAAAAATCCGAAGGGTATCTACCCTTTGGAAAGGTTCATTTATAGAAGCCCGAAGGGTTACTTCCTTTCAAAAATGGGCATTTGGAAGCTTCCATAGGGTCACTTTCCCTTTGGAAGAGTTCAATTCAAAGCCCAAAGGGTACATGACTTTCGAAAGAGGACATTGGCAAGAATCCCGAAGCATATCTTCCCTTCGGGAAGGTTCACTTCACAAACTTCAAAGGGAATGTCGAAGGGTTCATTCAGTTTCCAAAAGGTCATTACAAAAATCCTAAAGGGTATGTGCCCTTCGGGAAGGTTCATTGCAGGAATCCCGAAGGGTATATGCCCTTCCGGACAATCACTACAAGAAAAGGCACAAGCAAAAATAAAAGGGCACATACTTTTTGTTCGAAGAAAAAGGTGATAAGAAAAAGATCAAAACAATTCTTTTGAGCAATTTGCCCGAAAGAAAGAAGAGAGCAAAGTGGTAGAGCTTCGGACTTTTTTTTCGAAGATGAATATCCAAAGGGCTGGGAAGAGAGGGAAAGCCCGAGAGAATTCCCATGGACAAATTGTCCACGGGAAAAAAAAGAAATACATGAACAAGAAGTCCGAAGGAATCCCTTCGGACAAATTGTCCCAAGGAATTCCTTCGGATGGTTTAAATAAAGGAAAGTGAAATGGACAAGAAGTCCGAAGGAATTCCTTTGGAAGATTTACCCGAGGAAATGTACAAAGAAAGGCTCGGAAGGATAAGTCTCGGACTCTTTGTCCGAGGAGAGAAGTCCGAGACAATTCCCATGGACAATTTGTTTGCAGAAAAATAACTTGACAAATAGTCCGAAGGGAAGAGGCCAATAGCCCAATGGATAAGGCCATAGAAAGGGAACAATAGACAATAAGTCCGAGAAAGATAAAGCCAAAGGAAATTCCACAGGAAAAATATAGCGTGGACAAACAGCAGAACATGCACAGAAACGAAGAGCTAAATAAAGCAAGGGATTTCAACAGCCATAAACAGGATTAGACATGTCCAAGATGTGTAACCATTTTAAACACGACACCTTCAGTTCTAAAACGGAGGCTCGCTTTGCATGGACTCAAGTTGTTTTAACATTGGAGAGCTTAACATGATTTTCATGTATACACTCTTGTTAATCCAGGGTTTTCAAATGTTCTAACAATTCAAACAGAATTCTAAGTTCGGCATTAGCGTTGTTTTCATGCAAAGAGAAGTCTTTCAAACATTCCAGTAGCTCAAGAAGAGTTCCATTTTTGAAGGTGGGCGTGGATTTCATACATTTTGAAAGAGCAGCCCAAGATGAGCCCACTGTCTATTTTTCAATGCCAAAGGATTTTCATGCAGGACAAAAGACAATAAAAGACAAATTTAGAATGCTTTGTTATCTTGGCATAACAGAAATTGGACTTAGGCTGATGAAAGAGTTGTCTTTTTTTATTTTCAACGCCAATCTCTTTGTTGTTGTGTATTTTTCTATATAAGTTGGCTTTTCAGCCTTGAATTGTATTTCTCTTTTGGCAAGACAAAATTTTGCCAAAGATTGAGTTGTAACCTTTTTTTCAGATTAATAGGATTGTTGTTTTCAGATTCCAGCTGTTGGTATAGTGTATTTATATCATTGATTTGCATAAGTGATAGAGTTTTCTTCCTTGTCAAGTCTTGATTCTTACCTAGTTACTAGTTGGTCATATTATGCAGGTCATATTCCGTGTTTAATGTCTTTTGGTTGAGTTTAAAGTGGATACAAGTGGCTGGTTAGTTCTTGAATCGGGTCTATTTCATCATTTTCCTCAAACTTTGATCACATGATAGAACCTTTTCATGAAATACTTATGCATATTGGTCAATTGGAATTGAAAGTTCAGACTTTCTCTTGTCTAAATCAGTGTTTTTAGGAACTCCAATTGAGTGGATCAACCAATTATTCAGGTGTATCACCATCATTAGATAAGATTTTCTTTCAAGTTTCTCTCTCTTTGTCCAGATAGTTTGTAGCAGAGAGCAAGGATCCTAATTGATACACCAAAGGGAGCTAGCCCTTAGTATCTAGAGATTCAATCCACTGATTAGGTCACCCAGAGCCTAGGATTGTTTCCATGTTTCAGCAGACTGTGAAGGCTTGAAACTACCTTCACAGGGGTGCAAGTCTGATTGACAACAGGTACAATGGACTCAACATTAATTAAGCTGGAGTTAAGGTTAATCCAGCTATAATTTAAAGCCATTGTTGATTGGCCCACTCTATAAATGTGAACATTGGGAAGACTCAATTGGCCATGCAGTTTGTAGAGGAAACTTGTTAAGGGGTTTGTAGGCCTCTTGGCACCCCTTAATGCCCTTAAAATTAAAGATCAATTCATATGGACAAAGGCAGCAAGAACCACATTCCAAAAAAAGAAAATGATTGATGATTTCTGGCCTATATTTGCACTTTCGATTTTCTCACAATGCTTTGCAATGGATAGTTATACCTTAAGCACCAGCAGTTGACCTTATGCAAAATCAGCAGGCAATTTCTTTTGAGAAAAGGAAGCTGACCAATTAAAAGTTGTTATCTATCTATGATAAGGAAATGTTTGTCCTGCATGCCACAGAAAATTCCAAGCAATGCTTGCTAGGGCATATCACCCTAGGCAGACCCTCTTAGTCCTCATCATGTAAGTTCCCTATCTTTCAAAGATGTCCCTCGACACTACTCAACAGGTTTCAGGTGGCTCTGGCCCTGAGCCTGTTGGTTTCAACCATAAAATTTTGAAAGTCTCTTTTAGAGGTGAAAAAAGCGTTCAATTCCAGGGTATTTAAGTGACAGCTCAGTCCATATTTCTATGTCTCATTTCCTCTTTGGTGAAGGTGAGAGAGAACTAGAGCCTTGAATTACTCCTTTTAGAGAATGATATTCAGTTCCCTCCAGGTTTTTGGTTAAAGGCAATTTTAATGGCTAGCGACCCAGCTAAGGATCTTTGAAAGTGTGGATTTCGGAAACCGATGGTGAGCCTAAATCATTGTTCTTATTTGTTCTTGTTTCATGAGTGTTTCTTATAATTGACTTCAATTTAAAATTTGATAGAGAATCTGTCTAGGAGAGCAAGTCATGTTTCTGGGGAAATATTCCTAATACCCTGGATTTTTGGATCTAACCCATCTTGCACTCTTAACCTCTATGCCCATTTGGTTTAAATTGCCAACTTCTCCTCCACTTCTGGCCCCTGGGTTGATGGAGTGTTGGATATTAATGGAAATGAAATAGGTTATTTTGTTTTGATTTCAGTGAAATCAAAGGATTGCTCTCTTAATGACTTTTTCCTAGATCTGCCTGAATTGAGGTGAGGACTTCCTAAAATGATCCACTTATACAAGGATTCTATCTGGGACCAAATATTACAGATGATGGTTAGCTTTCACCTTTCCTAAAAGATCTCCAAGAAGTTGAATTGCATACTCCCTATGTCATTTGCAGGAAAACAAGAGAAAGAAAAAAGGAAATCATGATAGGCAAATAAGTATGTAAATTTGCATATTAATTGCGTACTATGTTATCAGAAATGGGACGGGCAGGGGCCTTCCATTTCATAAACTATTTCTTGAGAAACCAGAATTTCTTATGCTGTTTGTTTCTACCCTGGCACATAAAAAAGTGAAAGAGTAATTGTGCAAGCATTTAAACATGTGTATCTGTCTGTATCTACCTTGTGGTGGCCGAGGACATCAAGCAGGCCGATCAGGTCCCCCACAAGATGAAATGCAGTGTAATTGTGAGCACCTTGAGGAACATCAGTGTCTCCGTATCCTCTCATGTCAGGGGCCACCGCGTGGTATCCTGCCTCTGCCAGTGCTGCTATCTGGTGCCGCCACGAATACCAAAGTTCCGGAAAGCCGTGTATCAGCAATACCACGGGACCTGAAACCCCATTCGTTCACACCTTATTCTCACTTATTTTACTTAATAGAAAAGACAGAGAGAGATGCAAACCTGAGCCTTGTTCTGCAACGTGCATGTTGATGCCATTGGTGCGGATGATCCTGTGCGTTACATCCCCTGTAATTGCCGATGCCATCCTTTGTTTCCCAAAAACACTTCTTCACTTGTACCTGTACTGAGAGTAAGGAAATATTGAGTCCTCAGATGCCACTTGGGAATTATTTAAAGAAAGAGAATAAAAGAGTTGGGGTACTGTGAAAGATAAATACAGTCCCTAAAAGTCATCCTTTGACGGACTGTTGACACAGTGATAACAAAAGGCAGTCTCGTAGACAATTGGGTCTACGTAATTAAAATCATATCATTTCATTTAAGTATTTCCGGACTTCATTTATTTCCAGTGATTTATTCTTTTATTTAATGGAAAGAAGGTTCTAAAATTAAATGTTCGGGTTGATTTGAAAGGGTTATACTTTATTGACGAGGATGATGGTTGTAAGGTATAAATTTTTATAGATATAGATATGGAAAGTCAAGTGATTAAAACCAAAATCATGTTTTTGATGATTTTGATGACTTGAATATTCTTTACTCGTAATTACATAACCAATAAAATTTATTAATTTAAATATACGCTTAATCAATATTATAAATGAAATATATATATTTCTAAAACCATTCTATATATAATTCAACAATTCCATATAATATTTTCAAAGATTCCCAATATATATCTTAAAAAAAAAAATCCAAAGAAAACCATTCTCATCTGGTTGGATTTTCCCGGCTGGTCTTCATCGTGAGATGCTTGCCGACTTCATTCCATCCTATGTGCCGGACAGTACACTGCACATTAGAAGAGAGGAAAAAAACGTCCAAATTCCCAATCATTGTCATACCAACTCTCGTGCTTCTTCGTTCCATGGGAGGTGGCCGCCAGGCTTAAAGTTGACAGCTGTAAAAACGTATTTAAGATTTTTAACGAGTGTCTATACTAGTATCATGCACAGGGTGTTCGGCCAACGCGAATATATATGTCGTTATCTTAAATTTTTAATTGTTTAAATCCAATTCTTTTTTTCTCGTTTTTATGAAATGTGATATTTATTTTATAATATGTCAATATCACTTTATCTGAAAGTAAGGGTGTGATAAGACATGTCTACATATTTGGACACCCACCATTTCAACATCTTTCAAATCATTCTTTCAATTAAAGAGCCTACTTCTTAATGTCAAGAGGTCTTTTCTATCACGGAGAGTCTTCTCAATATAAGAAGTTGAGTGGAAATTATGGAAAAAAATTTCAAAAATATTATAGTTTTGTTATTTTTTATTGATTAAATTATATATTTAAAAAAAATTGTAAGACGATCATTTTATTGTTATTATCAAAAAATAGTGAAGTTTATATTAATTTATCGACAAAATAAAAAATGGAAATTTTGTGAAGGCCGTATAAAATGAAAATGAATTCTCTGAGTTTTTGAAGAGTAATGTTGAGTGGATAATCATTGTAAAAGTTTTGTGTGACGACGTGGTTGACTCAAATGTACATTTTGGAAGGAGAACCTAATTTTCTTTATAGAGTTGAATAATATTTCAAGAGTAAGTCACACTTAAAGTGATATTAAAAAATTATGGCTTGACACTAATTTTTAAAGATATTATATTTACAAATGTCAGTTTTTATTTTAAAATAAAGTTTGAATAAAATTAGATCATTTATAGGCTCTCACTTGGTAAAATAACTTGCTACAAAATGTGAGTTGGTGTGCGAAACTTCAAGGCTCTCTTTTTTCCCACCACCTTAAAATTCCCTCTTGAAAAATTGTTCACTCTTCATTTTTAGGAAAATATTCTAAAATATCATGTTTGTATTGTTTTCATACTACTTGTGAAAATAGGAGTTGTGACCCCTTGCAAGGGACCCCTACCTAAAGGATAGGGTACACACGTCGTGTATCACAATATCCCAATTTGGTGCCTCCTTGTCTCCCAACCTCCTCATAGTAGACTTATAGAGAGTATAAGGCGGTCGCATACATTTACACATCATGTGCCTTAAAATGACCCTTTATTTCCTTCTTGCTTCCTACTCTCTTTTTGAAAGGGAGATCACAGTGAATCCTATAATGGGTATGGTATGTACACTTCATAATTGAAGTGCAGTAAGGTGCCTCCCTATTTCGAGTACTGGGTGGTCCCATATGCTATAAGCTACCCTACAATTAAGTAAAGTGCCCAACATTGTGGACCTTAAAAAGGCATTTCCTTTCTTTTCTTTTTCTCAAACAATAATGTTGACCCTTCACAAGAGCCATATAGTGGTTTTTAGTACTATATGAATTATATTCTTATATAAACAATGGTTTGTACAATGAAAATGAAAGAAACATAAATAAATGAATGATTATAATAACATCCACTAGACCAAAATATTTATGGGACCACCATGTGTTAACCAAAAATAAGTGTACACCATTTAGTATATACCCCCTACATAAAGTGATGCAGGAGCATCCAAGGTGAACGAGTAATCGTGCATCACCCAAAAACATTAGGAGATTTTGATAAGTTTCAATAAGGGTTCTTGAAGCACATTTTGAGGTCTCTAAGATCACATTTCACTTTGCAACTCCAATTTGCATTTTATGGTGGTCACACATATTTCATCTCACAACCCAAAGTTACAATGTTACAACGGCCTCGAATATTATCTAAGTGTTCATTATGTCAACTGCAACAATATCCAAGTTTAAGACTCATTCACGACTAAGTCTAAGGCTTAAGGAGTTCTATGTGGACTTGACATGATTATTAGTTGAAATTGATAAGTTCGAGAGCACACTATTGGCCTCAATAAATCCTCATGGGGTGTTAGTGAGCACAATGAGTTAATAAAATTTGTCAGTCTATGGAAAGGGACAAGTGTCACAGTGCAGTTGTTCATGGATGTCATAGTTTTCATAGAGGCTAGTGTGTGACACTCCATAAAATGGATTTTATAAATCCACAAGTCCATAGAGGAGGAAGATATTATGGGAACAACATTGAGCCCGTTATACAAAGACCCCAAGATCACAAAACATGGCATACTCCTATTGAACCTTGCAACTACTTTCCTCAAATTTGATCACAGTAATGGGAAGCAACATAAAAAAATATCAAAAAACCATAATCATCATAACAAAATGACTCTCGTTGGAAAGCTCCTGATGTCGACTTTCAAATGGATGCAACCACAATATAGTTAATTTACACATTTGGTTGTTGTAATAAATTTCCTTAGAATCATAGACAATTCGAAGAGGAATCAGGAAGGTCGACAAGCAAGAAATCGAAAGGTCATTAACTAAGCATAAAGAGAGGTCTTTTCTTCTGAAGAGGGGATTCAACTGCTGACATAATAGGAGAAGGAAAAAGGGAGAACACAGAGAAGAACATAGAGCTAGAGGCTTATCATTGTATGTAAAACATTATGATCCCAATTTTAAATAACAATTGTAATTTTGTCTTAGAATCAATAAAGAAAGTGCTTGTCTTTATTTGTGGGTCTCATATCTTTATGACTTTGAGAGGGAAATAGTTAGTAATGGGGAGTGTTCTAGTGAGTAACTTTGTCCCATGTATTCATGTTTACACCATAAAGTAACAAACTCCCCTTTGCCATAATGTCGTTATTTTTTTAGGTTGGACCTCCTAGTATTGATTTTATAAGAAAATCCATTATTTTTATTAATCTAACCTCATCAAACAACTATTAGTGTGTTAGTGAAATTGATTCTAATGTCTTTATAGGTTGAACATTCCTAATGTATTGACACTCTATCTCCACAATGTCCATGCTACAAAATTGAATATTCTCTCTTCGTGTTCTTCCTTGGGTGTTATCCATCTACCTATCTTTCACATGAGTCGATGATTAACTCTCAGTGGAGATATCAAAATGTTTGTCTTCAACTTGATTGTTTCCCTTGTGTAATTTTGTTGATGGTGCTTATATTTGGGTTTGAATTTATTCTCTCTTCCTACTTAGTTATTTTCCCATAACTTTAGCAAGAATTCTTCTCGCACATCTTTTAATTTTGTCCTTAGTACCTATACAATCATGTAGACTAATACCCCACTTGCTCATCCACTTAATGTTTGATTTCATCTATTATGCCCTTAACCTATAGTGCATCTAGGGATATTATGGCCGACTTGTGGCTCACATACCCTTCATTTTATCTTATTGTGTTTCTCTATGTTCTTAGTATGGTTGACCTATGGAATAACCATGGCTAAGTAGAGTATATATAGGAGGTGGTTATTAGTATTTTATCAGATATTATGAATTATGCTTTTATTGCAGTATTGTGGAGGTTGCCCCCTCAAAGCATCTATGTCATAATTATCAAGTATTTTACTCTTTTTTCAATTATTGTTGTATATATGACTATTTTGGTCTTAATTCTATGATATATTATTCCATCATTGGGAAACATCTAATTATGGTATTAGAGCATCGATTTGGGTAAGTTTATACAATGTTATTTTTTGGATCTGGCATTGTGGCAATGAAGAGAGCTAAAGGATAAAAAAATATAACTTACAATCCTATAATAATTTATTTTTTTTGCCATTGCAGTATTGTTCGAAGTTTGGGAAAAAATTAGGATTTTTTTACACCCTTGTGCAAAATAAAAGTCATTGGATTCATCTCGATGAGATTATCACAATGGTATAATCTACTGATACACATTTTTTGGGCCCAAAACCCTTCATCATAGGGTTTGTGCATGGCTAGTCCTAACACTCACAAAGGCATGAAAGGTCAAGACACTCCAAAAACTCTTGATAATGATGACATGGAGTCCAAAACTTTAGATGCACTGGTTTCTAAGGCATTTCAAAAAAATTAGTTAGATATACAAATCTTGGTGAGGAAGGATGATCTAGATGTAGTAAAAGGGGAAATTTATTATACGAATAATTAGTTGTCAACTCTGAAGGCTCAGTTAACCACTATTATGGCTCAACTTCCACAAAATAATCCTCTACTGCTCTAATCAGGTTCTCCCAATCTAACAATCACAACTCCAATAATGGTTCAAAGCACATGCTGGCAAAAGTGGAAGTACGCATATTTGATGGTAAGGATCCACTCACTTAGATCAATCAAATAAAAAATTTATTTGATCTACATCAGACCCCATGTGTGTAAAAGGCGATCACAACATCTCTATATCTAGAACCCAAGCAATTTATTTGGTATAGGTGGTTGTGTGCTCAAATGAAAAATAAGGGTATTCATGTTAAAAATTTAATTTTTACTGAGTAGTTGTAGATGCACTATTACAACAACATCTCATAAAGTTACTACAACCAATTGGCAAAGTTGTAACAAATAGGTATTGTTGACATTATGGATTGCACCCTTGAAAGAAGGCTTAGCTTCTCTCTTCCACATGGCACAATGGACACTTCCCTCTTGCTATGGGCTTGGCAAAATTGAGGGAAGAATCTCTAGATAAGGGCTAGCTCTTTTTGATGCATATTTGAGGTCTTTGACTGCTACTTGTTAATAATGAGGGAGGGGGGGTGAAAAGGGAGAAGTATATAACCAAAATAGAAACCTATCTAAATAGTGATGCACCAAATGATTTTGATCTACTCAGTTATATCAACACTTCAAACCAAAAGGGGGAAAACATACACTTTATCTAACAAAAAGACCAGAATGTAGGGCGCTTTAACAAGGGGGCTTAATGAAGACACAAGGAAAAGGAACTTACCATAGGCACTACAGAAAACACCCTATTAGATAACTACTCTTATGTCTCTATGCTCCAAATAAAGCACTTCTTGTTGACCTACATAAATAGTCTTAGCTACACTAGGTATGTTGGTGTCAATCTATGAAAGCATCAAGCTAAAATGACTAAACATAGAGTTGATACACATACATACTCAAAAGTATAACCAGTCAGATAGAGGTAAAACACATTCTTATTGATTCAAAGGTAAAATTTGGTAGGGCTTCACCTTACACAAGTGAGAGATACATTTCTCAACTGAGAGGTTACAATATATAGCCTGAAGAAAAAGAATTTTGGTGCCTTTAAGAACAAGCGGCCCATGTTGCGTTGAACACCTAGGAAAGAAGAATTTGCTCATGCTGGTGTCATCCTTCTAGAAATAGCCTAAAAGAAACATGTTATCGCTTATCACAAGTATTGACTTTGTATCTTAAATCATCTTAAATGTTCTTGCAAAAGCATGGGTTACTTTGTCATTTGAATAACAAGGTCGCTTCTCAATGAAGTTTAAGCAAATGTCTGCTCATTAATGTAAAATGGACAAAAATGGACCACTCTATTGAATGCCCATGCTCCCTTGATGACCACTTGGTGGAGACTATTTCATCCATAGCAATAAATTCTCTACTGATGCTTTATGTGCCACCTAGACTATTTTATCTACTCCTATGCTTGGCTTTTGTCTTTTCCTGGCAACTTGGCCCTCAAGGCTATCTTTCATCTCCTCTTGGCTCTTTGGGATCCTTTCTTGGTGGGTCACTGAGTTTCCTTGCAGCCTTTTGCCCTTTGAATTCCTTTGAGTTCACGCTATTGAGTTCTTTTAGGCACTTGCTCGAAGGAATTGTCTCTTTGGTCTCTCTTCAATGGCCGACGCATCCCATCAAAATTGATGTATGCAGGCTTGTCACTATTTGAAAACCAATGGCTACTTCATCACCATAAAATTAATGTCTATAGGCCTGCCATCATTTGAAAACCAACAACTATTTTGTTGCCTTGAATTTTGACGTTCGCGCGCTCATCACCAGACATTTAAACTCTAACGGCTAGTTCACTATGTCAAGGTTGACGTGCTCGGGCCCATCATCCCTTTGGCAATTCTTTCAACCTTTTACAAAATAAACCATCCCAAAGGGAGGGTGATCTTTTATAAAAGATGAGAGAGTCCCTTTTCTACAACTGAGAGTCCCTTGCAAGGGCACCTACCCTTCGGGCTCCTTCAGGCTCCCTTGTTTTCTCAATTCCTTCGAACAAAATGTTCGAAGGAATTCCTTTGGACATTTTGTCTGAAGGAAATCTTTCCTTCAAAGTCTCAACCCTTTCTTTTGGTCTTTTCCTTTGATAAATTCCTTCGAATAAAAGTTTGAAGGAATTGCTTTGGGCATTTGTTCGAAGGAATTTGCCTTGGTTTCTTCCTTGTGAATTTTTTCAGACAAAACGTCTGAAGGAATTCCTTCAGGCATTTTGTCCGAAGGAAGTCACCCTTTGGTTCTTCCTTGGATTTCCTTTAGACAAAAAATCCAAAGGAATCCTTTGCTTTTTTGCCTTGTTCCCTTTTCCAAAGGAGAATCCCCCTTCAGGTCCTCTGCCTTGCTCACTTTTCTAAATGTGCTCACTGCCCTCTACAAGGGCACCTGGGGTCCAAAATTGTCCTTCAAAGCTTTCTTGAACAGTCCCATTTGCAACCTGACTACCCTCTGCAAGGGCACTTGTCCTTCAGAGCCTTGTGAAAGACTCATATTCCTTTGAAACTGGCCCATTCCTTTGTCGAAAGGCTTGTGAAAACTAACTTCCTAAAGTGAAATAAGCCCCCAAATCAACCCAAAACATCTACAAGGCCCAAGTCACTTGGCTCTTTATAGAAATAGGTCTATTACAAATAAAAAAACATAATTGTAGTAAGGTGAATACATCAAAATACTAACTGCTCAGGACAATAGCGAAGGAAGGGAGACCAAATTTTGGCCTATAAGACCAAAAATGGTCAAAAAATTTGGTGATTCTTAGGGGGAAGCATTCCTGCTATGCTTAGGAAAACTAGTGGCTTACAAGTCCTTTAGGCATGGAGTCAAAATATAGCCCAAAAGGTTGATGATAACCTTGAGAGACTAAAGAATCAACCTGAAGCTTTTACCCCCAAACAGTAAACAAAACATACACAAGGCTAAAAAAAACTACGAACATGCGCTAAAATCACCTAGGGAAAATAGGAAAAAATAGGGAAAATATGTACATAATGAGAGAAGGCTCAGTGACAATGTTTAAGATATATTCCATTTACTGGGATATACAGTTCCTTACCATCCAACCTGGAGAGTTGGAATGCATTACGCTGCTTGTACTGAGTGATGATATATGGACCACTTCATAAGGCATCAAGCTTTGTGTGTTTTCTAGGCTTAGCTCGATCCTCATCCTATTTTAAGATAATGTCACCTTCTGAAAATCCTTTTGATGAGGACTTCTTATCAAAATGCTTCTTCATTTGCTGCTGACAGCTGGTCATAGAAACCATGTCTTAGTCTCTTGTCTCTTGAAGCTCCATCAATTCGCAAACTTGACCTCCATGCTGTCACCTTCTTCCAATTGCAGCTGGTGAGCGAAATCCAAGGCTGGAAATTCAAGCGAAATAAGAAGTCTAGCTTCCCTTCCATACACAAACGTGTATGGTGAATTTACAACTACCCTTTTTGGAGTGACCCTGTCTGCCCATAGGGCTATTTTTAGCTTGGCGTGCCAAGTTCTATGATTTTCCTCCATTATCCTTCTGATGATTATGATCAGATTCTTATTGGTGGACTTAACTAGCCCATTTCCCTATAGGTATTAATTGGAAGAAGTGCTAAGGTAGATGTTGTATCCCAATGCCCACTCACTTATTTTGGTTCCCAAGAAAGCTAATTCATTATCTGAGATGATGGTAGCTAGGACTCCAAACCTTATCACCAAGCCTTCATAAAAGTCTAGGATTGCACTTTTGTTGGCTTCTTTCAAAGCAACAACTTCTACCCATCTCGTGAAGTAGTCTGTAGTAGTCAAGACCCATTTGTGGCCAGCACTGGAAGGAGGGTTGATCATCCCTATGAAGTTTAGGCCCCATTACATGAATGGTTGTTCTATTTGAATAGGCTGTAGAGGCATTGTAGCCAGCCATTGCTTTCCATTAAAGAGGGCACACTTTTGGCACTTTTATACCTAGGCATGGGTGTCTCTAAATAATTTGGGCCAAAAGTAACCAGCCCTCATAATCCTTGTAGCTGTAGTCTTAGGAGCAAAGTGACCACCAGTTGGCCCATCATGAAACTTAGATAGTACCTTGTCAACCTGACTTGATTCTATGCACCTCAAGAGTACTCCTAAAAAATCCCTTCTAAATAACACCCTATCAATTAGGACATAAGGGTGAGATTGGAGTCTGACATACCTCCTCTTAGTCCTATCAAGGCCCTATGGGCACTCACAGGTGAGAAGGAAACATGTCATGTCTAATGCCCAGTCCCTCATGACTAATGGTTCTTCTACTGTAGCTTCATCATAGAGTAGAAAAATGTCCTCTTTCTATTGTCTAAGGTCTGTAGCAAGGTGTTCACATAGGCCTTTTCCCCTTACCAGCTTGGTGGTTTTGATATCCACATCATATTCCATTACTTTGGTGATCCATCCCGCTCTCTTTTCATTTAGATCACCATTGATCAAGAAATCTTTGACACTAGGATGTGACACCATGAGATGAACCTTGTTGTTTGACAGCATATGTATGAATTTATTCAAGCTTCGTATGACCGCAAGGACTTGTTTTTCAACATATGTATACCTGATTTCAAAACCTTCTAGACCTTGGCTAAAGAACACAAGCGGCTATTCAAGGTTTTCATCATTTGCTTGGGTAAGCATGGTAGAGATTACCTCTTCATTCTCGAAGGTGTAAAGGTTGAAGTCTTCTGAGAAATCAGGACTGGTCAAGGTAGGATACTGGGTGATAACCTATTTGATCCCTTCAAAACTATCCTTTCTTTGCACTATCCATGCAAACTTCTCATCTTTCTTCAGCATGGAGGTCAGTGGCTTGACTATCTCAGCAAAATTTGGGATAAATCTCCTAATAAAATTTATTCTACTGAAGAAACTTTACATATCTTTCTTGTGCTTATGCAAGGACAATGCTAGGATGGTGCAGACTCTTTCTGGATTAATGGTCAAACCCTCTTTCAAAACAACATGGCCAAGGAGTTTACCTTCATGGACAACGAACACACAATTATTTGGGTTGAGAGAGATACCAAACTCTCTACACCTCTCAAATATTTGCCTAAGGTGCTCCAGATGTTGCCCTGCCTCCTTAGAGAACACTCTCACGTCATCAAGATAGACTAGTACAATTTTATTTATCAGGGCCTGGAAAGCCATGTCCATGGCTCGCTGAAAGGTGGCTCCAGCATTTGACAATCCGAATGGAATTTTTTAGTAAGAAAACATTCTTTGCTTGGTAATGAAGGTTATCTTGTACTAATCATAGTCTTGCACTAAAATCTAGTTGTACCCTGAATACCCATCCAGGAGGGAGAAATATTCGCTGCCTATCACCATTTGGAAGATCTGCTCCATACTTGGGAGAGGATAGTGATCTTTCAATGAGACTCTATTGAGGTCTCTGAAATCCACACATAGTCTGATCTCCCCATTCTTTTTCCTAACATGGACTAGATTGGCCAGCCAAGAAGAGTGTTTGATAGGAAATATGATCCTGGACTCAATCATCTTGGTGAGTTCCTTCCGCATGAGAGGCTCAATCTTCAGATTAATAGGCCTTTATCTTTATTTGATGGGTTTGGCACCTTCCTCTAGCTCAATGGTGTGTCGGGCCAAGCTTGGGTCAAAACCCTTCAAGTCGCTATACTACCAAGCAAAAACATCGGCGAACTCTTGACATAGCAAAATGAAAGCATGCCTTTCATCATCTGTACATACCTTCCCAAGTGCAAACAACCTATTCTTGAATATTTCAAAATGATGGATTGGAAGAAGATGAAACTCCTTATATATAACTATAATATATACATGATTTGAGGTGTATCATCTAATGGATATAAATATTAAATGAGCATTAATTCCATAGGAACCATACAATGTAAATGCTCAAACTAACATATAGCCACAAATTAATTTACACTTATTATAATTTGGTGAGTGGTATGAAGTGAAGAATGATTAAGCTCAAGCTCATTAAAATGAGATTTCTCTTTTTCTTTTGAATCTTTTTTTTTGTCACGACATAGCTCGAGAAGGTGTGCTCATTGGATTAGATCTACATGTCATTCATGATATATTTTAGTGGAAGGGTCACAATTGTGCAACTTGGGTATTGTTTTACCCATTGTTTCATCAATAGATCCACACTTTTCTAAAAATAATACCTTGAATAATGTTTTTATGTTTTAAGGAAGGCCACTTGATCCTCTTCCTTCTTCTGTAACTTCATATATGATCGTAAACAATTTATTGATTTTGTAGTCTTTGGTAATTTTGTTGTGTTGCAAGGAATTAATGATAGATGGGATGTACTTTGACTATGATTTACATATATTTTGTGCAAATTATTTAGTCGTTCTTTGTGTAGACACTTAAATTTGGTATTTGGCATTTTGGCAAGATCAACTTTTACATATTTCGACATGATTGGCCATCACACATATATTTGACTCTCAAACACACTTTCCATCTATATGTATACCCATATATTATCTTAGCCACCTCTATTCACTATACATGTTTTTTCAAAATCAGTTGAGTCTATATAGGAACCCTTCAAAATCCTAGACTTGAATAGTCTCCATATTTTAGATCCTTAATTTACACTTCCAAGACAATACCGATAAACCTGGATAGTGTTGATTACTGCAGGGATCTCCTTTCATCAACAGTGTCGAAGGGACCTCAACAACCATTTTTTAAAATTGGCAAGTCTCCATTTTGTTGGCCTAGGCACCTTTCATGGGTTAGTCATATTGGGAATTAACAAATATTCATCTATTAATAGAAATCACCCATAAGGTTATTTTGCACCTAAACATCAGTTGGAAAACACATAGTAGTCTCTTAGAATATTACCAAAAGGAATACACACATCTTAAGTCTTCAAGGAGCAACCCTAGAGTGAGACCTAAATAAACAAGGTCAAAGTTTCATGGTGTCAAGTATCGAAGATTGAAAGATAACATTACATATGTATTGTTCAAGATGTTAGACAAACACACATAAGTGGGATACCTATATACGGTTTGGGCCCTCTTTAGAGTATTGGAATGTGAAAAATGCTCATCCATTCAGTGGGGAGTGCTTGGGGTCAATCCAACCAAAAATACTAACCCATTTATAAGAGTATCTTGTGGTCAAGTAAGCACAAGTAGGGTTTTAAAAGGAGGAAAAATATAATCATTTCAACGCAAGATCAAAAAGATCTGCACACGTACGATCACAATATAGGCATAGGCACATGTCTCCTAGAGATATCAGACACCCACTACATGTATGGATACCTCTAGTAAAACCTAACTGTGTCAATTACCACACATTTTTTCTATTGCCAACAACATCCATACATGTTTTTAGACATTGTTTCTGACCTGAGCCATTGGCGAACTACATACAAAACATTTCTAGAGTTAGTGATAACTTATATGAGTGAAAAGTAGGTAGAATAAGTTAAGTACATCATCCCTCTCTTGCTTTGTCATTTATAAATTACGTACTATATTAATTAACCCTTTTTGATTCAGATTGTTAGGTTTATTGCCATATTTTCTATAATTTGAATTCCTTCATAGTCTCTTTCATTTTAAATCTCTTAGTTGTAATAAGTAAAACATTTTGGTGAAGCCAATACCACAATAATCTCAGGTTTCCCTTAACATTAAGGGTTTAATTTTTTTTTTAAATCCCTTATTAGGGTTTGATTTCAAATTTAATTTTTGATTTTTCATAGGTCAAAATTGTTAGCTTCCCTTGATAACATTTATTACATGAATGTTGAATTTGAAATGCTTCCAATTACTATTGGAAGAGATAGGGCATGTAGGAATTATTTTACCCCTCTTCCTTCAAAATATTTTGGTGGAAATAAATAATATGCCTCACCTATATCTCACTTTTTCCCTTTGTATTTCATCCTACTTGGTTGATTTCTTTGATTGCTTCATTTTTTTTTGAGATTTTTTTGTCTTTATCTTTAAGTGTTACATGGTTACACATCTTAACATATTATGATTATTTGTCTATTGATATAGGTTATACATTATTTACACATTTTCTAGTGATGGTATTATTGAAATAGATGCAGGATACACATGTACATGCATATGGTTATGGATTCACTTTTGACCATGGGATTCCTCATGCTCACTCTAGAGAAATCTTTGAAGATAGTTCCTATCAATACTTCAAGTTATATATTTCTTAATTTTATTTATCATATTGAACATCGTATTAATTATATATTATGATCTAACATATACTTTGTGTGCTTAGTAATATGCTTCAATGTTTTTTTGTGCTTTGTCATATGAATGGTTTGTGTTGATTATATAATAATTGATGTGTTTTCTATAGTTCTTAATGTATGGAATGTCTCTCTTGTTTTCATTCTTCATGATCTGTGTACTTGTGACTGTTTCTTGGCATGCCTTTCTTGTATTTCTTATAATGGATACTTTATTTGTATATTATGTGTCACATGCTTTTGATTTTTTACATTGTTACCTCTAATTGCTCTATATTCTTTGCGTGTGACACTATTTGTATTATCTACTATGTATTACTATGATTGATGCCATGACCTATATCATCCATGTTATTCCATGATTGGTTATATGTGATTTGCCTATGTTTTCATGGTCCTTACTATATATCTATTGGGGCATACTATTGTTATGCTTCATTGATTATATATTACTCATTAGGTGCATGATACTCCCATATTTAAATTGATTATATCAGGGTATGATACACCCATTACTTATATTTTATCCACATTGAGGCATACTATTGTTTGTGCCTTATTGCTTGTATTGAGAATTTTCTTGTATCAAGGCATGCTACATCTCTTAATCATATTTTATCCACACTGAGACATATTATTGTGTGTGCCTCCATTGCTTGTATTGGGGCATGTTATTGCCATGTTTCCCTTACATATATCTTGTCCATATAGAGGCAACCTCTCATTTATTATGCTTATATTTATTACACTTGCCTATATAAAGGTAAAGCATTAATTCTTCCACTTTGTCACCCATGATTCTAGTTACCTATTATAGATGTGCTTTCATGTTCATATATTTACTTAATAATACCAAAATGTGTTATAAATGTATTTTAGTTGTAATCGCATCTTATGATTTCATATTTTACACATGCATAAGGTAAGAGATAATTGCATCTTATGATTTTATATTTTACACATACAAAAAGGTTACATCAACACAAAAACACTCTCATAAACATTTAATCGCCATAAACTTGATAAGAAATTATTCCAAGTATACTCCCTTTGTATTGCTTTTTTTATTGGTTACAAATATGTCTTTTCATTGTACCACTTATCTTTGTCATATTATAATTAATCTAAGTAACATGATAAGTATATCTTATGCTAAATATTTGTTGGAGATTAATCTTATTTGGGTCCTTTAGGCTAAATTAGGCATATCTTAAGTCTCTTTAATGCATATATTTATTATAATTATAAATACACTTTATGATGGATTTATGAGATGTCTCTCACCTATCTTATCCACTTATTGGATTTTAGAGTTACTTGCATAAGTAACTACTCTTTCACATGTCACACACTTCCCCCTACTCTCTTTAGAAATATGAAATATGGCACACACAGAGGAGGCCTTGTAAAGTCATGATGAAATTCTTGTAAGTCCCTCATTCTTACTCTTACTCTCTTTAAAGAGCCCTCTCCTCCTCTATTTTGATCTAGTCACTTCTTGACTTGCTCTTGCATTCTTGTGATGCTCTTTTGGGTTAAGGCCATTATTCTCTCTCTCTCTCTTTTGACTTTTTCTATATGCTTGGAGTTGAATTATTTGAAAGGTTTTTAATAAGATTGTAGAGTTTTCTTCGTTTCACAGTTTTCCCACTTGTTAAATGCCATCTTAATCTTGTGGTTTGATTCTTTTGTCAAAGTAATATTGCTTGAATTTAATCCATTTTTTTAATATTTTAATGAAAATATTGGAATAAATCTATTATAGTATCAGAACTTTGTCTATGTTAACGTTAATCTTGAGTGTTTTGTAAAACTTTCTTGAAAAAAATTTGAATTTTTTTCAAATGCATCTCTATTTTAGCCCCTCTGACATTTTTTTTTTCATGTTTCATAAGGAGTTTCTTGAAGTCTATTCTAGTTTTTAATCCATCTTGCTTTAAAGCATTATATCCATTTTTTTTTACTTTTTAATGCAGGAAAATAATTCTGTTTTAATTCTGTTTTCAGGATTAGAGCATTTCGGCTGAAAATTTTCTAATTTACAGTAGTTTTTGTTACATGCATGATCAATATTCATTATAATAATCAAATCATATCTATTATTATCTTCCTTCTAGACTTGCATGTTCTGACTTGCGCCAAGCTAAAACTTCTCCTTTTTTCTGTGTCCTCCTTTAACTGCATTAGTGTTTCAATTTTGTCTGGCTTTAAATCTGAAATTTGTCACATACATTGCACCCTCCTTTGTTTATATGCACTCTTTTTACCACAGGTTGGCATCTTCCTCATACATTCCTAGCATTTTGTATTCTCTCGTTGTTTGTGCATTCCTTTCTATGTTCTGGCTTTTTTTTCTACTTGTACGTTGAGCATGTTATAATCCTAGTGCACTTGTAAACTCAGCGTTTCCTTGCTTAGTGTCTTGTGGCAGGCCATGTGTCTTAATTAGTCTTCTTATCTCTGACTGCACATTCACCTTCCAAACAATAGCTTTGGAACATTTTTTTCTGCCCGTGCATGTCATTTTTTTTGGAAATTTCTGCCTGGAGCATTTTATTCTATCAGAATGTTATTTCTACTTGGAACATTTTAATAAAACTATTTAGAACAAATCACTCTCTTTACAACATTTATTCGCTTTTTATTCAGCTTCTCTGACATTTTTTTAATGAGTAAATGCGCTTTTTTTTTTTTTTTTTGGTTGCAAATAGTGTATTTGCTAAATAGTATTTTTTTAAAGCTATGCATTTGCTTAGACTTAATTTTTGTAAACTCTTTTTGAAAAATATTTTATTCATTGTCTCACAAAACAACAAGAAAACTTTTCTTAAATACTTTTGTGTGTGTTAAATACACTTTTTGTTTTCAATGCTTTCGGGGCTATATATGTTTAATTGTGAACAGAGAATATTTTGCTAATAATTAAAATTGCATGGTAAATCTCCTTTCCTTTACAAGCTTTCTAAATGTAGCTTTGATTTTATGATGTTTTAAAGCAACTTAAAGCTGAAAACATATTTTAAATTATAACTTTGTCAAATCATATTTTTTTGATTTGTGGATGATTCTTAATTTTGTCTTAAGAATTATAAGAATTCTTTCAAGCATTTTTTCTTTTTGGGGGTGGATTTACATTCACAAGTTAATTTAAAATAAAAAAATTCTTTTGCTTTTACTTTAAAGTTGGTTTTTTTATTCAATTTAAGCAAGTTTTTTTTATTACTTCATTTCATAATGGATTTATATTGGTATTGTTTCTCACTTTTAATAATTTAAAAAAAATATTAATTTTTAAAATAATGAAACTGTTACTTTTAAAATCAAAATAACATGTTAACACAAAGTTTTAATAATGAACTCAAAAACTATTAAAAATAAGAAAATTACCAATAGACTAAGATCTTGAAACAATATTCAAAATTGATTCGTATTGATTGCTTGAAATAATTACAAACTCAAACCATACTTAAATAAGCTTAAACTCAGAAATTAGAGTTTACATAAAAATTTAAAAAAAAACTAAAATCTTTAAAAAAAAAAAAAAAATCTATTTTTAGCAGTTGCTATTTATAGTAAGTTTCGCATGTTAAATATGCATGGCTCTAAAAATTTCTCGAAATAACCTAAATACTAAAATTAGCCTATGGAACAAAATTCAACTAATGTTGACTTTTGGTTTTAAAAATATACAATTTTTAAAAATATTTTTTTTTGAAAAAATCATTAAACATTGATTTCAAACCCTCAGATGATCACGTTTGGCCTCCAAAAATTATCAAAATTAAATTTAAGTGGATAGAGTGGCTTAGAACAAAATCAAACTTTTCGATACAATCATTTTAGCACGCGGAATAGCTCAAACGGAGTTACGGGACAAAAGTTATGACCTTCAGAAGGTTGGCCTATTTTTTTTGCATCATTTAAATGCTTTAAAATCCTCTTTTATTGAGAAAATAGTAGCTGTGCAATCTTCTTTTGATGTTCTAAATAAAAAACTTACATCTTTTGCAAATAATAATACTTCTAATGTTAATGTTAAAGTGTTCCTCATGAAACTTGCACTCCTTCTAACCCCAATTTAAAAACAATGCATTCCATAGAATACCCGGATGGTGGTTTTGGTAAGCATGAAACTGACATTATCAAACTTCTTTTACTTAATTTTAATGCAAATTGTAAAGGTTTTGGCTATAATGTTTCAAATGTCTTAAATGTAGATTTGACATCATATTTTTCTCTACACTGAGGGACTTATAATGCACTTCTTTTGATTATAAAACTTGTAATGTTCAAAAATTGTAGATTTTTGTGAGCATTGTGAAAAATACAGGCATCATATCTATAAATATTGAAAATTGCATCCATGCAAATCTTGTACTAAATCGACTCATGACACTTTAAATTCTTGAAAAATGACCAAAACACTTACCTTTAAGGTTAAAAATATTTGGATACCTAAATATAATGTATCTTCTAGAGACTTTGATATGTCATCTTATGATAATTTTTCTATTGCTTCATGATGAATATCATTTGTAAGCGACACATCTTCTTTGTCTCCATTTTGATAAATTCAATCTTTTTATGCATTTTTTACTTTTGTTTGCAAAAGAAATATTTTTTTACTGGAGATATCTATTTTGACTAACTTATTTTTCATGCAAGATTTTGCACTTTGTGATGGAAGTTGTTTTTGCTCTATTTGACTTGTATATCTACTTTTATTACATTATGTATGTAGATCATATTTTTATAACATATTATTTAATTAACTTGAAAGATTGGTGTTAGCTTATTATTTTACAGGGTTTAATGGATCATTTTTCATTCTTATTGGTATTTGTTCTATTATAGATTAACTATCTTGTCATGTTGTCATGAAATTTTATATTTCGCGATAACATCTTTAATTGTGCTCCCATAGGTGATTGGATGTGTTATGAAGACAATGATGGTAAAAGTTTTAAGCTTTTAAGATGATGAATTCATAGCCCAATGGACAAGGCTTGATTTGTGTGCATGAATCTCCTCATAGGACTATGTTTGACCTTTGTTTATTGTAAATCAAATATTGTAGTCAAGTTTGTAAGAAGTGGTTGTGGTATTTTGAAATGATTTTTTATCCTAAATGTATGTGCAACATATTGAGGATTTTAAATAGATCATTAAGATGAGGGAAAAGAGTAATAGAGGTTGACATGAATCCCACGACTCCATCATCAACTTGACCCATACTAAAATTATCTCTAGTTTTGCTATCAAGTGGCAATGTGAGTAATGATCATAAATTCATCCTTATCAATGGACCTACAAATAAATCCAAAGATATGGTCCAAAATCTAAGGATGGTGGTTCAAATGTTATTGACCCCTATGTGTTTTGGGTATCCATGAAGCAGTAGAAATGTGTCTCTTCATGGTGATATTATTCTATTTCTTATTTACCATGGAAGACAAGTATAATAGTCAATGTTGAACTTATAGTTGATTTGAAAGCACCCGATGCAGAAATCATAAGAACTGTTGATAACAAAAATCTGCCAAAATATATGCCTCTAAAGTGGGAGAACCCCAAATAAGTTTATGTTCTCTACATTTGTTTATGAGATTGGTTCAATGTATTTTTATCCTAATAATTACACTGGGGGTTTGTCAAAGCTCATCAATAATCCACACTCTTGGAATAAGGTGCCAAACATTATATCTCTTAATTCTCTTATTGGGAGGTAGTTTTCCTACTCTAATGCAATCAAAGACTATGTTGGTTTAAGGCATAGCTTGAGTTTCTATCTAATCCAATTTACATCAGAGGAGATTATTATGGTGGCATTTTTGTCCGGATTTTGGCACAAAAAATATCATATAGCATTGAAATTGATGTGAAAACAACCTTGAACATTAAAGGTTATTTGGTTAGAAATGGGATGACAAATGATATATTTGACAAAGCACAAGTGTATTTTGCATATGAAATGGGCCTCATATCAGATGAATCATTTAAATAAATAAATGAGACTTACAATGAAAGGTAGGCAAATAATTAGTTTGTCAGAAAATAAATTCATGTTCGGTTAAAAAATATAACTAAAGTATGGAAAAGATTTAATATTTGGTTTAAACATATAAATAATGACCTAGATGTGGTTTAAATATCACAAAAATTTAATCAAATGCTTTGATACTATAATGAATATTGATTATTGAAATTGATGTGAAAACAACCTTGAACATTAAAGGTTATTTGGTTAGAAATGGGATGACAAATGATATATTTGACAAAGCACAAGTGTATTTTGCATATGAAATGGGCCTCATATCAGATGAATCCTTTAAATAAATAAACGAGACTTACAATAAAAGGTAGGCAAAAAATTAGTTTATCAGAAAATAAATTCATACTCGGTTAAAAAATATAACTAAAGTGTGGAGAAGATTTAATCTTTAATTTAAAAATGTAGATAATAGCCTAGATGTGATTTAAATATCACAAATATTTAATCAAAAGAGGTTATCATGCTTTGATCTACAGTCATGATCACGATTTGGTAGTACCATTTGTTGGAGCTTAGGCATAGATCGGATCATTGGAATATTCAATAGTTGATGCGTGGAGGCCTTGGCTTGTAAATGAAGAGTAGGATGCAAAGTTTGTATTGATATAAAAAGCTTTAATAACATGTTATGACCTTTGTAAACATTTTTCAGACTTTACAATGCTATTTTACATGTAAAATAGCTTTTCCCAACTAGCCAACTTTCAAATAAACTTGTAAATTGGGTTTTGAAGTTATTCCACGTGTTTTGGCATGTTCAAAAGATATTTCCACGTGGTTTTGACTCCATCCAAAGCCGTTCTAAAATATTTAAGTCCTTTCCAACCTCCAAGGCAGTTTGAGTTGGCAAAAGGTGTTATTCAAGGCTATTTCAAGTATTAATTTGTGGTATGTGGCTGAAACAAGGTGGTTTTATTTTATAATAATGTGTGGTATTATGGTGGTGCGTATTTCATCCATTCACTTTGTAAGAGGCAGCCTTGGTAAACATATTTTACATACAAAAACTCTTCCAAAATTCTGCTAAGTCATTCCAAATATACCAAAGTTGTTTCATTGAACTCCAAGGTAGTTTTGAAGGAGGAATTTGTGGTTTCTACATATTTAAAATGTGGTATCTACTCGTGCAGGCTTCTTGGAGCAGTTTTACTTTATGCGGACTTCTTAATGTTATTTTACATTGTGCAGGCTTCACAATGCCGTTTACATGTCAAAAAACTCCTCAAAGACTGCCATGCTCATACACAAATGCTTTGCAAAAAATGTAAGATTTAAAGTAGCTGTTATCTACAATAATGAAGATAACAATGATTTGATCATATTAGAAAGAAATTCTAGGGGGATCAGGACATATGCAGTATTTTTCTCAAAGTCAGATGGTTAAGTGCTCTTTAAATATGCTAGAAATACAAATATGAAATGTTAGATTGTTCCCTCCTTCAACACATCTTGGATAATAATGGTTTGTAAATTCACTGGGATTCTCCTTCTACGATTAACTTCTCTCTATGTCAGAGTTGATTCTTGATAGCAAACGTGTAATTAGTTGATCACCATAAATATAATTCAATTGAGGGTGAATTGGAGAGAGTTATGCTCAAGGCAGGAGGAGTGATTGAAAGTAACTATGGAAACCTACATACAATAGGATGGAGGAGGAGGAGTAGCCAAATAGACAAGGGGGTACATTCCGTAGCTACTGTGATAACACTAAATATGGAGGTCCCTGATGGTGCATGGGTGGAATATCCTGATTATATAACACTTGTTGAAGATATCAACAAATATCTACCATACAATGGGCTTCGATGCAAGAATCACTGCATTAGTTGAAAACATGTATATCTTCTTTCAGTTGAATTTATATGCATAGAAAATAATTATAGCATGGAATAAATAGAGTGGATCATAGAATTCAGAGACATATTGAAGATATTTGATGGGAACCATCCTTTCCACAATTATACCATCTGTGCCCGGTACACAAAACACTCATCTAAGACTGTTGTTAAAGTATCCAGGCCAAATTCTTCTTCTGTAGAGGAAGGACCGAACCTGGAGTCAAAGGAACATAAGAGAAAGCACGAAAGTTTTACAAATGATGGTAATAATTTAGAAGCAAAAATATCATATCTCACAGAATCAAGTGATACTGAAGACGATCTCATCAATTCCATTCAAGATAATGAATGTGAGTCAAATATTTCAAGTGCACCAGGGGAATCTAAATCTCCTAGTGCAAAATAGCTGCATAAACCAGATGAAGATGACATAATAAGTGTTTTTCATTTCAGAAAAATCCTCACCTGTTTATACTGTTGGGGGTCGTGGAAACCATGGCAAAAATATTTCAAGTGCTGAAGTGTTTAATCCGTATATAAATAAATGGAGGCTGACTGTAAGTTTGAGATGTCTTTGATGGGTTGTTATTGCATGTGCGGCACTACATTTTGTTTTCAAAGGGAGAAAATGTTTGACTTTATTTGTCACTCACTATCCAAAGATTGTAGAGCTTGAAAATGAATTCCTTAGTGAAAGTGATGTCACAGACTTGTCTTTTCTCATTGTGGACTCGTGTTCATATTTTAAGTGGTTTTGGATTTCATTTAGTTAGAATAAGTTGATTATCAAGATAATTTAATTTTTATGTTGATTTCAAAGGTCTATCAGGGCATCCACGGGAAATTGCAAAAGCAAGGTACGATTTAATTAAAGTTATTTCCTTTCGTAAAAATGTATATATACAATGGTTACAATTGTAAACGAGGACAATTTAATGAAATGAATGTTTAATCCTTTTGTTATTCTCTTTGCAAAATATAATTAATAAATGAATTCAATATTACACGAAAATTTTATTTAGTTCAATATTATTAGAAATCGTCAAAAATTATTTTTTTAAATAAAAATAAATTTTTCTTTTATTTTATTATTTTAATTTTAGAACTTTCAAAATAAACTATATTTCGTAAATAATTTAAGAGTTCAATTATTTTTAATTAATTATATTTTCGTAAATAATTTTTAAAATTATTAATTAATTATAAATTATAAATAATTTTAAATTATTTATTAATTACATTTAATTTAAATCCTAACAAATATTAAGATAAGACTAATCTAACCTAACGTAACATAGAGAGAAACAATTATGGACTTACAGTTATAAAATGTCTATCTCTCAGTTTGGATTTAACAACTCTTAGTTCGAGGGTTCAAGTCACTCTATCCCCAGGTTTATGTCCGAATAACAGATATCTTATTGTTTTCAGAATTCTGTGAAAATAACTCACTCCACTTCCGCCCACTGTAATTCATGCAAAAAGCTTTGATGAAACTGCCACGTCGACCACATAAGGGGTTGTTAAAAACCTTGAATGAAGGAAAAGAAAACAAAAAAATTAGAATAGATCGATGCAGAAACAAAAAAAGAGAGGATTGAGAGCAGATCGATGCATGTTGGGGGGGACGTGAGATCAGCGCAGAAGTGAAGTTGGGGCGGGGAGAAAAGAAAAAAAATATAGAGGGAGGAGATCGACGCAGAAGTGAAGGAGGAAAGGGAGGTGACGAGGAGAATAGGAGCTTGGAGAGCAGAAGCATTCAATCCAAGCGGAACCACCTTCCATTTCAGTCAAGGATTTCAACGGGCACCAGTAAATTTAATGTTTTATTTAAATTGTAGGGTAAATATTTTATTTAAATTTGTAGGGTAGATATAATATTTTATTTAAATCACAGGGTAAAATAATCTTTTTATTTATTTATATGTAAATATAATATTTTTATTTTTTTTATATATAATATTATTTTTATGAAAATGATTTGAAAGTAAAATATAATATTTTATTTAAATATCTAAAAGGGAAAATATATTATTATTTTGTTTATTGTTATGAAAATGATTTGAAGGGAAAATATAATGTTTTAGTTTATTTTAGAAAACTAAATGAGAATGATTTATATGAATTAAAAAAAAAATTGTTATTCCTTTGGCATTTATAATATCTAGTATTAAATGAAATTTCATAATATTACATGATTGATTGGACTAGGGTCGGAAACTTATTTAGGTGGATCTGTTAAGAATATACTTTATTAACATAATTAAATGTTATCCACATTTTTTATTTTAATATTTGATTTAATTTGCAAATGTTACAAAGAAACAATTTATGAAATTCATATTTATAATTAGAACGGTAATTTATTTATCATGTTACTTAGAATAAGTTCAAATTTTCATATTTATGATTATAAGTTATCACAATCAATTTTACGATATGTTATGTAAAGAAATAAATTCCAATTCCATCTTTATAATTAAATGAAATCCTTAGAGATTCATTATAATCAACTTTATACTTGTGTACATAGGAAACTATTGAAATTTTTTATATTGCACAATTGAAAAAAAAATCTATTTTAGTTCGTTTCTATATTGGAATTAAAATTCTCGTTTATTATCATTGAAAATAACATAATAATATACTCTTCATAAAATATTTATTTAACGTTAAATTCAAGTTCAATATAACATTCTTAAACTCCATGTATATAGGTTATCTTATAGAAAAGGTTACCTGAGTAGACTAAAGGTATGATTGTCAAGGAAAATATGTGTTGTATATAGACATGATGACTAAAATAGGTGATTATGTTACAGAATTAATTGTACTTTTCTACTCAAGAATTTGCTTTCAAAATACAATACATTAATTCATTTCAAGCATTCTTTACTTTTTAAATCTCAAAATTAGACCAAGAATTTAAGGTTAAACATAACTACGTAGGGTTTGGTATTAAGTGATGCCTCTGGATCAGGTTTATGCATAATACTATCGTGCTTGAGCTACTGCATCTATAGCTTAACATAACTGCAATAATAACGTATGGGCATCATCCCTATAAATCATCAAAAAGGAATAAGGGCCATATCGTGTCATTAAGATCAAGGGGTGGGATAATCCCTCATGGTCAATAACACTAATTAAGATTAAAAAAATGATGTTTACTACCTTAAATGACTCTGACTTGTGAACATATGAAATAGAAATAGATAAAGTACATTTCTTACTCAAAATTCAGTACCATCAAAAATGAGAAATTAAAACTAGAATTAAGAATGTTAAATCAATTATTATTAAGAAACCACCAACCATATGACTCTCAGATAATGAAACTTTGGCAACATCAATTGTACGGATTATGTTGTCTAAAGTAAGGATTAAAAACATTGTTGATATAAATAACAAGTAGAAAGTGGGGGGAATGTAGTTTGCAAATGTTCAATTTATTTCTTATTAAGATTTGTGGCTAGTTTAGTACAACAAGTAATCAATCACTTAAATTGATACTTTTACGCTCCCATTTGGGTAGCAATCATAGAGGAACTGTCTGGGGAATTAGGCCCTAGAAAACGCTGCATACTTAGATCTATAGTTCACATGAAACTTAAAATAGAAAATAGAACTACATGCATACTACACTTTGATCTTATTCAGAAGTAGGTATGTAGATAGTCTGGAAAGTGAAGGATGCTTCCAGTATGTAGATGAATATGATGGGGTTTGGTGTTGTGTGTTAAATAAGATTAAAGTTAAATAAAAGGGTAAGACCATTATAATAAAGCCTTAGTTTAGATAAACAAAGTAAAGATAAAAATTTTATGATATACTCAGAAGGATCTTGGTTGGATCATCATAATTCTTGAGGCTTTAAACCAAATTATGAGGCAAAATGTGACTATTTATTATATGATCTATACTCTTGTCACGATGACCTCGGTGCTTATCTAGTAGAGATTAGCAATGAATAGTGAGCGACTCAGGATCTGATTGATCTTGATGAGTCAAGTCTCTAGCCAAAGCATAACAGACTCATATGGAGATGCCTAACCTATATTATTAGATGCTTACCCATTTGACAAATGATATTAGATGCCGAACCCATATGATTAGATGCTTTCCCATTTGGCAAAAGATATTAGATGCCTAACTTGTATGGTTAGATGTTTGCTCGGTTGGCAAAAGATATTCAATAGAATAAAGTATACCCAAGTTATATTCATAGAAAAATATTAATTAAACAAAGATTAAAAAAATATATATTTTTTAGGGAAGGAGTAGGTCTCTACAAGTGAATCTTTACTATGTTTCATACCTGAAAACTAACTGTTTAACAGATCATAAGTTGGTTAATGAAGCTAGATATGTTTCAACATTTTGAAATGATGCACTAATAAAATCTGATGTTGAGCTTAAATTAGTTACATAAAATTCACAAAATATTATGTTTTTTTATAATCTTGTCTCATGGGTTGCTAGTACAAGCTTTGGTCTTCATGTTGCATGGCTTGCATAACTACTTGATTCATGTATCATGCAAGCTTGTATGATGGCTTCCAAGTTTGAATAATGAATTATGTGTACTTGTGTTGGCTAAATCATAAGTTATGTCTTCCATATGTAATGAAACTGCCATGAACCACTCTAAAATTGATAGGATTTTGAATGATGGAAATTTTTGTATGTAAGAGAAAGAATCGAGGGAAGGGAGTCTTCCTCTAATGGTAAAACTCAAAATTTAGCATTTCCACTTAATGCAAATGTTGACGATATGGATTTCACCCTTTGAAAGGATACTTAGCTCCTTTCCTCTACATGGTACAATGGAAACATTCCTCTTGTTGTGGGTGGCAAACTTGAGAGATGAGTCTCTAGATTAGGGGCTAGTTCCCCTTGATGCACTTTGGGGCCCTAGATTTCCTACTACTAACAATTGGGGGGCGGGGGGGGTGAAAAGAGAGAGAAAAACTGAAAAACAAAATCTAATTAATATGGTGATACACCAAACTGGTTGGTCTACTCAGCTTTTCCCTACACCTTACACCAAAGAGGAGCCAATAGACACTTCATTCGAATGAGAAATTGATTGCATCAATGTTTCAACAAGGGATCATATGAATGTATAGGGATGAAGAGACTACCAGAGGTGTTCAAAAGACACACTGTTGGATAGACTATTCATATGCACATATGCTTCAAGTTGGACACTTCTTGTTGACTTGCATAAAATGATTCACAGTACACTCTATATGTTGGTATAAACTTATGAAAGCATTAAAAGAAATGATTGAACATAAGAAAAGACCATAGACATATACAAAAGTGCAACTCAAATGGAGGTAAAATGATTTTTTTGATTTAAGGTAAATTTCTTTAGGGCTTCGCCATACAATGCTGAGAGATCCCTCTTAAAAATGAGAAGTCACAATTATATAGAGGACTGGGAAAATAGCTCATTGACCAGTTAAGGGAAAGAAACCCATGCTGCATTAATCACTCTTATAGCGACCACCAGCCCATGTTGTTACCATCTCTTCTTAATTGCATATGTGAAAGCCATGATGTAGGTGCTTAAGTTGATGCCCTTGTTGTCTGGGCTTGCAAGAGCATGGGTTACTTCTCGTAGTAACTAATAAGGCCATCCCAAAGATATGTTGACTGGGCCATGCTCTCTTCAATGTTCACAATCAATTCATTTATTGGTTTTTTATGGAGACTATTTCATCTTAGTGTATTCAATTCTCCTATTGATGACTCCTGTGCCACCTGCCTTGGTCTGGTCCATCCTTGGGTCTATGCTTTGACTTGCTACACCACCTATAGCATTTTGAGCTTTTGTCCCATGTGCGCATGGCCACGTTCTGGGTTACCCACTTCATTTTCTCCTTCCTTGCTATTTTTTCCCCTTTTCTTGGGAATTCAAGCTCTCAGTGCTTATGAATGTACTCTCAAGCTCCTTTCTTTGGCGGGTCGCTGAGTCATTCCTCAGGCTCTCGAGCCTTTGAATACCTTCAGACAAAATGCCTGAAGGAATTCCTTCGAACATTTTATTTGAAGGAATTCTTCCTTTTTTGAGTTTTCACTTTTGGACTTTCTTTCATTCCTTCAGACATTTTGTTTGAAAGAATTCTTCTTTGATTAATTCCCAACAGCTAGCTTATCACCTTGAAATTGACGTTCGTGGGCCTGTCACCCCCTTTTGCAATTCCTTCAATTTTTTGTAAATGAACTTTTTTGAAGGGAAAGTGACCCTTCAAAAAAATTTAAAATGTCCTTTTTTCAAAGCCAAATGCGCTTCGTAAGGACACCTACCCTTTTGACTTTTGTCTTCCAAATTCTTTCAGACTTTCTTTGGCTATCAAATTTTTTCAGACAAAATGTTTGAAGGAATTTCTTCAAAAATTTTGTCTGAAAGAATTCTCTATTGAGTTTTCCTCCTTGGATTTCTTTTAGACAAAAGTCTGAAAGAAATCTCCTTTGCCCTGTCAACTTTTTTGAAGGGTAAGTCCTTTTCAGGCTTTCTACCTTGCCCCTTTGCTTACCATCTGCAAGGGTAATTTGAGCACAAAGTCATCCTTTGGGATTTTTGCAAAGGTCCATTTTTCTCATTTCCTACCCCCCACAAGGGCTCCTTGGCCTCCAAGTCACCTTTCAGAAGAATTGAAAAGGTCCTGCTTACCGCCTAAGTGCCCTCTGCAAGGGATCCTACCCTTCAGACTTTTTGTAAATGACCCTTCAGCCTTTTGAACTTGGTCCATTTTGTCAATAAAAAGCCTTCTAAAGTAATTTACTTTCCTTGTTAAGCATCCAAGACCAAAATGAGTTTCAATTCGATTCTTGCCTACCACACCCGAAAGCACTTGGCAAGCAAAAGAGGAAAACACTTGGTTTTTTCATGGAAAATAACCTGTCAGAGAAAATTTACACAAGGCAACTGAGGGATGAACTAGCCAAAACTTGAATCAAAAGACTCTTGTAATAAAAAGAAGAGGGGTGCCCAATTTTTTTCCTATAAGACCAAGAATTGGTCAACACATTTAGCGATTCACAGGGGAAACATGCCTACTATGCTTGAGAAAATTGATGTCCTAAAAGTCCATTGGGCATAGAGTCAAGATGCAGCTTGCAAAGCTAGAAATAGCCTTGTAAAAACTTAAGAACCAATAAAGATTTACCCCAAACGATAAAGAAAACACAACAAAAGTTAAAAATACTAAACACATGCATAAAAGCAGTTAGGAAAAATGAGAAAAAGACAAGGAAACTATGTACATGGTGAAATAAAGCTAGTGATAATGTTTAATATATATCCCATTGACTGGGATATGTAGCTCTTCATCATCCAACTTGGAGATTTGGAAAGCATTATGTTGCTTGCAGTGGATGATGACATATGGGCCACTCCACAAGACGTCAAACTTTGTGTGCCTTCCAGGTTTGGCTCAGTCCTCATCCCACTTCAAAATAATGTCACCTTTTGAGAAGTTCTTTGGTATAGACCTCTTGTCAAAATGCTTCTTTGTTTGTTGTTGGTGGCTAGATATTGCATCCATGGCTTGGTCTCTTGCTTCTTGAAGCTCCATTAACTCACAATACCTAACTCCCAAGCTGTCACTCTCCATCAATTGCAGCTGATGGGTAAGATCCAAGGCTGATAACTCAATTGAAATAGGAAGTCTAGTTTCCCTTCTATACACAAGTGTGTATGGTGAATTCCCAATAACCCTCTTTGGAGTGATCTTGTCTGCTTAAAGAGCTGTCTTCAACTTGGCATGCCGAGTCCTTTGATTTTCCTCCATTATTCTTTTAATGATCCTAATAAGGTTCTTATTTTTGGACTCAACTAGCCCATTCCTTTGTGGGTAGTAGTTGGAAGAAGTGTTGAGATAGATGCCATACTTTAATGTCCACTCACTTGTCTTTGTTCCCAAGAAATCCAATGGATTATCTAAGATGATTGTGGCTGGGACCCCAAATCTCATCACTATGCCTTCATAGAAGTCTAGGACTACACTTTCATTGGCCTCTTTCAAAGATATGGCTTCTATCAATCTTGTGAAATAATCTGTAACATTCAAGACCCACTTATGGCCAACACTAGAAGGAGGGTTGATTAATCATATGAAGTCCAAACCCCATTGCATGAACAATTGTTCCACCTGAATAGGATGAAGAGGCATTGGAACCAACTATTGCTTCCCATCAAAGAAATTTCATTTTTAACATTTACTCACCCAAGCATGAGTGTCTCTGAACAAACTCGGCCAAAAGTAGCTAGCCCTCATAATCCTTGTAAATGTGGCCTTGGGAGCAAAGTGGCCACCAGCTGATCCATCATGGAACTCAAACAGTATCCTGTCGACTTGGTATGAGTTAATGCATTTTAAGAGTACCCCTAAAAGGTCTTTTATAAACAACACTCCATCAACTAGGACATAAGGAAGAGATTAGAGCCTAAAATACCTCCTCTTGGTCCTATTAAGACTTTGTGGACACTCACCAGTTTGAAGGAAGTGAACCATGTCTTGTGCCCATCTCTTCATGATTGTTGGTATTTCTAATACAAATTCATCATGGAGCACCAAAACATCTTCCTTTGGCTCTTTGTAGTCTGTAGTGAGGTGTTCACATAGCCCTCTTCCCCTTACCAGCTTGGTGGTCGTGATCTCTACATCATACTCCATTACTTTGGTGATCCACCCTGCCCTTTTTTCATTCAAATCTCAGTTGAGCAAGAAATATTTTATAGTAGGATGTGGCACCATGATGTGAATCTTGTTGTTAGACAACATATGTCTAAAGTTTTTTAGACTTCATATGAATGCAAGTGCTTACTTCTCAACATACGTGTACCTAATCTCGTAGCCTTCTAAGCCTTGGATAAAAAAAGTGAGAGGCTATTTTAAATTCTCACCATTACTTATATTTTATCCACATTGAGGCATACTATTGTTTGTGCCTTATTGCTTGTATTGAGAATTTTCTTGTATCAAGGCATGTTACATCCCTTAATCATATTTTATCCACACTGAGACATATTATTGTTTTTGCCTTCATTGCTTGTATTGGGGCATGTTATTGTCATGTTTCCCTTACATATATCTTGTCCATATAGAGGCAACCTCTCATTTATTATGGTTATATTTATTACACTTGCCTATATAAAGGTAAAGCATTAATTCTTCCACTTTGTCACACATGATTCTAGTTACCTATTATAGATGTGCTTTCATGTTGATATATTTACATAATAATACCAAAATGTGTTATAAATGCATTTTAGTTGTAATTGCATCTTATGATTTCATATTTTACACATGCATAAGGTAAGCAATAATTGCATCTTATGATTTTATATTTTACAGATACATAAGGTCACACCAACACAAAAACACTCTCATAAACAATTAGTCACCATAAACTTGATAAAAAATTATTCCAAGTATATTCTCTTTGTATCGCTTTTTTTATTGGTTACAAAAATGTCTTTTCAATGTACCAATTATCGTTGCCATATTATAATTAATCTAAGTAACATGATAAGTATATTTTATGTTAAATATTTGTTGGAGATTAATTTTATTTGGGTCCTTTAGGCTAAATTAGATATTTTTAAGTCTTTTTAATGCATGTATTTATTATAATTATAAATACATTTTATGATGGATTTATGAGATGTCTCTCACCTATCTTATCCACTTGTTGAATTTTGGAGTTACTTGCATTAGTAACTACTCCTCTACATGTCACACACTTTCCCCTACTCTCTTTGGAAATATGAAACATGGCATGCACCGAAGAGGCCTTGTAAAGTCATGATGAGATTCTTGTAAGTCTCTCATTCTTACTCTTACTCTCTTTAAAGAGTCCTCTCCCCCTCTATTTTCATCTAGTCACTTCTTAACTTACTCTTGCATTCTTTTGATGCTTTTTTAGGTTAAGGCCATTCTTCTCTCTCTCTCTCTTTTGGCTTTTCCTTTCTATGTACTTGGAGTTGAATTATTTGAAAGGCTTCTAATAAGATTGTAGGGGTTTCTTTGTTTGACAGTTTTCCCACTTGTCAAATGCCATCTTAATCTTGTGGTTTGATTCTTTTGTCAAAGTAATATTGCTTCAATTTGATCCATTTTTTCAATATTGTAATGAAAATATTGGAATAAATCTATTATATTATCAGAACTTTGTATGTATTAACGTTAGTCTTGAGTGTTCTGTAAAACTTTCTTGAAAAATATTTCAATTTTTTTCAAATGCATCTCTATTTTAGCCCTCTGACATTTTTTTTTGGCATGTTTCATAAGGAATTTCTTGAAGTCTATTCTAGTTTTTAATCTATCTTGCTTAAAAGCATTATATCCATTTGATTTTTCCTTTTAATCCATTAAAATAATTATGTTTTAATTCTGTTTTCAGGATTTGAGCATTTTGGCTGAAAATTTTCTAATTTACAGTAGTTTTTGTTACATGCACGATCAATATTCATTATAATAATCAAATCATATCTATTATTTTCCTTCTAGAGTTGCATGTTCTGACTTGCGCCAAGCTAAAACTTCTTTTTTCTGTGTCCTCCTTTAACTGCATTAGTGTTTCAATTTTGTCTGGCTTTAAATCTGAAATTTGTCACAAACATTGCACCCTCCTTTGTTTATATGCACTCTTTTTACCACAGGTTGGCATCTTCCTCATACATTCCTAGCATTTTGTATTCTCTCGTTGTTTGTGCATTCCTTTCTATGTTCTGGCTTTTTTTCTACTTGCACGTTGAGCATGTTATAATCCTAGTGCACTTGTAAACTCAGCGTTTCGTTGCTTAGTGTCTTGTGGCAGGCCATGTGTCTTAATTAGTCTTCTTATCTCTGACTGCACATTCACCTTCCAAATAATAACTTTGGAACATTTTTTTCTGCCCGTGCATGTCATTTTTTTGGAAGGTTATTTCTGCCTGGAACATTTTATTCTATCAGAATGTTATTTCTACTTGGAACATTTTAATAAAACTATTTAGAACAAATCACTCTCTTTACAACATTTATTAGCTTTTTATTCAGCTTCTCTGACATTTTTTTTGCATGAGTAAATGCTTGTTTTTTTGGGTGCAAATAGTGTATTTGCTAAAGAGTATTTTTTAAAGCTATGCATTTCCTTAAACTTAATTTTTGTAAAATATTTTATTCACTGTCTCACAAAACAACAAGAAAACTTTTCTTAAATACTTTTGTGTGTGTTAAATACACTTTTTGTTTTCAATGCTTTCGGGGCTACATATGTTTAATTGTGAACAGAGAATATTTTGCTAATAATTAAAATTGCATGGTAAATCTCCTTTCCTTTACAAGCTCTCTAAATGTAGCTTTGATTTTATGATGTTTTAAAGCAATTTAAAGCTGAAAACATATTTTAAATTATAACTTTGTCAAATCTTTTTTTTTTGATTTGTGGATGATTCTTAATTTTGTCTTGAGAATTATAAGAATTATTTGAATCATTTTTTTGCTTTGGGGTGGATTTACAAGTTAATTTAAAATAAAAATTCTTTTATTTTTATTTTAAAGTTGGTTTTTTTATTCAACTTAAGTAAGTTTTCTTTATTACTTCATTTCATAATGGATTTAAATTGGCATTGTTTCTCACCTTTAATAATTGAAGAAAAATATTAACTTTTAAAATAATGAGATTGTTACTCTTAAAATTGAAATAATATGTTAACACAAGGTTTTAATAATGAACCCGAAAACTATCAAGAATAAGAAAATTATCAATAAATCAATATCTTGAAACAATATTCAAAATTGATTCGTATTGATTGCTTAAAATAATTACAAACCCAAATCATACTTAAATAAGCCTAAACTTAGAAATTAGAGTCTACATGCAAAATTTAAAAAAAACTAAAATCTAAAAAAAAAAGTCTATTTTTAGCAGTTGTTATTTAAAGTAAGTTTCGCATGCAAATGTGCACGACTCTACATTTTTTTTGAAATAACTTAAATACTAAAATTAGTCTATGGGATGAAATTTAACTAATGTTGACTTTCGGTTTTAAAAATGTACCATTTCTATAAAAAAAAAAATTCTAAAAAAATCATTAAAAGTTAATTTCAGACCCTCAGATGATCATGTTTGGCCTCCGAAAAATATCGAAATCAAATTTAAGTAGATAGAGAGGCTTAGAGCAAATTAAATTTTTTGATACAATCGTTTTGGCACGTGGAAGAGCTTAAACGGAGTTACGAGTCAAAAGTTATGACCTTTGAAAAGTTGGCCTATTTTTTTTGCATCATTTAAATGCTTTAAAATCCTCTTTTATTGAGAAAATAATAGCTATGCAATCTTCTTTTGATGTTCTAAGTGAAAAACTTGCATCTTTTGTAAATGATAATACTTCTAATGTTAATGTTACAAATGTTTCTCATGAAACTTGCACTCCTAACCCCAATTTAAAAATAATACATTCTATAGGTTACTCCGGTGGTGGTTTTGGTAAGCATGAAACTGATATTATTAAACCTCTTTTACTTATTTCTAATGCAAATTGTAAAGGTTTTGGCTATAATGCTTCAAATATTTTTAATGTAGATTTGACATCATATTTTCTTCTACAGTAAGGGACTTATAATGCAACTTCTTTTGATTATAAAACTTGTAATGTTCAAAAATTGTAGATTTTTGTGAATATTATAAAAAATATAGGCATCATATCTCTAAATATTGGAAATTGCATCCATGCAAATCTTGTAGTAAATCAACCCATGACACTTTAAATTCTTGAAAAATGACTAAAACACCTATCTCTAAGGTTAAAAATATTTGGATACCTAAATATAATGTATCTTCTGTAGACTTTGATATGCCATCTTATGATAATTTTTCTATTACTTCATGATGAATATCTTTTGTAAGCGAGACATCTTCTTTGTACCCATTTTGATAAACTCGATCTTTTTATGCATTATTTACTTTTTTTTGCAAAAGAAATATTTTTTTACTAGAAATATCTATTTTAACTAACTTCTTTTTCATGCAGGATTTTGTACTTTGTGATGGAAGTTGTTTTTGCTATATTTGATTTGTATATCTACTTTTATTACATTATGTATGTAGATTGTATTTTTATAACATATTATTTAATTAACTTGAAAGATTGGTGTTAGTTTGTTATTTTACAGAGTTTAATGGATCATTTTTCCTTCTTATTGGTCTTTGTTCTATTATAAATTAACCATCTTGCCATGTTGTCTTGAAATTTTGTATTTTATGATAACATTCCTAATTGTGCTCCCATAAGTGATTGGATGTGTTATGAAGACAAGGACGGTAAAAATTTTAAGCTTTTAAGATGATGAATTCATAGCCCAATGGACAAGGCTTGATTCGTGTGCATGAATCTCCTCCTAGGACTACTAATGATAGTGGCTCATAAAATAATGTTTGACCTTTATTTATTATAAATCAAGTATTGTAGTCAAGTTTGTAAGAAGTGGTTGTGGTATTTTGCAATGATTTTTTATCCCAAATGTATGTGCAACATATTGAGGCTTTTAAACAAATCATTAAGATGAGGGAAAATAGTAATAGAGGTTGACATGAATCCCATGATCCATCATCAACTTGACCCATATTAAAATTATCTCTAGCTTTGTTATCAGGTGGCAATGTGAGTAATGATCATAAATTCATCCTTATCAATGGATTTACAAATCAATCCAAAGATATGGTCCAAAAGCTAGGGATGGTGGTTCAAATGTTATTGACCCCTATGTGTTTTGGGTATCCATGAAGCAGTAGAAATATGTCTCTTCATGGTGATATTATTGGATTTGTTTCTTATTCACCATGGAAGACAAGTATACTAGTCAATGTTGAACTTACAGTTGATTTGAAAGCACCCGATGGAGAAATCATAAGAAATACTGATAACAAAAATATGCCAAAATATGTGCCTCTAAAGTGGGAGAACCCCAAATAAGTTTATGTTCTCTACATTTGTTTATGAGATTGGTTCAATGTATTTTTATCCTAATAACTACACTAGGAGTTTGTCAAACCTCACCAATAATCCACACTCTTGGAATAAGGTGCCAAACATTATATTTCTTAATTCTCTTATTGGAACTGAGTTTTCTTACTCCAATGCAATCGAAGACTACATTGGTTTAAGGCATAGCCTTAGTTTCTATCTAATCCAATTTATATCAAAGGAGATTATTATGGTGGCATTTTTGTCCCAATGTTGACACAAAAAATATCATATAACATTGAAATTGATGTGAAAACAACCTTAAAGGTTATTTGGTTAGAAATGGGATGACAAATGATATATTTGACTAAGCATAAGTATATTTTGCATATGAAATGGGCCTCATATCAAATGAGTCATTTAACTAAATAAACAAGACTTGCAATAAAAAGTAGGCAAAAAATTAGTTTGTCAAAAAATAAATTCATGTTCGATTAAAGAATATAACTAAAATGTGGAGAAGATTTAATCTTTAATTTAAAGATATAGATAATGACCTAGATGTGATTTAAATATCACAAAAATTTAATCAAAAGAGGTTATCATGCTTTGATCTACAGTCATGATCATGATTTGGTAGTACCATTTGTTGGAGTTGGTAGTACCATTTGTTGGAGCTTATGCATAGATCAGATCATTGGAATATTTAATAGTTGATGCGTGGAGGCCATGGTTTGTAAATGAAGAGTAGGATGCAAAGTTTGTATTGATATAAAAAGCTTTAATAACATGTTATGACCTTTGTAAACATTTTTCAGACTTTGCAATGCTATTTTACATGTAAAATAGCTTTTCCCAACTCGCCAACTTTTCAAATAAACTCGTAAATTGGGTTTTGAAGTTATTCCACGTGTTTTGGCATGTTCAAAGATATTTCCATGTGGTTTTGACTCCATCCAAAGCCGTTCTAAAATATTTAAGTCCTTTCCAACCTCCAAGGCAGTTTGAGTTGGCAATAGGTGGTATTCAAGGCTATTTCAAGTATTAATTTGTGGTATGTGGCTGAAACAAAGTGGTTTTTTTTTATATTAATGTGTGGTATTATGGTGGTGCGTATTTCATCCATTCACTTTGTAAGAGGCAGCCTTGGTACACATATTTTACATACAAAAACTCTTCCAAAATCCTGCTAAGTCATTCCAAATGTACCAAAGTTGTTTCATTGAACTCCAAGGCAGTTTTGAAAGAGTAATTTGTGGCTTTTACATATTTTAAATGTGGTATCTACTCGTGCAGGCTTCTTGGAGCAGTTTTACTTTATGCGGACTTCTTAATGTTATTTTACATTGTGCAGGCTTCACAATGGCGTCTACATGTCAAAAAACTCCTCAAAGACTGCCATGCTCATACACAAATGCTTTGCAAAAAATGTAAGATTTAAAGTAGCTGTTTATCTACAATAATGAAGATAACAATGATTTGATCATATTAGAAAGAAATTCTAGGGGGATCAGGACATATGCAGTATTTTTCTCAAAGTCAGATGGTTAAGTGCTCTTTAAATATGCTAGAAATACAAATATGAAATGTTAGATTGTTCCCTCCTTCAACACATCTTGGATAATAATGGTTTGTAAATTCACTGGGATTCTCCTTCTACGATTAACTTCTCTCTATGTCAGAGTTGATTCTTGATAGCAAACGTGTAATTAGTTGATCACCATAAATATAATTCAATTGAGGGTGAATTGGAGAGAGTTATGCTCAAGGCAGGAGGAGTGATTGAAAGTAACTATGGAAACCTACATACAATAGGATGGAGGAGGAGGAGTAGCCAAATAGACAAGGGGGTACATTCCGTAGCTACTGTGATAACACTAAATATGGAGGTCCCTGATGGTGCATGGGTGGAATATCCTGATTATATAACACTTGTTGAAGATATCAACAAATATCTACCATACAATGGGCTTCGATGCAAGAATCACTGCATTAGTTGAAAACATGTATATCTTCTTTCAGTTGAATTTATATGCATAGAAAATAATTATAGCATGGAATAAATAGAGTGGATCATAGAATTCAGAGACATATTGAAGATATTTGATGGGAACCATCCTTTCCACAATTATACCATCTGTGCCCGGTACACAAAACACTCATCTAAGACTGTTGTTAAAGTATCCAGGCCAAATTCTTCTTCTGTAGAGGAAGGACCGAACCTGGAGTCAAAGGAACATAAGAGAAAGCACGAAAGTTTTACAAATGATGGTAATAATTTAGAAGCAAAAATATCATATCTCACAGAATCAAGTGATACTGAAGACGATCTCATCAATTCCATTCAAGATAATGAATGTGAGTCAAATATTTCAAGTGCACCAGGGGAATCTAAATCTCCTAGTGCAAAATAGCTGCATAAACCAGATGAAGATGACATAATAAGTGTTTTTCATTTCAGAAAAATCCTCACCTGTTTATACTGTTGGGGGTCGTGGAAACCATGGCAAAAATATTTCAAGTGCTGAAGTGTTTAATCCGTATATAAATAAATGGAGGCTGACTGTGAGTTTGAGATGTCTTTGATGGGTTGTTATTGCATGTGCGGCACTACATTTTGTTTTCAAAGGGAGAAAATGTTTGACTTTATTTGTCACTCACTATCCAAAGATTGTAGAGCTTGAAAATGAATTCCTTAGTGAAAGTGATGTCACAGACTTGTCTTTTCTCATTGTGGACTCGTGTTCATATTTTAAGTGGTTTTGGATTTCATTTAGTTAGAATAAGTTGATTATCAAGATAATTTAATTTTTATGTTGATTTCAAAGGTCTATCAGGGCATCCACGGGAAATTGCAAAAGCAAGGTACGATTTAATTAAAGTTATTTCCTTTCGTAAAAATGTATATATACAATGGTTACAATTGTAAACGAGGACAATTTAATGAAATGAATGTTTAATCCTTTTGTTATTCTCTTTGCAAAATATAATTAATAAATGAATTCAATATTACACGAAAATTTTATTTAGTTCAATATTATTAGAAATCGTCAAAAATTATTTTTTTAAATAAAAATAAATTTTTCTTTTATTTTATTATTTTAATTTTAGAACTTTCAAAATAAACTATATTTCGTAAATAATTTAAGAGTTCAATTATTTTTAATTAATTATATTTTCGTAAATAATTTTTAAAATTATTAATTAATTATAAATTATAAATAATTTTAAATTATTTATTAATTACATTTAATTTAAATCCTAACAAATATTAAGATAAGACTAATCTAACCTAACGTAACATAGAGAGAAACAATTATGGACTTACAGTTATAAAATGTCTATCTCTCAGTTTGGATTTAACAACTCTTAGTTCGAGGGTTCAAGTCACTCTATCCCCAGGTTTATGTCCGAATAACAGATATCTTATTGTTTTCAGAATTCTGTGAAAATAACTCACTCCACTTCCGCCCACTGTAATTCATGCAAAAAGCTTTGATGAAACTGCCACGTCGACCACATAAGGGGTTGTTAAAAACCTTGAATGAAGGAAAAGAAAACAAAAAAATTAGAATAGATCGATGCAGAAACAAAAAAAGAGAGGATTGAGAGCAGATCGATGCATGTTGGGGGGGACGTGAGATCAGCGCAGAAGTGAAGTTGGGGCGGGGAGAAAAGAAAAAAAATATAGAGGGAGGAGATCGACGCAGAAGTGAAGGAGGAAAGGGAGGTGACGAGGAGAATAGGAGCTTGGAGAGCAGAAGCATTCAATCCAAGCGGAACCACCTTCCATTTCAGTCAAGGATTTCAACGGGCACCAGTAAATTTAATGTTTTATTTAAATTGTAGGGTAAATATTTTATTTAAATTTGTAGGGTAGATATAATATTTTATTTAAATCACAGGGTAAAATAATCTTTTTATTTATTTATATGTAAATATAATATTTTTATTTTTTTTATATATAATATTATTTTTATGAAAATGATTTGAAAGTAAAATATAATATTTTATTTAAATATCTAAAAGGGAAAATATATTATTATTTTGTTTATTGTTATGAAAATGATTTGAAGGGAAAATATAATGTTTTAGTTTATTTTAGAAAACTAAATGAGAATGATTTATATGAATTAAAAAAAAAATTGTTATTCCTTTGGCATTTATAATATCTAGTATTAAATGAAATTTCATAATATTACATGATTGATTGGACTAGGGTCGGAAACTTATTTAGGTGGATCTGTTAAGAATATACTTTATTAACATAATTAAATGTTATCCACATTTTTTATTTTAATATTTGATTTAATTTGCAAATGTTACAAAGAAACAATTTATGAAATTCATATTTATAATTAGAACGGTAATTTATTTATCATGTTACTTAGAATAAGTTCAAATTTTCATATTTATGATTATAAGTTATCACAATCAATTTTACGATATGTTATGTAAAGAAATAAATTCCAATTCCATCTTTATAATTAAATGAAATCCTTAGAGATTCATTATAATCAACTTTATACTTGTGTACATAGGAAACTATTGAAATTTTTTATATTGCACAATTGAAAAAAAAATCTATTTTAGTTCGTTTCTATATTGGAATTAAAATTCTCGTTTATTATCATTGAAAATAACATAATAATATACTCTTCATAAAATATTTATTTAACGTTAAATTCAAGTTCAATATAACATTCTTAAACTCCATGTATATAGGTTATCTTATAGAAAAGGTTACCTGAGTAGACTAAAGGTATGATTGTCAAGGAAAATATGTGTTGTATATAGACATGATGACTAAAATAGGTGATTATGTTACATAATTAATTGTACTTTTCTACTCAAGAATTTGCTTTCAAAATACAATACATTAATTCATTTCAAGCATTCTTTACTTTTTAAATCTCAAAATTAGACGAAGAATTTAAGGTTAAACATAACTACGTAGGGTTTGGTATTAAGTGATGCCTCTGGATCAGGTTTATGCATAATACTATCGTGCTTGAGCTACTGCATCTATAGCTTAACATAACTGCAATAATAACGTATGGGCATCATCCCTATAAATCATCAAAAAGGAATAAGGGCCATATCGTGTCATTAAGATCAAGGGGTGGGATAATCCCTCATGGTCAATAACACTAATTAAGATTAAAAAAATGATGTTTACTACCTTAAATGACTCTGACTTGTGAACATATAAAATAGAAATAGATAAAGTACATTTCTTACTCAAAATTCAGTACCATCAAAAATGAGAAATGAAAACTAGAATTAAGAATGTTAAATCAATTATTATTAAGAAACCACCAACCATATGACTCTCAGATAATGAAACTTTGGCAACATCAATTGTACGGATTATGTTGTCTAAAGTAAGGATTAAAAACATTGTTGATATAAATAACAAGTAGAAAGTGGGGGGAATGTAGTTTGCAAATGTTCAATTTATTTCTTATTAAGATTTGTGGCTAGTTTAGTACAACAAGTAATCAATCACTTAAATTGATACTTTTACGCTCCCATTTGGGTAGCAATCATAGAGGAACTGTCTGGGGAATTAGGCCCTAGAAAACGCTGCATACTTAGATCTATAGTTCACATGAAACTTAAAATAGAAAATAGAACTACATGCATACTACACTTTGATCTTATTCAGAAGTAGGTATGTAGATAGTCTGGGAAGTGAAGGATGCTTCCAGTATGTAGATGAATATGATGGGGTTTGGTGTTGTGTGTTAAATAAGATTAAAGTTAAATAAAAGGGTAAGACCATTATAATAAAGCCTTAGTTTAGATAAACAAAGTAAAGATAAAAATTTTATGATATACTCAGAAGGATCTTGGTTGGATCATCATAATTCTTGAGGCTTTAAACCAAATTATGAGGCAAAATGTGACTATTTATTATATGATCTATACTCTTGTCACGATGACCTCGGTGCTTATCTAGTAGAGATTAGCAATGAATAGTGAGCGACTCAGGATCTGATTGATCTTGATGAGTCAAGTCTCTAGCCAAAGCATAACAGACTCATATGGAGATGCCTAACCTATATTATTAGATGCTTACCCATTTGACAAATGATATTAGATGCCGAACCCATATGATTAGATGCTTTCCCATTTGGCAAAAGATATTAGATGCCTAACTTGTATGGTTAGATGTTTGCTCGGTTGGCAAAAGATATTCAATAGAATAAAGTATACCCAAGTTATATTCATAGAAAAATATTAATTAAACAAAGATTAAAAAAATATATATTTTTTAGGGAAGGAGTAGGTCTCTACAAGTGAATCTTTACTATGTTTCATACCTGAAAACTAACTGTTTAACAGATCATAAGTTGGTTAATGAAGCTAGATATGTTTCAACATTTTGAAATGATGCACTAATAAAATCTGATGTTGAGCTTAAATTAGTTACATAAAATTCACAAAATATTATGTTTTTTTATAATCTTGTCTCATGGGTTGCTAGTACAAGCTTTGGTCTTCATGTTGCATGGCTTGCATAACTACTTGATTCATGTATCATGCAAGCTTGTATGATGGCTTCCAAGTTTGAATAATGAATTATGTGTACTTGTGTTGGCTAAATCATAAGTTATGTCTTCCATATGTAATGAAACTGCCATGAACCACTCTAAAATTGATAGGATTTTGAATGATGGAAATTTTTGTATGTAAGAGAAAGAATCGAGGGAAGGGAGTCTTCCTCTAATGGTAAAACTCAAAATTTAGCATTTCCACTTAATGCAAATGTTGACGATATGGATTTCACCCTTTGAAAGGATACTTAGCTCCTTTCCTCTACATGGTACAATGGAAACATTCCTCTTGTTGTGGGTGGCAAACTTGAGAGATGAGTCTCTAGATTAGGGGCTAGTTCCCCTTGATGCACTTTGGGGCCCTAGATTTCCTACTACTAACAATTGGGGGGCGGGGGGGGTGAAAAGAGAGAGAAAAACTGAAAAACAAAATCTAATTAATATGGTGATACACCAAACTGGTTGGTCTACTCAGCTTTTCCCTACACCTTACACCAAAGAGGAGCCAATAGACACTTCATTCGAATGAGAAATTGATTGCATCAATGTTTCAACAAGGGATCATATGAATGTATAGGGATGAAGAGACTACCAGAGGTGTTCAAAAGACACACTGTTGGATAGACTATTCATATGCACATATGCTTCAAGTTGGACACTTCTTGTTGACTTGCATAAAATGATTCACAATACACTCTATATGTTGGTATAAACTTATGAAAGCATTAAAAGAAATGATTGAACATAAGAAAAGACCATAGACATATACAAAAGTGCAACTCAAATGGAGGTAAAATGATTTTTTTGATTTAAGGTAAATTTCTTTAGGGCTTCGCCATACAATGCTGAGAGATCCCTCTTAAAAATGAGAAGTCACAATTATATAGAGGACTGGGAAAATAGCTCATTAAACAGTTAAGGGAAAGAAACCCATGTTGCATTAATCACTCTTATAGCGACCACCAGCCCATGTTGTTACCATCTCTTCTTAATTGCATATGTGAAAGCCATGATGTAGGTGCTTAAGTTGATGCCCTTGTTGTCTGGGCTTGCAAGAGCATGGGTTACTTCTCGTAGTAACTAATAAGGCCATCCCAAAGATATGTTGACTGGGCCATGCTCTCTTCAATGTTCACAATCAATTCATTTATTGGTTTTTTATGGAGACTATTTCATCTTAGTGTATTCAATTCTCCTATTGATGACTCCTGTGCCACCTGCCTTGGTCTGGTCCATCCTTGGGTCTATGCTTTGACTTGCTACACCACCTATAGCATTTTGAGCTTTTTTCCCATGTGCGCATGGTCACGTTCTGGGTTACCCACTTCATTTTCTCCTTCCTTGCTATTTTTTCCCCTTTTCTTGGCAATTCAAGCTCTCAGTGCTTATGAATGTACTCTCAAGCTCCTTTCTTTGGCGGGTCACTGAGTCATTCCTCAGGCTCTCGAGCCTTTGAATACCTTCAGACAAAATGCCTGAAGGAATTCCTTTGAACATTTTATTTGAAGGAATTCTTCCTTTTTTGAGTTTTCACTTTTGGACTTTCTTTCATTCCTTCAGACATTTTGTTTGAAAGAATTCTTCTTTGATTAATTCCCAACAGCTAGCTTATCACCTTGAAATTGACGTTCGTGGGCCTGTCACCCCCTTTTGCAATTCCTTCAATTTTTTGTAAATGAACTTTTTTGAAGGGAAAGTGACCCTTCAAAAAATTAAAATGTCCTTTTTTCAAAGCCAAATGCCCTTCGTAAGGACACCTACCCTTCTGAATTTTGTCTTCCAAATTCTTTCAGACTTTCTTTGGCTATCAAATTTTTTCAAACAAAATGTTTGAAGGAATTTCTTCAAAAATTTTGTCTGAAAGAATTCTCTATTGAATTTTCCTCCTTGGATTTCTTTTAGACAAAAGTCTGAAAGAAATCTCCTTTGGCCTGTCAACTTTTTTGAAGGGTAAGTCCTTTTCAGGCTTTCTACCTTGCCCCTTTGCTTACCATCTGCAAGGGTAATTTGAGCACAAAGTCATCCTTTGGGATTTTTGCAAAGGTCCATTTTTCTCATTTCCTACCCCCCACAAGGGCTCCTTGGCCTCCAAGTCACCTTTCAGAAGAATTGAAAAGGTCCTGCTTACCGCCTAAGTGCCCTCTGCAAGGGATCCTACCCTTCAGACTTTTTGTAAATGACCCTTCAGCCTTTTGAACTTGGTCCATTTTGTCAATAAAAAGCCTTCTAAAGTAATTTACTTTCCTTGTTAAGCATCCAAGACCAAAATGAGTTTCAATTCGATTCTTGCCTACCACACCCGAAAGCACTTGGCAAGCAAAAGAGGAAAACACTTGGTTTTTTCATGGAAAATAACCTGTCAGAGAAAATTTACACAAGGCAACTGAGGGATGAACTAGCCAAAACTTGAATCAAAAGACTCTTGTAATAAAAAGAAGAGGGGTGCCCAATTTTTTTCCTATAAGACCAAGAATTGGTCAACACATTTAGCGATTCACAGGGGAAACATGCCTACTATGCTTGAGAAAATTGATGTCCTAAAAGTCCATTGGGCATAGAGTCAAGATGCAGCTTGCAAAGCTAGAAATAGCCTTGTAAAAACTTAAGAACCAATAAAGATTTACCCCAAACGATAAAGAAAACACAACAAAAGTTAAAAATACTAAACACATGCATAAAAGCAGTTAGGAAAAATGAGAAAAAGACAAGGAAACTATGTACATGGTGAAATAAAGCTAGTGATAATGTTTAATATATATCCCATTGACTGGGATATGTAGCTCTTCATCATCCAACTTGGAGATTTGGAAAGCATTATGTTGCTTGCAGTGGATGATGACATATGGGCCACTCCACAAGACGTCAAACTTTGTGTGCCTTCCAGGTTTGGCTCAGTCCTCATCCCACTTCAAAATAATGTCACCTTTTGAGAAGTTCTTTGGTATAGACCTCTTGTCAAAATGCTTCTTTGTTTGTTGTTGGTGGCTAGATATTGCATCCATGGCTTGGTCTCTTGCTTCTTGAAGCTCCATTAACTCACAATACCTAACTCCCAAGCTGTCACTCTCCATCAATTGCAGCTGATGGGTAAGATCCAAGGCTGATAACTCAATTGAAATAGGAAGTCTAGTTTCCCTTCTATACACAAGTGTGTATGGTGAATTCCCAATAACCCTCTTTGGAGTGATCTTGTCTGCTTAAAGAGCTGTCTTCAACTTGGCATGCCGAGTCCTTTGATTTTCCTCCATTATTCTTTTAATGATCCTAATAAGGTTCTTATTTTTGGACTCAACTAGCCCATTCCTTTGTGGGTAGTAGTTGGAAGAAGTGTTGAGATAGATGCCATACTTTAATGTCCACTCACTTGTCTTTGTTCCCAAGAAATCCAATGGATTATCTAAGATGATTGTGGCTGGGACCCCAAATCTCATCACTATGCCTTCATAGAAGTCTAGGACTACACTTTCATTGGCCTCTTTCAAAGATATGGCTTCTATCAATCTTGTGAAATAATCTGTAACATTCAAGACCCACTTATGGCCAACACTAGAAGGAGGGTTGATTAATCATATGAAGTCCAAACCCCATTGCATGAACAATTGTTCCACCTGAATAGGATGAAGAGGCATTGGAACCAACTATTGCTTCCCATCAAAGAAATTTCATTTTTAACATTTACTCACCCAAGCATGAGTGTCTCTGAACAAACTCGGCCAAAAGTAGCTAGCCCTCATAATCCTTGTAAATGTGGCCTTGGGAGCAAAGTGGCCACCAGCTGATCCATCATGGAACTCAAACAGTACCCTGTCGACTTGGTATGAGTTAATGCATTTTAAGAGTACCCCTAAAAGGTCTTTTATAAACAACACTCCATCAACTAGGACATAAGGAAGAGATTAGAGCCTAAAATACCTCCTCTTGGTCCTATTAAGACTTTGTGGACACTCACCAGTTTGAAGGAAGTGAACCATGTCTTGTGCCCATCTCTTCATGATTGTTGGTATTTCTAATACAAATTCATCATGGAGCACCAAAACATCTTCCTTTGGCTCTTTGTAGTCTGTAGCGAGGTGTTCACATAGCCCTCTTCCCCTTACCAGCTTGGTGGTCGTGATCTCTACATCATACTCCATTACTTTGGTGATCCACCCTGCCCTTTTTTCATTCAAATCTCAGTTGAGCAAGAAATATTTTATAGTAGGATGTGGCACCATGATGTGAATCTTGTTGTTAGACAACATATGTCTAAAGTTTTTTAGACTTCATATGAATGCAAGTGCTTACTTCTCAACATACGTGTACCTAATCTCGTAGCCTTCTAAGCCTTGGATAAAAAAAGTGAGAGGCTATTTTAAATTCTCACCATTACTTATATTTTATCCACATTGAGGCATACTATTGTTTGTGCCTTATTGCTTGTATTGAGAATTTTCTTGTATCAAGGCATGTTACATCCCTTAATCATATTTTATCCACACTGAGACATATTATTGTTTTTGCCTTCATTGCTTGTATTGGGGCATGTTATTGTCATGTTTCCCTTACATATATCTTGTCCATATAGAGGCAACCTCTCATTTATTATGGTTATATTTATTACACTTGCCTATATAAAGGTAAAGCATTAATTCTTCCACTTTGTCACACATGATTCTAGTTACCTATTATAGATGTGCTTTCATGTTGATATATTTACATAATAATACCAAAATGTGTTATAAATGCATTTTAGTTGTAATTGCATCTTATGATTTCATATTTTACACATGCATAAGGTAAGCAATAATTGCATCTTATGATTTTATATTTTACAGATACATAAGGTCACACCAACACAAAAACACTCTCATAAACAATTAGTCACCATAAACTTGATAAAAAATTATTCCAAGTATATTCTCTTTGTATCGCTTTTTTTATTGGTTACAAAAATGTCTTTTCAATGTACCAATTATCGTTGCCATATTATAATTAATCTAAGTAACATGATAAGTATATTTTATGTTAAATATTTGTTGGACATTAATTTTATTTGGGTCCTTTAGGCTAAATTAGATATTTTTAAGTCTTTTTAATGCATGTATTTATTATAATTATAAATACATTTTATGATGGATTTATGAGATGTCTCTCACCTATCTTATCCACTTGTTGAATTTTGGAGTTACTTGCATTATTAACTACTCCTCTACATGTCACACACTTTCCCCTACTCTCTTTGGAAATATGAAACATGGCATGCACCGAAGAGGCCTTGTAAAGTCATGATGAGATTCTTGTAAGTCTCTCATTCTTACTCTTACTCTCTTTAAAGAGTCCTCTCCCCCTCTATTTTCATCTAGTCACTTCTTAACTTACTCTTGCATTCTTTTGATGCTTTTTTAGGTTAAGGCCATTCTTCTCTCTCTCTCTCTTTTGGCTTTTCCTTTCTATGTACTTGGAGTTGAATTATTTGAAAGGCTTCTAATAAGATTGTAGGGGTTTCTTTGTTTGACAGTTTTCCCACTTGTCAAATGCCATCTTAATCTTGTGGTTTGATTCTTTTGTCAAAGTAATATTGCTTCAATTTGATCCATTTTTTCAATATTGTAATGAAAATATTGGAATAAATCTATTATATTATCAGAACTTTGTATGTATTAACGTTAGTCTTGAGTGTTCTGTAAAACTTTCTTGAAAAATATTTCAATTTTTTTCAAATGCATCTCTATTTTAGCCCTCTGACATTTTTTTTTGGCATGTTTCATAAGGAATTTCTTGAAGTCTATTCTAGTTTTTAATCTATCTTGCTTAAAAGCATTATATCCATTTGATTTTTCCTTTTAATCCATTAAAATAATTATGTTTTAATTCTGTTTTCAGGATTTGAGCATTTTGGCTGAAAATTTTCTAATTTACAGTAGTTTTTGTTACATGCACGATCAATATTCATTATAATAATCAAATCATATCTATTATTTTCCTTCTAGAGTTGCATGTTCTGACTTGCGCCAAGCTAAAACTTCTTTTTTCTGTGTCCTCCTTTAACTGCATTAGTGTTTCAATTTTGTCTGGCTTTAAATCTGAAATTTGTCACAAACATTGCACCCTCCTTTGTTTATATGCACTCTTTTTACCACAGGTTGGCATCTTCCTCATACATTCCTAGCATTTTGTATTCTCTCGTTGTTTGTGCATTCCTTTCTATGTTCTGGCTTTTTTTCTACTTGCACGTTGAGCATGTTATAATCCTAGTGCACTTGTAAACTCAGCGTTTCGTTGCTTAGTGTCTTGTGGCAGGCCATGTGTCTTAATTAGTCTTCTTATCTCTGACTGCACATTCACCTTCCAAATAATAACTTTGGAACATTTTTTTCTGCCCGTGCATGTCATTTTTTTGGAAGGTTATTTCTGCCTGGAACATTTTATTCTATCAGAATGTTATTTCTACTTGGAACATTTTAATAAAACTATTTAGAACAAATCACTCTCTTTACAACATTTATTAGCTTTTTATTCAGCTTCTCTGACATTTTTTTGCATGAGTAAATGCTTGTTTTTTTGGGTGCAAATAGTGTATTTGCTAAAGAGTATTTTTTAAAGCTATGCATTTCCTTAAACTTAATTTTTGTAAAATATTTTATTCACTGTCTCACAAAACAACAAGAAAACTTTTCTTAAATACTTTTGTGTGTGTTAAATACACTTTTTGTTTTCAATGCTTTCGGGGCTACATATGTTTAATTGTGAACAGAGAATATTTTGCTAATAATTAAAATTGCATGGTAAATCTCCTTTCCTTTACAAGCTCTCTAAATGTAGCTTTGATTTTATGATGTTTTAAAGCAATTTAAAGCTGAAAACATATTTTAAATTATAACTTTGTCAAATCTTTTTTTTTTGATTTGTGGATGATTCTTAATTTTGTCTTGAGAATTATAAGAATTATTTGAATCATTTTTTTGCTTTGGGGTGGATTTACAAGTTAATTTAAAATAAAAATTCTTTTATTTTTATTTTAAAGTTGGTTTTTTTATTCAACTTAAGTAAGTTTTCTTTATTACTTCATTTCATAATGGATTTAAATTGGCATTGTTTCTCACCTTTAATAATTGAAGAAAAATATTAACTTTTAAAATAATGAGATTGTTACTCTTAAAATTGAAATAATATGTTAACACAAGGTTTTAATAATGAACCCGAAAACTATCAAGAATAAGAAAATTATCAATAAATCAATATCTTGAAACAATATTCAAAATTGATTCGTATTGATTGCTTAAAATAATTACAAACCCAAATCATACTTAAATAAGCCTAAACTTAGAAATTAGAGTCTACATGCAAAATTTAAAAAAAACTAAAATCTAAAAAAAAAAGTCTATTTTTAGCAGTTGTTATTTAAAGTAAGTTTCGCATGCAAATGTGCACGACTCTACATTTTTTTTGAAATAACTTAAATACTAAAATTAGTCTATGGGATGAAATTTAACTAATGTTGACTTTCGGTTTTAAAAATGTACCATTTCTAAAAAAAAAAAAATTCTAAAAAAATCATTAAAAGTTAATTTCAGACCCTCAGATGATCATGTTTGGCCTCCGAAAAATATCGAAATCAAATTTAAGTAGATAGAGAGGCTTAGAGCAAATTAAATTTTTTGATACAATCGTTTTGGCACGTGGAAGAGCTTAAACGGAGTTACGAGTCAAAAGTTATGACCTTTGAAAAGTTGGCCTATTTTTTTTGCATCATTTAAATGCTTTAAAATCCTCTTTTATTGAGAAAATAATAGCTATGCAATCTTCTTTTGATGTTCTAAGTGAAAAACTTGCATCTTTTGTAAATGATAATACTTCTAATGTTAATGTTACAAATGTTTCTCATGAAACTTGCACTCCTAACCCCAATTTAAAAATAATACATTCTATAGGTTACTCCGGTGGTGGTTTTGGTAAGCATGAAACTGATATTATCAAACCTCTTTTACTTATTTCTAATGCAAATTGTAAAGGTTTTGGCTATAATGCTTCAAATATTTTTAATGTAGATTTGACATCATATTTTCTTCTACAGTAAGGGACTTATAATGCAACTTCTTTTGATTATAAAACTTGTAATGTTCAAAAATTGTAGATTTTTGTGAATATTATAAAAAATATAGGCATCATATCTCTAAATATTGGAAATTGCATCCATGCAAATCTTGTAGTAAATCAACCCATGACACTTTAAATTCTTGAAAAATGACTAAAACACCTATCTCTAAGGTTAAAAATATTTGGATACCTAAATATAATGTATCTTCTGTAGACTTTGATATGCCATCTTATGATAATTTTTCTATTACTTCATGATGAATATCTTTTGTAAGCGAGACATCTTCTTTGTACCCATTTTGATAAACTCGATCTTTTTATGCATTATTTACTTTTTTTTGCAAAAGAAATATTTTTTTACTAGAAATATCTATTTTAACTAACTTCTTTTTCATGCAGGATTTTGTACTTTGTGATGGAAGTTGTTTTTGCTATATTTGATTTGTATATCTACTTTTATTACATTATGTATGTAGATTGTATTTTTATAACATATTATTTAATTAACTTGAAAGATTGGTGTTAGTTTGTTATTTTACAGAGTTTAATGGATCATTTTTCCTTCTTATTGGTCTTTGTTCTATTATAAATTAACCATCTTGCCATGTTGTCTTGAAATTTTGTATTTTATGATAACATTCCTAATTGTGCTCCCATAAGTGATTGGATGTGTTATGAAGACAAGGACGGTAAAAATTTTAAGCTTTTAAGATGATGAATTCATAGCCCAATGGACAAGGCTTGATTCGTGTGCATGAATCTCCTCCTAGGACTACTAATGATAGTGGCTCATAAAATAATGTTTGACCTTTATTTATTATAAATCAAGTATTGTAGTCAAGTTTGTAAGAAGTGGTTGTGGTATTTTGCAATGATTTTTTATCCCAAATGTATGTGCAACATATTGAGGCTTTTAAACAAATCATTAAGATGAGGGAAAATAGTAATAGAGGTTGACATGAATCCCATGATCCATCATCAACTTGACCCATATTAAAATTATCTCTAGCTTTGTTATCAGGTGGCAATGTGAGTAATGATCATAAATTCATCCTTATCAATGGATTTACAAATCAATCCAAAGATATGGTCCAAAAGCTAGGGATGGTGGTTCAAATGTTATTGACCCCTATGTGTTTTGGGTATCCATGAAGCAGTAGAAATATGTCTCTTCATGGTGATATTATTGGATTTGTTTCTTATTCACCATGGAAGACAAGTATACTAGTCAATGTTGAACTTACAGTTGATTTGAAAGCACCCGATGGAGAAATCATAAGAAATACTGATAACAAAAATATGCCAAAATATGTGCCTCTAAAGTGGGAGAACCCCAAATAAGTTTATGTTCTCTACATTTGTTTATGAGATTGGTTCAATGTATTTTTATCCTAATAACTACACTAGGAGTTTGTCAAACCTCACCAATAATCCACACTCTTGGAATAAGGTGCCAAACATTATATTTCTTAATTCTCTTATTGGAACTGAGTTTTCTTACTCCAATGCAATCGAAGACTACATTGGTTTAAGGCATAGCCTTAGTTTCTATCTAATCCAATTTATATCAAAGGAGATTATTATGGTGGCATTTTTGTCCCAATGTTGACACAAAAAATATCATATAACATTGAAATTGATGTGAAAACAACCTTAAAGGTTATTTGGTTAGAAATGGGATGACAAATGATATATTTGACAAAGCATAAGTATATTTTGCATATGAAATGGGCCTCATATCAAATGAGTCATTTAACTAAATAAACAAGACTTGCAATAAAAAGTAGGCAAAAAATTAGTTTGTCAAAAAATAAATTCATGTTCGATTAAAGAATATAACTAAAATGTGGAGAAGATTTAATCTTTAATTTAAAGATATAGATAATGACCTAGATGTGATTTAAATATCACAAAAATTTAATCAAAAGAGTTTATCATGCTTTGATCTACAGTCATGATCATGATTTGGTAGTACCATTTGTTGGAGTTGGTAGTACCATTTGTTGGAGCTTATGCATAGATCAGATCATTGGAATATTTAATAGTTGATGCGTGGAGGCCATGGTTTGTAAATGAAGAGTAGGATGCAAAGTTTGTATTGATATAAAAAGCTTTAATAACATGTTATGACCTTTGTAAACATTTTTCAGACTTTGCAATGCTATTTTACATGTAAAATAGCTTTTCCCAACTCGCCAACTTTTCAAATAAACTCGTAAATTGGGTTTTGAAGTTATTCCACGTGTTTTGGCATGTTCAAAGATATTTCCATGTGGTTTTGACTCCATCCAAAGCCGTTCTAAAATATTTAAGTCCTTTCCAACCTCCAAGGCAGTTTGAGTTGGCAATAGGTGGTATTCAAGGCTATTTCAAGTATTAATTTGTGGTATGTGGCTGAAACAAAGTGGTTTTTTTTTATATTAATGTGTGGTATTATGGTGGTGCGTATTTCATCCATTCACTTTGTAAGAGGCAGCCTTGGTACACATATTTTACATACAAAAACTCTTCCAAAATCCTGCTAAGTCATTCCAAATGTACCAAAGTTGTTTCATTGAACTCCAAGGCAGTTTTGAAAGAGTAATTTGTGGCTTTTACATATTTTAAATGTGGTATCTACTCGTGCAGGCTTCTTGGAGCAGTTTTACTTTATGCGGACTTCTTAATGTTATTTTACATTGTGCAGGCTTCACAATGGCGTCTACATGTCAAAAAACTCCTCAAAGACTGCCATGCTCATACACAAATGCTTTGCAAAAAATGTAAGATTTAAAGTAGCTGTTTATCTACAATAATGAAGATAACAATGATTTGATCATATTAGAAAGAAATTCTAGGGGGATCAGGACATATTTGTCTCAAAGTCAGATGGTTAAGTGCTCTTTAAATATGCTAGAAATACAAATATGAAATGTTAGATTGTTCCCTCCTTCAACACATCTTGGATAATAATGGTTTGTAAATTCACTGGGATTCTCCTTCTACGATTAACTTCTCTCTATGTCAGAGTTGATTCTTGATAGCAAACGTGTAATTAGTTGATCACCATAAATATAATTCAATTGAGGGTGAATTGGAGAGAGTTATGCTCAAGGCAGGAGGAGTGATTGAAAGTAACTATGGAAACCTACATACAATAGGATGGAGGAGGAGGAGTAGCCAAATAGACAAGGGGGTACATTCCGTAGCTACTGTGATAACACTAAATATGGAGGTCCCTGATGGTGCATGGGTGGAATATCCTGATTATATAACACTTGTTGAAGATATCAACAAATATCTACCATACAATGGGCTTCGATGCAAGAATCACTGCATTAGTTGAAAACATGTATATCTTCTTTCAGTTGAATTTATATGCATAGAAAATAATTATAGCATGGAATAAATAGAGTGGATCATAGAATTCAGAGACATATTGAAGATATTTGATGGGAACCATCCTTTCCACAATTATACCATCTGTGCCCGGTACACAAAACACTCATCTAAGACTGTTGTTAAAGTATCCAGGCCAAATTCTTCTTCTGTAGAGGAAGGACCGAACCTGGAGTCAAAGGAACATAAGAGAAAGCACGAAAGTTTTACAAATGATGGTAATAATTTAGAAGCAAAAATATCATATCTCACAGAATCAAGTGATACTGAAGACGATCTCATCAATTCCATTCAAGATAATGAATGTGAGTCAAATATTTCAAGTGCACCAGGGGAATCTAAATCTCCTAGTGCAAAATAGCTGCATAAACCAGATGAAGATGACATAATAAGTGTTTTTCATTTCAGAAAAATCCTCACCTGTTTATACTGTTGGGGGTCGTGGAAACCATGGCAAAAATATTTCAAGTGCTGAAGTGTTTAATCCGTATATAAATAAATGGAGGCTGACTGTAAGTTTGAGATGTCTTTGATGGGTTGTTATTGCATGTGCGGCACTACATTTTGTTTTCAAAGGGAGAAAATGTTTGACTTTATTTGTCACTCACTATCCAAAGATTGTAGAGCTTGAAAATGAATTCCTTAGTGAAAGTGATGTCACAGACTTGTCTTTTCTCATTGTGGACTCGTGTTCATATTTTAAGTGGTTTTGGATTTCATTTAGTTAGAATAAGTTGATTATCAAGATAATTTAATTTTTATGTTGATTTCAAAGGTCTATCAGGGCATCCACGGGAAATTGCAAAAGCAAGGTACGATTTAATTAAAGTTATTTCCTTTCGTAAAAATGTATATATACAATGGTTACAATTGTAAACGAGGACAATTTAATGAAATGAATGTTTAATCCTTTTGTTATTCTCTTTGCAAAATATAATTAATAAATGAATTCAATATTACACGAAAATTTTATTTAGTTCAATATTATTAGAAATCGTCAAAAATTATTTTTTTAAATAAAAATAAATTTTTCTTTTATTTTATTATTTTAATTTTAGAACTTTCAAAATAAACTACATTTCGTAAATAATTTAAGAGTTCAATTATTTTTAATTAATTATATTTTCGTAAATAATTTTTAAAATTATTAATTAATTATAAATTATAAATAATTTTAAATTATTTATTAATTACATTTAATTTAAATCCTAACAAATATTAAGATAAGACTAATCTAACCTAACGTAACATAGAGAGAAACAATTATGGACTTACAGTTATAAAATGTCTATCTCTCAGTTTGGATTTAACAACTCTTAGTTCGAGGGTTCAAGTCACTCTATCCCCAGGTTTATGTCCGAATAACAGATATCTTATTGTTTTCAGAATTCTGTGAAAATAACTCACTCCACTTCCGCCCACTGTAATTCATGCAAAAAGCTTTGATGAAACTGCCACGTCGACCACATAAGGGGTTGTTAAAAACCTTGAATGAAGGAAAAGAAAACAAAAAAATTAGAATAGATCGATGCAGAAACAAAAAAAGAGAGGATTGAGAGCAGATCGATGCATGTTGGGGGGGACGTGAGATCAGCGCAGAAGTGAAGTTGGGGCGGGGAGAAAAGAAAAAAAATATAGAGGGAGGAGATCGACGCAGAAGTGAAGGAGGAAAGGGAGGTGACGAGGAGAATAGGAGCTTGGAGAGCAGAAGCATTCAATCCAAGCGGAACCACCTTCCATTTCAGTCAAGGATTTCAACGGGCACCAGTAAATTTAATGTTTTATTTAAATTGTAGGGTAAATATTTTATTTAAATTTGTAGGGTAGATTTAATATTTTATTTAAATCACAGGGTAAAATAATCTTTTTATTTATTTATATGTAAATATAATATTTTTATTTTTTTTATATATAATATTATTTTTATGAAAATGATTTGAAAGTAAAATATAATATTTTATTTAAATATCTAAAAGGGAAAATATATTATTATTTTGTTTATTGTTATGAAAATGATTTGAAGGGAAAATATAATGTTTTAGTTTATTTTAGAAAACTAAATGAGAATGATTTATATGAATTAAAAAAAAAATTGTTATTCCTTTGGCATTTATAATATCTAGTATTAAATGAAATTTCATAATATTACATGATTGATTGGACTAGGGTCGGAAACTTATTTAGGTGGATCTGTTAAGAATATACTTTATTAACATAATTAAATGTTATCCACATTTTTTATTTTAATATTTGATTTAATTTGCAAATGTTACAAAGAAACAATTTATGAAATTCATATTTATAATTAGAACGGTAATTTATTTATCATGTTACTTAGAATAAGTTCAAATTTTCATATTTATGATTATAAGTTATCACAATCAATTTTACGATATGTTATGTAAAGAAATAAATTCCAATTCCATCTTTATAATTAAATGAAATCCTTAGAGATTCATTATAATCAACTTTATACTTGTGTACATAGGAAACTATTGAAATTTTTTATATTGCACAATTGAAAAAAAAATCTATTTTAGTTCGTTTCTATATTGGAATTAAAATTCTCGTTTATTATCATTGAAAATAACATAATAATATACTCTTCATAAAATATTTATTTAACGTTAAATTCAAGTTCAATATAACATTCTTAAACTCCATGTATATAGGTTATCTTATAGAAAAGGTTACCTGAGTAGACTAAAGGTATGATTGTCAAGGAAAATATGTGTTGTATATAGACATGATGACTAAAATAGGTGATTATGTTACAGAATTAATTGTACTTTTCTACTCAAGAATTTGCTTTCAAAATACAATACATTAATTCATTTCAAGCATTCTTTACTTTTTAAATCTCAAAATTAGACGAAGAATTTAAGGTTAAACATAACTACGTAGGGTTTGGTATTAAGTGATGCCTCTGGATCAGGTTTATGCATAATACTATCGTGCTTGAGCTACTGCATCTATAGCTTAACATAACTGCAATAATAACGTATGGGCATCATCCCTATAAATCATCAAAAAGGAATAAGGGCCATATCGTGTCATTAAGATCAAGGGGTGGGATAATCCCTCATGGTCAATAACACTAATTAAGATTAAAAAAATGATGTTTACTACCTTAAATGACTCTGACTTGTGAACATATGAAATAGAAATAGATAAAGTACATTTCTTACTCAAAATTCAGTACCATCAAAAATGAGAAATGAAAACTAGAATTAAGAATGTTAAATCAATTATTATTAAGAAACCACCAACCATATGACTCTCAGATAATGAAACTTTGGCAACATCAATTGTACGGATTATGTTGTCTAAAGTAAGGATTAAAAACATTGTTGATATAAATAACAAGTAGAAAGTGGGGGGAATGTAGTTTGCAAATGTTCAATTTATTTCTTATTAAGATTTGTGGCTAGTTTAGTACAACAAGTAATCAATCACTTAAATTGATACTTTTACGCTCCCATTTGGGTAGCAATCATAGAGGAACTGTCTGGGGAATTAGGCCCTAGAAAACGCTGCATACTTAGATCTATAGTTCACATGAAACTTAAAATAGAAAATAGAACTACATGCATACTACACTTTGATCTTATTCAGAAGTAGGTATGTAGATAGTCTGGGAAGTGAAGGATGCTTCCAGTATGTAGATGAATATGATGGGGTTTGGTGTTGTGTGTTAAATAAGATTAAAGTTAAATAAAAGGGTAAGACCATTATAATAAAGCCTTAGTTTAGATAAACAAAGTAAAGATAAAAATTTTATGATATACTCAGAAGGATCTTGGTTGGATCATCATAATTCTTGAGGCTTTAAACCAAATTATGAGGCAAAATGTGACTATTTATTATATGATCTATACTCTTGTCACGATGACCTCGGTGCTTATCTAGTAGAGATTAGCAATGAATAGTGAGCGACTCAGGATCTGATTGATCTTGATGAGTCAAGTCTCTAGCCAAAGCATAACAGACTCATATGGAGATGCCTAACCTATATTATTAGATGCTTACCCATTTGACAAATGATATTAGATGCCGAACCCATATGATTAGATGCTTTCCCATTTGGCAAAAGATATTAGATGCCTAACTTGTATGGTTAGATGTTTGCTCGGTTGGCAAAAGATATTCAATAGAATAAAGTATACCCAAGTTATATTCATAGAAAAATATTAATTAAACAAAGATTAAAAAAATATATATTTTTTAGGGAAGGAGTAGGTCTCTACAAGTGAATCTTTACTATGTTTCATACCTGAAAACTAACTGTTTAACAGATCATAAGTTGGTTAATGAAGCTAGATATGTTTCAACATTTTGAAATGATGCACTAATAAAATCTGATGTTGAGCTTAAATTAGTTACATAAAATTCACAAAATATTATGTTTTTTTATAATCTTGTCTCATGGGTTGCTAGTACAAGCTTTGGTCTTCATGTTGCATGGCTTGCATAACTACTTGATTCATGTATCATGCAAGCTTGTATGATGGCTTCCAAGTTTGAATAATGAATTATGTGTACTTGTGTTGGCTAAATCATAAGTTATGTCTTCCATATGTAATGAAACTGCCATGAACCACTCTAAAATTGATAGGATTTTGAATGATGGAAATTTTTGTATGTAAGAGAAAGAATCGAGGGAAGGGAGTCTTCCTCTAATGGTAAAACTCAAAATTTAGCATTTCCACTTAATGCAAATGTTGACGATATGGATTTCACCCTTTGAAAGGATACTTAGCTCCTTTCCTCTACATGGTACAATGGAAACATTCCTCTTGTTGTGGGTGGCAAACTTGAGAGATGAGTCTCTAGATTAGGGGCTAGTTCCCCTTGATGCACTTTGGGGCCCTAGATTTCCTACTACTAACAATTGGGGGGCGGGGGGGGGGGGTGAAAAGAGAGAGAAAAACTGAAAAACAAAATCTAATTAATATGGTGATACACCAAACTGGTTGGTCTACTCAGCTTTTCCCTACACCTTACACCAAAGAGGAGCCAATAGACACTTCATTCGAATGAGAAATTGATTGCATAAATGTTTCAACAAGGGATCATATGAATGTATAGGGATGAAGAGACTACCAGAGGTGTTCAAAAGACACACTGTTGGATAGACTATTCATATGCACATATGCTTCAAGTTGGACACTTCTTGTTGACTTGCATAAAATGATTCACAGTACACTCTATATGTTGGTATAAACTTATGAAAGCATTAAAAGAAATGATTGAACATAAGAAAAGACCATAGACATATACAAAAGTGCAACTCAAATGGAGGTAAAATGATTTTTTTGATTTAAGGTAAATTTCTTTAGGGCTTCGCCATACAATGCTGAGAGATCCCTCTTAAAAATGAGAAGTCACAATTATATAGAGGACTGGGAAAATAGCTCATTGAACAGTTAAGGGAAAGAAACCCATGTTGCATTAATCACTCTTATAGCGACCACCAACCCATGTTGTTACCATCTCTTCTTAATTGCATATGTGAAAGCCATGATGTAGGTGCTTAAGTTGATGCCCTTGTTGTCTGGGCTTGCAAGAGCATGGGTTACTTCTCGTAGTAACTAATAAGGCCATCCCAAAGATATGTTGACTGGGCCATGCTCTCTTCAATGTTCACAATCAATTCATTTATTGGTTTTTTATGGAGACTATTTCATCTTAGTGTATTCAATTCTCCTATTGATGACTCCTGTGCCACCTGCCTTGGTCTGGTCCATCCTTGGGTCTATGCTTTGACTTGCTACACCACCTATAGCATTTTGAGCTTTTTTCCCATGTGCGCATGGTCACGTTCTGGGTTACCCACTTCATTTTCTCCTTCCTTGCTACTTTTTCCCCTTTTCTTGGCAATTCAAGCTCTCAGTGCTTATGAATGTACTCTCAAGCTCCTTTCTTTGGCGGGTCACTGAGTCATTCCTCAGGCTCTCGAGCCTTTGAATACCTTCAGACAAAATGCCTGAAGGAATTCCTTTGAACATTTTATTTGAAGGAATTCTTCCTTTTTTGAGTTTTCACTTTTGGACTTTCTTTCATTCCTTCAGACATTTTGTTTGAAAGAATTCTTCTTTGATTAATTCCCAACAGCTAGCTTATCACCTTGAAATTGACGTTCGTGGGCCTGTCACCCCCTTTTGCAATTCCTTCAATTTTTTGTAAATGAACTTTTTTGAAGGGAAAGTGACCCTTCAAAAAATTAAAATGTCCTTTTTTCAAAGCCAAATGCCCTTCGTAAGGACACCTACCCTTCTGAATTTTGTCTTCCAAATTCTTTCAGACTTTCTTTGGCTATCAAATTTTTTCAAACAAAATGTTTGAAGGAATTTCTTCAAAAATTTTGTCTGAAAGAATTCTCTATTGAATTTTCCTCCTTGGATTTCTTTTAGACAAAAGTCTGAAAGAAATCTCCTTTGGCCTGTCAACTTTTTTGAAGGGTAAGTCCTTTTCAGGCTTTCTACCTTGCCCCTTTGCTTACCATCTGCAAGGGTAATTTGAGCGCAAAGTCATCCTTTGGGATTTTTGCAAAGGTCCATTTTTCTCATTTCCTACCCCCCACAAGGGCTCCTTGGCCTCCAAGTCACCTTTCAGAAGAATTGAAAAGGTCCTGCTTACCGCCTAAGTGCCCTCTGCAAGGGCTCCTACCCTTCAGACTTTTTGTAAATGACCCTTCAGCCTTTTGAACTTGGTCCATTTTGTCAATAAAAAGCCTTCTAAAGTAATTTACTTTCCTTGTTAAGCATCCAAGACCAAAATGAGTTTCAATTCGATTCTTGCCTACCACACCCGAAAGCACTTGGCAAGCAAAAGAGGAAAACACTTGGTTTTTTCATGGAAAATAACCTGTCAGAGAAAATTTACACAAGGCAACTGAGGGATGAACTAGCCAAAACTTGAATCAAAAGACTCTTGTAATAAAAAGAAGAGGGGTGCCCAATTTTTTTCCTATAAGACCAAGAATTGGTCAACACATTTAGCGATTCACAGGGGAAACATGCCTACTATGCTTGAGAAAATTGATGTCCTAAAAGTCCATTGGGCATAGAGTCAAGATGCAGCTTGTAAAGCTAGAAATAGCCTTGTAAAAACTTAAGAACCAATAAAGATTTACCCCAAACGATAAAGATAACACAACAAAAGTTAAAAATACTAAACACATGCATAAAAGCAGTTAGGAAAAATGAGAAAAAGACAAGGAAACTATGTACATGGTGAAATAAAGCTAGTGATAATGTTTAATATATATCCCATTGACTGGGATATGTAGCTCTTCATCATCCAACTTGGAGATTTGGAAAGCATTATGTTGCTTGCAGTGGATGATGACATATGGGCCACTCCACAAGACGTCAAACTTTGTGTGCCTTCCAGGTTTGGCTCAGTCCTCATCCCACTTCAAGATAATGTCACCTTTTGAGAAGTTCTTTGGTATAGACCTCTTGTCAAAATGCTTCTTTGTTTGTTGTTGGTGGCTAGATATTGCATCCATGGCTTGGTCTCTTGCTTCTTGAAGCTCCATTAACTCACAATACCTAACTCCCAAGCTGTCACTCTCCATCAATTGCAGCTGATGGGTAAGATCCAAGGCTGATAACTCAATTGAAATAGGAAGTCTAGTTTCCCTTCTATACACAAGTGTGTATGGTGAATTCCCAATAACCCTCTTTGGAGTGATCTTGTCTGCTTAAAGAGCTGTCTTCAACTTGGCATGCCGAGCCCTTTGATTTTCCTCCATTATTCTTTTAATGATCCTAATAAGGTTCTTATTTTTGGACTCAACTAGCCCATTCCTTTGTGGGTAGTAGTTGGAAGAAGTGTTGAGATAGATGCCATACTTTAATGTCCACTCACTTGTCTTTGTTCCCAAGGAATCCAATGGATAATATAAGATGATTGTGGCTGGGACCCCAAATCTCATCACTATGCCTTCATAGAAGTCTAGGACTACACTTTCATTGGCCTCTTTCAAAGATATGGCTTCTATCAATCTTGTGAAATAATCTGTAACATTCAAGACCCACTTATGGCCAACACTAGAAGGAGGGTTGATTAATCATATGAAGTCCAAACCCCATTGCATGAACAATTGTTCCACCTGAATAGGATGAAGAGGCATTGGAACCAACTATTGCTTCCCATCAAAGAAATTTCATTTTTAACATTTACTCACCCAAGCATGAGTGTCTCTGAACAAACTCGGCCAAAAGTAGCTAGCCCTCATAATCCTTGTAAATGTGGCCTTGGGAGCAAAGTGGCCACCAGCTGATCCATCATGGAACTCAAACAGTACCCTGTCGACTTGGTATGAGTTAATGCATTTTAAGAGTACCCCTAAAAGGTCTTTTATAAACAACACTCCATCAACTAGGACATAAGGAAGAGATTAGAGCCTAAAATACCTCCTCTTGGTCCTATTAAGACTTTGTGGACACTCACCAGTTTGAAGGAAGTGAACCATGTCTTGTGCCCATCTCTTCATGATTGTTGGTATTTCTAATACAAATTCATCATGGAGCACCAAAACATCTTCCTTTGGCTCTTTGTAGTCTGTAGCGAGGTGTTCACATAGCCCTCTTCCCCTTACCAGCTTGGTGGTCGTGATCTCTACATCATACTCCATTACTTTGGTGATCCACCCTGCCCTTTTTTCATTCAAATCTCAGTTGAGCAAGAAATATTTTATAGTAGGATGTGGCACCATGATGTGAATCTTGTTGTTAGACAACATATGTCTAAAGTTTTTTAGACTTCATATGAATGCAAGTGCTTACTTCTCAACATACGTGTACCTAATCTCGTAGCCTTCTAAGTCTTGGATAAAAAAAGTGAGAGGCTATTTTAAATTCTCACCATTACTTATATTTTATCCACATTGAGGCATACTATTGTTTGTGCCTTATTGCTTGTATTGAGAATTTTCTTGTATCAAGGCATGTTACATCCCTTAATCATATTTTATCCACACTGAGACATATTATTGTTTTTGCCTTCATTGCTTGTATTGGGGCATGTTATTGTCATGTTTCCCTTACATATATCTTGTCCATATAGAGGCAACCTCTCATTTATTATGGTTATATTTATTACACTTGCCTATATAAAGGTAAAGCATTAATTCTTCCACTTTGTCACACATGATTCTAGTTACCTATTATAGATGTGCTTTCATGTTGATATATTTACATAATAATACCAAAATGTGTTATAAATGCATTTTAGTTGTAATTGCATCTTATGATTTCATATTTTACACATGCATAAGGTAAGCAATAATTGCATCTTATGATTTTATATTTTACAGATACATAAGGTCACACCAACACAAAAACACTCTCATAAACAATTAGTCACCATAAACTTGATAAAAAATTATTCCAAGTATATTCTCTTTGTATCGCTTTTTTTATTGGTTACAAAAATGTCTTTTCAATGTACCAATTATCGTTGCCATATTATAATTAATCTAAGTAACATGATAAGTATATTTTATGTTAAATATTTGTTGGAGATTAATTTTATTTGGGTCCTTTAGGCTAAATTAGATATTTTTAAGTCTTTTTAATGCATGTATTCATTATAATTATAAATACATTTTATGATGGATTTATGAGATGTCTCTCACCTATCTTATCCACTTGTTGAATTTTGGAGTTACTTGCATTAGTAACTACTCCTCTACATGTCACACACTTTCCCCTACTCTCTTTGGAAATATGAAACATGGCATGCACCGAAGAGGCCTTGTAAAGTCATGATGAGATTCTTGTAAGTCTCTCATTCTTACTCTTACTCTCTTTAAAGAGTCCTCTCCCCCTCTATTTTCATCTAGTCACTTCTTAACTTACTCTTGCATTCTTTTGATGCTTTTTTAGGTTAAGGCCATTCTTCTCTCTCTCTCTCTTTTGGCTTTTCCTTTCTATGTACTTGGAGTTGAATTATTTGAAAGGCTTCTAATAAGATTGTAGGGGTTTCTTTGTTTGACAGTTTTCCCACTTGTCAAATGCCATCTTAATCTTGTGGTTTGATTCTTTTGTCAAAGTAATATTGCTTCAATTTGATCCATTTTTTCAATATTGTAATGAAAATATTGGAATAAATCTATTATATTATCAGAACTTTGTATGTATTAACGTTAGTCTTGAGTGTTCTGTAAAACTTTCTTGAAAAATATTTCAATTTTTTTCAAATGCATCTCTATTTTAGCCCTCTGACATTTTTTTTTGGCATGTTTCATAAGGAATTTCTTGAAGTCTATTCTAGTTTTTAATCTATCTTGCTTAAAAGCATTATATCCATTTGATTTTTCCTTTTAATCCATTAAAATAATTATGTTTTAATTCTGTTTTCAGGATTTGAGCATTTTGGCTGAAAATTTTCTAATTTACAGTAGTTTTTGTTACATGCACGATCAATATTCATTATAATAATCAAATCATATCTATTATTTTCCTTCTAGAGTTGCATGTTCTGACTTGCGCCAAGCTAAAACTTCTTTTTTCTGTGTCCTCCTTTAACTGCATTAGTGTTTCAATTTTGTCTGGCTTTAAATCTGAAATTTGTCACAAACATTGCACCCTCCTTTGTTTATATGCACTCTTTTTACCACAGGTTGGCATCTTCCTCATACATTCCTAGCATTTTGTATTCTCTCGTTGTTTGTGCATTCCTTTCTATGTTCTGGCTTTTTTTCTACTTGCACGTTGAGCATGTTATAATCCTAGTGCACTTGTAAACTCAGCGTTTCGTTGCTTAGTGTCTTGTGGCAGGCCATGTGTCTTAATTAGTCTTCTTATCTCTGACTGCACATTCACCTTCCAAATAATAACTTTGGAACATTTTTTTCTGCCCGTGCATGTCATTTTTTTGGAAGGTTATTTCTGCCTGGAACATTTTATTCTATCAGAATGTTATTTCTACTTGGAACATTTTAATAAAACTATTTAGAACAAATCACTCTCTTTACAACATTTATTAGCTTTTTATTCAGCTTCTCTGACATTTTTTTGCATGAGTAAATGCTTGTTTTTTTGGGTGCAAATAGTGTATTTGCTAAAGAGTATTTTTTAAAGCTATGCATTTCCTTAAACTTAATTTTTGTAAAATATTTTATTCACTGTCTCACAAAACAACAAGAAAACTTTTCTTAAATACTTTTGTGTGTGTTAAATACACTTTTTGTTTTCAATGCTTTCGGGGCTACATATGTTTAATTGTGAACAGAGAATATTTTGCTAATAATTAAAATTGCATGGTAAATCTCCTTTCCTTTACAAGCTCTCTAAATGTAGCTTTGATTTTATGATGTTTTAAAGCAATTTAAAGCTGAAAACATATTTTAAATTATAACTTTGTCAAATCTTTTTTTTTTTGATTTGTGGATGATTCTTAATTTTGTCTTGAGAATTATAAGAATTATTTGAATCATTTTTTTGCTTTGGGGTGGATTTACAAGTTAATTTAAAATAAAAATTCTTTTATTTTTATTTTAAAGTTGGTTTTTTTATTCAACTTAAGTAAGTTTTCTTTATTACTTCATTTCATAATGGATTTAAATTGGCATTGTTTCTCACCTTTAATAATTGAAGAAAAATATTAACTTTTAAAATAATGAGATTGTTACTCTTAAAATTGAAATAATATGTTAACACAAGGTTTTAATAATGAACCCGAAAACTATCAAGAATAAGAAAATTATCAATAAATCAATATCTTGAAACAATATTCAAAATTGATTCGTATTGATTGCTTAAAATAATTACAAACCCAAATCATACTTAAATAAGCCTAAACTTAGAAATTAGAGTCTACATGCAAAATTTAAAAAAAACTAAAATCTAAAAAAAAAAGTCTATTTTTAGCAGTTGTTATTTAAAGTAAGTTTCGCATGCAAATGTGCACGACTCTACATTTTTTTTGAAATAACTTAAATACTAAAATTAGTCTATGGGATGAAATTTAACTAATGTTGACTTTCGGTTTTAAAAATGTACCATTTCTAAAAAAAAAAAAATTCTAAAAAAATCATTAAAAGTTAATTTCAGACCCTCAGATGATCATGTTTGGCCTCCGAAAAATATCGAAATCAAATTTAAGTAGATAGAGAGGCTTAGAGCAAATTAAATTTTTTGATACAATCGTTTTGGCACGTGGAAGAGCTTAAACGGAGTTACGAGTCAAAAGTTATGACCTTTGAAAAGTTGGCCTATTTTTTTTGCATCATTTAAATGCTTTAAAATCCTCTTTTATTGAGAAAATAATAGCTATGCAATCTTCTTTTGATGTTCTAAGTGAAAAACTTGCATCTTTTGTAAATGATAATACTTCTAATGTTAATGTTACAAATGTTTCTCATGAAACTTGCACTCCTAACCCCAATTTAAAAATAATACATTCTATAGGTTACTCCGGTGGTGGTTTTGGTAAGCATGAAACTGATATTATCAAACCTCTTTTACTTATTTCTAATGCAAATTGTAAAGGTTTTGGCTATAATGCTTCAAATATTTTTAATGTAGATTTGACATCATATTTTCTTCTACAGTAAGGGACTTATAATGCAACTTCTTTTGATTATAAAACTTGTAATGTTCAAAAATTGTAGATTTTTGTGAATATTATAAAAAATATAGGCATCATATCTCTAAATATTGGAAATTGCATCCATGCAAATCTTGTAGTAAATCAACCCATGACACTTTAAATTCTTGAAAAATGACTAAAACACCTATCTCTAAGGTTAAAAATATTTGGATACCTAAGTATAATGTATCTTCTGTAGACTTTGATATGCCATCTTATGATAATTTTTCTATTACTTCATGATGAATATCTTTTGTAAGCGAGACATCTTCTTTGTACCCATTTTGATAAACTCGATCTTTTTATGCATTATTTACTTTTTTTTGCAAAAGAAATATTTTTTTACTAGAAATATCTATTTTAACTAACTTCTTTTTCATGCAGGATTTTGTACTTTGTGATGGAAGTTGTTTTTGCTATATTTGATTTGTATATCTACTTTTATTACATTATGTATGTAGATTGTATTTTTATAACATATTATTTAATTAACTTGAAAGATTGGTGTTAGTTTGTTATTTTACAGAGTTTAATGGATCATTTTTCCTTCTTATTGGTCTTTGTTCTATTATAAATTAACCATCTTGCCATGTTGTCTTGAAATTTTGTATTTTATGATAACATTCCTAATTGTGCTCCCATAAGTGATTGGATGTGTTATGAAGACAAGGACGGTAAAAATTTTAAGCTTTTAAGATGATGAATTCATAGCCCAATGGACAAGGCTTGATTCGTGTGCATGAATCTCCTCCTAGGACTACTAATGATAGTGGCTCATAAAATAATGTTTGACCTTTATTTATTATAAATCAAGTATTGTAGTCAAGTTTGTAAGAAGTGGTTGTGGTATTTTGCAATGATTTTTTATCCCAAATGTATGTGCAACATATTGAGGCTTTTAAACAAATCATTAAGATGAGGGAAAATAGTAATAGAGGTTGACATGAATCCCATGATCCATCATCAACTTGACCCATATTAAAATTATCTCTAGCTTTGTTATCAGGTGGCAATGTGAGTAATGATCATAAATTCATCCTTATCAATGGATTTACAAATCAATCCAAAGATATGGTCCAAAAGCTAGGGATGGTGGTTCAAATGTTATTGACCCCTATGTGTTTTGGGTATCCATGAAGCAGTAGAAATATGTCTCTTCATGGTGATATTATTGGATTTGTTTCTTATTCACCATGGAAGACAAGTATACTAGTCAATGTTGAACTTACAGTTGATTTGAAAGCACCCGATGGAGAAATCATAAGAAATACTGATAACAAAAATATGCCAAAATATGTGCCTCTAAAGTGGGAGAACCCCAAATAAGTTTATGTTCTCTACATTTGTTTATGAGATTGGTTCAATGTATTTTTATCCTAATAACTACACTAGGAGTTTGTCAAACCTCACCAATAATCCACACTCTTGGAATAAGGTGCCAAACATTATATTTCTTAATTCTCTTATTGGAACTGAGTTTTCTTACTCCAATGCAATCGAAGACTACATTGGTTTAAGGCATAGCCTTAGTTTCTATCTAATCCAATTTATATCAAAGGAGATTATTATGGTGGCATTTTTGTCCCAATGTTGACACAAAAAATATCATATAACATTGAAATTGATGTGAAAACAACCTTAAAGGTTATTTGGTTAGAAATGGGATGACAAATGATATATTTGACAAAGCATAAGTATATTTTGCATATGAAATGGGCCTCATATCAAATGAGTCATTTAACTAAATAAACAAGACTTGCAATAAAAAGTAGGCAAAAAATTAGTTTGTCAAAAAATAAATTCATGTTCGATTAAAGAATATAACTAAAATGTGGAGAAGATTTAATCTTTAATTTAAAGATATAGATAATGACCTAGATGTGATTTAAATATCACAAAAATTTAATCAAAAGAGGTTATCATGCTTTGATCTACAGTCATGATCATGATTTGGTAGTACCATTTGTTGGAGTTGGTAGTACCATTTGTTGGAGCTTATGCATAGATCAGATCATTGGAATATTTAATAGTTGATGCGTGGAGGCCATGGTTTGTAAATGAAGAGTAGGATGCAAAGTTTGTATTGATATAAAAAGCTTTAATAACATGTTATGACCTTTGTAAACATTTTTCAGACTTTGCAATGCTATTTTACATGTAAAATAGCTTTTCCCAACTCGCCAACTTTTCAAATAAACTCGTAAATTGGGTTTTGAAGTTATTCCACGTGTTTTGGCATGTTCAAAGATATTTCCATGTGGTTTTGACTCCATCCAAAGCCGTTCTAAAATATTTAAGTCCTTTCCAACCTCCAAGGCAGTTTGAGTTGGCAATAGGTGGTATTCAAGGCTATTTCAAGTATTAATTTGTGGTATGTGGCTGAAACAAAGTGGTTTTTTTTTATATTAATGTGTGGTATTATGGTGGTGCGTATTTCATCCATTCACTTTGTAAGAGGCAGCCTTGGTACACATATTTTACATACAAAAACTCTTCCAAAATCCTGCTAAGTCATTCCAAATGTACCAAAGTTGTTTCATTGAACTCCAAGGCAGTTTTGAAAGAGTAATTTGTGGCTTTTACATATTTTAAATGTGGTATCTACTCGTGCAGGCTTCTTGGAGCAGTTTTACTTTATGCGGACTTCTTAATGTTATTTTACATTGTGCAGGCTTCACAATGGCGTCTACATGTCAAAAAACTCCTCAAAGACTGCCATGCTCATACACAAATGCTTTGCAAAAAATGTAAGATTTAAAGTAGCTGTTTATCTACAATAATGAAGATAACAATGATTTGATCATATTAGAAAGAAATTCTAGGGGGATCAGGACATATTTGTCTCAAAGTCAGATGGTTAAGTGCTCTTTAAATATGCTAGAAATACAAATATGAAATGTTAGATTGTTCCCTCCTTCAACACATCTTGGATAATAATGGTTTGTAAATTCACTGGGATTCTCCTTCTACGATTAACTTCTCTCTATGTCAGAGTTGATTCTTGATAGCAAACGTGTAATTAGTTGATCACCATAAATATAATTCAATTGAGGGTGAATTGGAGAGAGTTATGCTCAAGGCAGGAGGAGTGATTGAAAGTAACTATGGAAACCTACATACAATAGGATGGAGGAGGAGGAGTAGCCAAATAGACAAGGGGGTACATTCCGTAGCTACTGTGATAACACTAAATATGGAGGTCCCTGATGGTGCATGGGTGGAATATCCTGATTATATAACACTTGTTGAAGATATCAACAAATATCTACCATACAATGGGCTTCGATGCAAGAATCACTGCATTAGTTGAAAACATGTATATCTTCTTTCAGTTGAATTTATATGCATAGAAAATAATTATAGCATGGAATAAATAGAGTGGATCATAGAATTCAGAGACATATTGAAGATATTTGATGGGAACCATCCTTTCCACAATTATACCATCTGTGCCCGGTACACAAAACACTCATCTAAGACTGTTGTTAAAGTATCCAGGCCAAATTCTTCTTCTGTAGAGGAAGGACCGAACCTGGAGTCAAAGGAACATAAGAGAAAGCACGAAAGTTTTACAAATGATGGTAATAATTTAGAAGCAAAAATATCATATCTCACAGAATCAAGTGATACTGAAGACGATCTCATCAATTCCATTCAAGATAATGAATGTGAGTCAAATATTTCAAGTGCACCAGGGGAATCTAAATCTCCTAGTGCAAAATAGCTGCATAAACCAGATGAAGATGACATAATAAGTGTTTTTCATTTCAGAAAAATCCTCACCTGTTTATACTGTTGGGGGTCGTGGAAACCATGGCAAAAATATTTCAAGTGCTGAAGTGTTTAATCCGTATATAAATAAATGGAGGCTGACTGTGAGTTTGAGATGTCTTTGATGGGTTGTTATTGCATGTGCGGCACTACATTTTGTTTTCAAAGGGAGAAAATGTTTGACTTTATTTGTCACTCACTATCCAAAGATTGTAGAGCTTGAAAATGAATTCCTTAGTGAAAGTGATGTCACAGACTTGTCTTTTCTCATTGTGGACTCGTGTTCATATTTTAAGTGGTTTTGGATTTCATTTAGTTAGAATAAGTTGATTATCAAGATAATTTAATTTTTATGTTGATTTCAAAGGTCTATCAGGGCATCCACGGGAAATTGCAAAAGCAAGGTACGATTTAATTAAAGTTATTTCCTTTCGTAAAAATGTATATATACAATGGTTACAATTGTAAACGAGGACAATTTAATGAAATGAATGTTTAATCCTTTTGTTATTCTCTTTGCAAAATATAATTAATAAATGAATTCAATATTACACGAAAATTTTATTTAGTTCAATATTATTAGAAATCGTCAAAAATTATTTTTTTAAATAAAAATAAATTTTTCTTTTATTTTATTATTTTAATTTTAGAACTTTCAAAATAAACTATATTTCGTAAATAATTTAAGAGTTCAATTATTTTTAATTAATTATATTTTCGTAAATAATTTTTAAAATTATTAATTAATTATAAATTATAAATAATTTTAAATTATTTATTAATTACATTTAATTTAAATCCTAACAAATATTAAGATAAGACTAATCTAACCTAACGTAACATAGAGAGAAACAATTATGGACTTACAGTTATAAAATGTCTATCTCTCAGTTTGGATTTAACAACTCTTAGTTCGAGGGTTCAAGTCACTCTATCCCCAGGTTTATGTCCGAATAACAGATATCTTATTGTTTTCAGAATTCTGTGAAAATAACTCACTCCACTTCCGCCCACTGTAATTCATGCAAAAAGCTTTGATGAAACTGCCACGTCGACCACATAAGGGGTTGTTAAAAACCTTGAATGAAGGAAAAGAAAACAAAAAAATTAGAATAGATCGATGCAGAAACAAAAAAAGAGAGGATTGAGAGCAGATCGATGCATGTTGGGGGGGACGTGAGATCAGCGCAGAAGTGAAGTTGGGGCGGGGAGAAAAGAAAAAAAATATAGAGGGAGGAGATCGACGCAGAAGTGAAGGAGGAAAGGGAGGTGACGAGGAGAATAGGAGCTTGGAGAGCAGAAGCATTCAATCCAAGCGGAACCACCTTCCATTTCAGTCAAGGATTTCAACGGGCACCAGTAAATTTAATGTTTTATTTAAATTGTAGGGTAAATATTTTATTTAAATTTGTAGGGTAGATTTAATATTTTATTTAAATCACAGGGTAAAATAATCTTTTTATTTATTTATATGTAAATATAATATTTTTATTTTTTTTATATATAATATTATTTTTATGAAAATGATTTGAAAGTAAAATATAATATTTTATTTAAATATCTAAAAGGGAAAATATATTATTATTTTGTTTATTGTTATGAAAATGATTTGAAGGGAAAATATAATGTTTTAGTTTATTTTAGAAAACTAAATGAGAATGATTTATATGAATTAAAAAAAAAATTGTTATTCCTTTGGCATTTATAATATCTAGTATTAAATGAAATTTCATAATATTACATGATTGATTGGACTAGGGTCGGAAACTTATTTAGGTGGATCTGTTAAGAATATACTTTATTAACATAATTAAATGTTATCCACATTTTTTATTTTAATATTTGATTTAATTTGCAAATGTTACAAAGAAACAATTTATGAAATTCATATTTATAATTAGAACGGTAATTTATTTATCATGTTACTTAGAATAAGTTCAAATTTTCATATTTATGATTATAAGTTATCACAATCAATTTTACGATATGTTATGTAAAGAAATAAATTCCAATTCCATCTTTATAATTAAATGAAATCCTTAGAGATTCATTATAATCAACTTTATACTTGTGTACATAGGAAACTATTGAAATTTTTTATATTGCACAATTGAAAAAAAAATCTATTTTAGTTCGTTTCTATATTGGAATTAAAATTCTCGTTTATTATCATTGAAAATAACATAATAATATACTCTTCATAAAATATTTATTTAACGTTAAATTCAAGTTCAATATAACATTCTTAAACTCCATGTATATAGGTTATCTTATAGAAAAGGTTACCTGAGTAGACTAAAGGTATGATTGTCAAGGAAAATATGTGTTGTATATAGACATGATGACTAAAATAGGTGATTATGTTACATAATTAATTGTACTTTTCTACTCAAGAATTTGCTTTCAAAATACAATACATTAATTCATTTCAAGCATTCTTTACTTTTTAAATCTCAAAATTAGACCAAGAATTTAAGGTTAAACATAACTACGTAGGGTTTGGTATTAAGTGATGCCTCTGGATCAGGTTTATGCATAATACTATCGTGCTTGAGCTACTGCATCTATAGCTTAACATAACTGCAATAATAACGTATGGGCATCATCCCTATAAATCATCAAAAAGGAATAAGGGCCATATCGTGTCATTAAGATCAAGGGGTGGGATAATCCCTCATGGTCAATAACACTAATTAAGATTAAAAAAATGATGTTTACTACCTTAAATGACTCTGACTTGTGAACATATGAAATAGAAATAGATAAAGTACATTTCTTACTCAAAATTCAGTACCATCAAAAATGAGAAATGAAAACTAGAATTAAGAATGTTAAATCAATTATTATTAAGAAACCACCAACCATATGACTCTCAGATAATGAAACTTTGGCAACATCAATTGTACGGATTATGTTGTCTAAAGTAAGGATTAAAAACATTGTTGATATAAATAACAAGTAGAAAGTGGGGGGAATGTAGTTTGCAAATGTTCAATTTATTTCTTATTAAGATTTGTGGCTAGTTTAGTACAACAAGTAATCAATCACTTAAATTGATACTTTTACGCTCCCATTTGGGTAGCAATCATAGAGGAACTGTCTGGGGAATTAGGCCCTAGAAAACGCTGCATACTTAGATCTATAGTTCACATGAAACTTAAAATAGAAAATAGAACTACATGCATACTACACTTTGATCTTATTCAGAAGTAGGTATGTAGATAGTCTGGAAAGTGAAGGATGCTTCCAGTATGTAGATGAATATGATGGGGTTTGGTGTTGTGTGTTAAATAAGATTAAAGTTAAATAAAAGGGTAAGACCATTATAATAAAGCCTTAGTTTAGATAAACAAAGTAAAGATAAAAATTTTATGATATACTCAGAAGGATCTTGGTTGGATCATCATAATTCTTGAGGCTTTAAACCAAATTATGAGGCAAAATGTGACTATTTATTATATGATCTATACTCTTGTCACGATGACCTCGGTGCTTATCTAGTAGAGATTAGCAATGAATAGTGAGCGACTCAGGATCTGATTGATCTTGATGAGTCAAGTCTCTAGCCAAAGCATAACAGACTCATATGGAGATGCCTAACCTATATTATTAGATGCTTACCCATTTGACAAATGATATTAGATGCCGAACCCATATGATTAGATGCTTTCCCATTTGGCAAAAGATATTAGATGCCTAACTTGTATGGTTAGATGTTTGCTCGGTTGGCAAAAGATATTCAATAGAATAAAGTATACCCAAGTTATATTCATAGAAAAATATTAATTAAACAAAGATTAAAAAAATATATATTTTTTAGGGAAGGAGTAGGTCTCTACAAGTGAATCTTTACTATGTTTCATACCTGAAAACTAACTGTTTAACAGATCATAAGTTGGTTAATGAAGCTAGATATGTTTCAACATTTTGAAATGATGCACTAATAAAATCTGATGTTGAGCTTAAATTAGTTACATAAAATTCACAAAATATTATGTTTTTTTATAATCTTGTCTCATGGGTTGCTAGTACAAGCTTTGGTCTTCATGTTGCATGGCTTGCATAACTACTTGATTCATGTATCATGCAAGCTTGTATGATGGCTTCCAAGTTTGAATAATGAATTATGTGTACTTGTGTTGGCTAAATCATAAGTTATGTCTTCCATATGTAATGAAACTGCCATGAACCACTCTAAAATTGATAGGATTTTGAATGATGGAAATTTTTGTATGTAAGAGAAAGAATCGAGGGAAGGGAGTCTTCCTCTAATGGTAAAACTCAAAATTTAGCATTTCCACTTAATGCAAATGTTGACGATATGGATTTCACCCTTTGAAAGGATACTTAGCTCCTTTCCTCTACATGGTACAATGGAAACATTCCTCTTGTTGTGGGTGGCAAACTTGAGAGATGAGTCTCTAGATTAGGGGCTAGTTCCCCTTGATGCACTTTGGGGCCCTAGATTTCCTACTACTAACAATTGGGGGGCGGGGGGGGTGAAAAGAGAGAGAAAAACTGAAAAACAAAATCTAATTAATATGGTGATACACCAAACTGGTTGGTCTACTCAGCTTTTCCCTACACCTTACACCAAAGAGGAGCCAATAGACACTTCATTCGAATGAGAAATTGATTGCATCAATGTTTCAACAAGGGATCATATGAATGTATAGGGATGAAGAGACTACCAGAGGTGTTCAAAAGACACACTGTTGGATAGACTATTCATATGCACATATGCTTCAAGTTGGACACTTCTTGTTGACTTGCATAAAATGATTCACAGTACACTCTATATGTTGGTATAAACTTATGAAAGCATTAAAAGAAATGATTGAACATAAGAAAAGACCATAGACATATACAAAAGTGCAACTCAAATGGAGGTAAAATGATTTTTTTGATTTAAGGTAAATTTCTTTAGGGCTTCGCCATACAATGCTGAGAGATCCCTCTTAAAAATGAGAAGTCACAATTATATAGAGGACTGGGAAAATAGCTCATTGACCAGTTAAGGGAAAGAAACCCATGCTGCATTAATCACTCTTATAGCGACCACCAGCCCATGTTGTTACCATCTCTTCTTAATTGCATATGTGAAAGCCATGATGTAGGTGCTTAAGTTGATGCCCTTGTTGTCTGGGCTTGCAAGAGCATGGGTTACTTCTCGTAGTAACTAATAAGGCCATCCCAAAGATATGTTGACTGGGCCATGCTCTCTTCAATGTTCACAATCAATTCATTTATTGGTTTTTTATGGAGACTATTTCATCTTAGTGTATTCAATTCTCCTATTGATGACTCCTGTGCCACCTGCCTTGGTCTGGTCCATCCTTGGGTCTATGCTTTGACTTGCTACACCACCTATAGCATTTTGAGCTTTTGTCCCATGTGCGCATGGCCACGTTCTGGGTTACCCACTTCATTTTCTCCTTCCTTGCTATTTTTTCCCCTTTTCTTGGTAATTCAAGCTCTCAGTGCTTATGAATGTACTCTCAAGCTCCTTTCTTTGGCGGGTCGCTGAGTCATTCCTCAGGCTCTCGAGCCTTTGAATACCTTCAGACAAAATGCCTGAAGGAATTCCTTCGAACATTTTATTTGAAGGAATTCTTCCTTTTTTGAGTTTTCACTTTTGGACTTTCTTTCATTCCTTCAGACATTTTGTTTGAAAGAATTCTTCTTTGATTAATTCCCAACAGCTAGCTTATCACCTTGAAATTGACGTTCGTGGGCCTGTCACCCCCTTTTGCAATTCCTTCAATTTTTTGTAAATGAACTTTTTTGAAGGGAAAGTGACCCTTCAAAAAAATTTAAAATGTCCTTTTTTCAAAGCCAAATGCGCTTCGTAAGGACACCTACCCTTTTGACTTTTGTCTTCCAAATTCTTTCAGACTTTCTTTGGCTATCAAATTTTTTCAGACAAAATGTTTGAAGGAATTTCTTCAAAAATTTTGTCTCAAAGAATTCTCTATTGAGTTTTCCTCCTTGGATTTCTTTTAGACAAAAGTCTGAAAGAAATCTCCTTTGCCCTGTCAACTTTTTTGAAGGGTAAGTCCTTTTTAGGCTTTCTACCTTGCCCCTTTGCTTCGACCAGCTACCATCTGCAAGGGATTTGAGCACAAAGTTATCCTTTGGGATTTTTGCAAAGGTCCATTTTCCTCATTTCCTAACCCCCACAAGGGCTCCTTGGCCTCCAAGTCACCTTTCAAAAGAATTGAAAAGGTCCTGCTTACTACCTAAGTGCCCTCCGCAAGGGCTCCTACCCTTCAGACTTTTTGCAAATGACCCTTCAGAGTTTTGAACTTGGTCCATTTTTTCAATAAAAAGCCTTCTAAAGTAATTTAATTTCCTTGTTAAGCATCCAAGACCAAAATGAGTTTCAATTCGATTCTTGCCTGCCACACCCGAAAGCACTTGGCAAGCAAAAGAGGAAAACACTTGGTTTTTTCATGGAAAATAACTTGTCATAGAAAATTTACACAAGGCAACTGAGGGATGAACTAGCCAAAACTTGAATCGAAAGACTCTTGTAATAAAAAGAAGAGGGGTGCCCAATTTTTTGCCTATAGGACCAAGAATTGGTCAACACATTTAGCGATTCACAGGGGAAACATGCCTACTATGCTTGAGAAAATTGATGTCCTAAAAGTCCATTAGGCATAGAGTCAAGATGCAGCTTGTAAAGCTGGAAATAGCCTTGTAAAAACCTAAGAACCAATAAAGATTTACCCCAAACGATAAAGAAAACACAACAAAAGTTAAAAATACTAAACACATGCATAAAAGCAGTTAGGAAAAATGAGAAAAAGACAGGGAAACTATGTACATGGTGAAATAAAGCTAGTGATAATGTTTAATATATATCTTATTGACTGGGATATGTAGCTCTTCACCATCCAACTTGGAGAGTTGGAAAGCATTATGTTGCTTGCATTGGATGATGACATATGGGCCACTCCACAAGATGTCAAACTTTGTGTGCCTTCCAGGTTCAGCTCAGTCCTCATCCCACTTCAAGATAATGTCACTTTTTGAGAAGTTCTTTGGTATAGACCTATTGTCAAAATGCTTCTTTGTTTGTTGTTGGTGGCTAGATATTGCATCCATGGCTTGGTCTCTTGCTTCTTGAAGCTCCATTAACTCACAATACCTAACTCCCAAGCTGTCACTCTCCATTAATTGCAGCTGATGGGTAAGATCCAAGGCTGATTACTCAATTGAAATAGGAAGTCTAGTTTCCCTTCTATACACAAGTGTGTATGGTGAATTCCCAATAACCCTCTTTGGAGTGATCTTGTTTGCTTAAAGAGCTGTCTTCAACTTGGCATGCCGAGTCCTTTGATTTTCCTCCATTATTCTTTTAATGATCCTAATAAGGTTCTTATTTTTGGACTCAACTAGCCCATTCCTTTGTGGGTAGTAGTTGGAAGAAGTGTTGAGATAGATGCCATACTTTAATGTCCACTCACTTGTCTTTGTTCCCAAGAAATCCAATGGATTATCTAAGATGATTGTGGCTGGGACCCCAAATCTCATCACTATGCCTTCATAGAAGTCTAGGACTACACTTTCATTGGCCTCTTTCAAAGATATGGCTTCTATCAATCTTGTGAAATAATCTGTAACATTCAAGACCCACTTATGGCCAACACTAGAAGGAGGGTTGATTAATCATATGAAGTCCAAACCCCATTGCATGAACAATTGTTCCACCTGAATAGGATGAAGAGGCATTGGAACCAACTATTGCTTCCCATCAAAGAAATTTCATTTTTAACATTTACTCACCCAAGCATGAGTGTCTCTGAACAAACTCGGCCAAAAGTAGCCAGCCCTCATAATCCTTGTAAATGTGGCCTTGGGAGCAAAGTGGCCACCAACTGGTCCATCATGGAACTCAAACAGTACCCTGTCGACTTGGTATGAGTTAATGCATCTTAAGAGTACCCCTAAAAGGTCTTTTATAAACAACACTCCATCAACTAGGACATAAGGAAGAGATTAGAGCCTAAAATACCTCCTCTTGGTCCTATCAAGACTTTTTGGACACTCACCAATTTGAAGGAAATGAACCATGTCTTGTGCCCATATCTTCATGATTGTTGGTATTTCTAATACAAATTCATCATGGAGCACCAAAACATCTTCCTTTGGCTCTTTGTAGTCTGTAGCGAGGTGTTCACATAGCCCTCTTCCCCTTACCAGCTTGGTGGTCTTGATCTCTACATCATACTCCATTACTTTGGTGATCCACCCTACCCTTTTTTCATTCAAATCTCAGTTGAGCAAGAAATATTTTATAGTAGGATGTGGCACCATGATGTGAATCTTGATGTTAGACAACATATGTCTAAAGTTTTTTAGACTTCATATGAATGCAAGTGCTTACTTCTCAACATACGTGTACCTAATCTCGTAGCCTTCTAAGCCTTGGATAAAAAAAGTGAGGGGCTATTTTAAATTCTCACCATTCACTTGAGTGAGTATAGTAGAGATTACCTCTTCATTTCCAAAGGTGTAGAGATTGAAGTCCTTGGAGAAATCTAAACTAGTCAAGGTGGGAGCTTGGGTGATAGTTTGCTTGATGCCTTCGAAGCTTTCTTTTCTTCTTACTGTCCACGTGAACGTCTCATCCTTCCTCAACATGAAAGTTAATGGCTTGACTAGATCAAAAAATTTAGGAATGAATCTCCTAATACAATTTATTTTTCCAAAGAAACTTTGCATGCCTTTCTTATGCTTAGGCAAGGACAATGCTACAATGGCATGCACTCTTTTTAGATCAATGGACAAGCCTTCTTTTGAAATGACCTGCCCTAGGAGTTTGCCTTCATGGATAATAAACATGCATTTCTTAGGGTTTAGAGAGATGATGAACTCTCTGCACCTCTCAAAGATTTGTCTTAGGTGCTTCAGATGTTCACTTGCCTCCTTGGAGAAGACTGTCACATCATCAAGATAAACTAGCACAATGTCATTTATCAAATCTTGGAAAGGCATACCCATAACACGTTAGAAGGTAACTCCAACATTTGATAGTCTTAATGGCATCTTCTTGTAGGTAAAAGTTCCCCACTTGGTGGTAAAGGCTGTCTTGTAATGGTCACAATCTTGCACCAAAATTTGATTGTATTTAGAGTAGCCATCTAGGAGGGAGAATCTTTCATTGCTTATCACCATCTAAAAAATTTGCTCCATACTTAGGGGGGGATAGTGATCTCTTAATGAGAATCTATTCAGGTCTTTAAAATCCACACACAATCTGATCTCTCCATTCTTCTTCCTAATGGGGACCAAGTTGGCCAACCAAGAAGAGTGTTTGATAGAAAAGATAATCCTGGACTCGATCAGCTTGGTGAGTTCCTTCCTCATGAGAGGCTCAATGTTTGGATTGATTGGCTTTTGATTTTGCTTGATGGGTTTGGCACCTTATTCCAGCTCAATGGTGTGTTGGGCCAAGCTTGAGTCAAACCCCTTTAAATTTCCATACTCCCAAGCAAAGACATCGACAAACTCTTGGCATAACATAATGAAAGCATGCTTTTCTTCATTGGTACATACCTTCCCAAGTGCAAGCAACTTATCCTTGTAGATCTCTACCCTTTCATAATTTTTTTTCTTAGTTGAAATTCTTTCTTTGTCCTTCTTGAGTTGGTCATCCTCATTGAAAATGCTCTCAAGAGTTACCAAACCTCTAGGAAGTTTGTTGGTCTTTAGCTAAACAATCTGCCCATCATAGTGCTATTGCAGCTTGGATTGATTCTTAGAATCGAACTCAGATTCTTCCTATAAGAAAAGTGCTATTTGTTGGTCACTGTCAAACACCTACCAATTGGTGACATTGTCTGGTATGGAGGGCCTCACTATCACCTTTAAATGGTGTTGATTCTTGCTTTATCTTACCCCTTTTGGGATATCAAATTGAGCAATAACTGATACTAGTCTATCTGCATGCTTGTTCTCCTCTCTTGGGATGGAAGTGATGTAATAATTAGTGAAGCTCTCCATTAGGTCCCACACTTTGTGTTGGTAAGACTTGAGTAGGGAGTTCTTGGTCAAGTTTTGACCCCTCACCTAGTTCACAATCAACTCGTTGTCTCCAAACACTTACAATTATTTGATTCTTATCTTCCTTGCCCATTTTAGACCATGAACAAGAGCTTCATACTCCACTACGTTTCAAGTGTAGGAGAACTAAAACTTGAAAGTTGAGAAGTATTTATCCTTTGAAGTTGAAACCAACATTGCTCCACCACCAGCTCCCAACTTGCTTCTAGATCTGTCAAAGAATAACTGCCACAAACCACAATCCTCTTGGTTTGCCTTCATCAAATTTGGCATGAAAGCATCTTTCTCATACATGCAGTAAACTCCAAGACCTACCTCTTCGATGAACTTATAAGGATCATGCTCAAAATTATCATTTCCCCATTCATCTTGGAGCAAGTCAAGAACTCCTACGAGGGAAGATGATGGAGATTAGTCCACTTATAGTTCTTCTTAATCAATGATGGCATAGTTGATATTCACTACTTTGGGCGAGTATGGTTCCAGGTGATCTTTGTGGATGGGCTCTGACTCAATCTTCACCTTAGTTCCATACTTTGTCCTAAAAACCATGTAAGACCAATTGGTTGCCAAGTACCCACCTATCTTAGACATGAAATCCCTGGATAAGAAAAGAGTGAAGCAAGGGGGAACATCTATCACTACCATGTCATGAGGAATTGAGAAGGTTAGATAGGCATGGAGAGTTAGATTCAAGCCTCTTACCACTCCCAAGGTCTTGGCTGCTGATCCATCTAACTACAGAACTTCTTTGGTCATTTGCTCATATTTGAGTCCTAGCTTATTAGCTATGCATTTGGCAATAACTGAGGTGCTTGCTCCATTATCAATAATGCAATTGTGGATCAAAAAATCACCAATAATCAAGGACAGATAAAAAGGAGGGACCTTTTCATCCTTTTTTGCTTGACCTCCCATGGGAGGATCCCCATTCACTATCAACACATTATCATTCTTTGCTGGGACAACTCACTCACCTAGCCCATACAATTCCTTTTGGAGTATATCTTTTTGCCCTGATAGTGCTAAAGAATCCCACAATGAGATGTTCATGTGCAAATTCTTCATTTGGTCTACTATATTGTTTGAAGGATTTGCCCCTGGAGGGCTCCTTGGGGACATTTGTAACTTGTGATGCAATCTGAGGAGTTGAAGCTGCAATCGGTGGTCTGTAATTAGGAAACTTTTGACTTTCTTGTAATGAAAGAGACGTTGTAGTTACCTGAGTAGCTACTTGAGCTTCATCCATAGCTCTTCTTTTAGACCTGGTGTTGGTTGTAACACAATCATTCTGGTCACTTGTGTTCCCCACATAGTTGATTGTGTGGAACTCCCCTTTCAGGTGATTCATAAGGGTGGAATCAGATTGAGCCTACCTACTGTCCATCCCAAGTTTTGTTGACATCTCAAAACTTGAGAATTGGGCTATTTGATCACCTTGTGTGGTCATGCTTTGATTTGGTAGCTCATTGGCATAAGCAACCTATTCTTGACCATGCCCCAAGGGTGGATAACTAGGCTGCTCCTGCACCAAATTATTTTGAGTGGGGACAAGAGCCTTGGAAGATGAAGGGGCATTTAGAATATAGCTCTGATAAGGATTAACTTGCATAATCTAACCCTCCCCTTGATTATAATTTTGAAAGGGAGGCCTATTTGTCTTCCTAAACTACTGGTAGTCTTTATTTGGCCTATAACTCTGAGTTTGTTGCCTCTTGAGGGCAACTAGCTAGTTGGTAACACTCTATAACAGGCTCTTGACTTTGTAGAGATCATTTGTAGGGGTAGCAACCAGCCTCTCTACACTAGGCAGAGGAGCTAGAGTGGGCACAATAGGTTGAATTGGGGGCTACAAATTAGGAAAGAATGGCATATGAGGTCTAGGCGCTATCTTTCCTGTTTGAACCAAACAATTGTCAGTAGCTATGGCTATTTCATAAGTAGTGGGCAAAACATGTCCACTCATGAACTGTATCATGACAATAATGTCACTATTTAGGGATTTCAAGTAGTAAAGGAAAGCATAGCTTGGGGTTGGCCTTACAAGAATTGGGATTTTATCCCAAGTCTTTTGGAACCTAGTGTTAAAATCTTGCATAAATTCATGTGGTGCTCTCTTCATGGTGGTCAGTTGCTTAACTATAGACAAATGGTCACTTTTTTCCCCAAACTTATTTGTTAAGAGGGTCCTTAACTCATTCCATGAGCCAACTGAGTTCATAGGCAAGGTCCCAGACCAATCCAAAACTTTTCCTTTAAGGGAAAGGCTACCAATCTGATGGCTACATTTTCTTCAGTGATATTATGGATGTTGCAGAGGTTGGCTATGTTTCTGATATGCTCGATAACAGTGATTGGGCCCTCTCCACTAAAGGGAGGAACACTTTTGAGAGTTGTCCCTAGAATTGGGTCATATTGCATAAGGTTCAAGGGACTTTGACCATTGAAGGCCAAAAAAGGGAGAGCCATGGCTATGAAAGGATTCAACCGCGGTCTCCTTGAGTAGGTGTATTTTATGGCTGGTTTGGAAAAGTGGCTTGCTACATAAGGATGAGTAGTTGCAAACCTTAAGTTTTTTTCTGAGTTCAAAGGCAACTCAATATATTCAAAAGGGACACCCCTAGAAGAAGATCTTGTGGTGACCTTAGGCATGGGATGCCAGGATAATCATTGACCAGAGAATGAGTTCCTGAAGGGAGTCGCCAGGTGCTGGATTATAGTTCCTTCTTTTAGATTTTTATAATAAGAAGACCAACACCAATCCTAAAACTTGTAGGACACAAAAATTAGTCTCATCGAGCGTGCCATAAATTGTTGATGTTGTAGATTGCACCCTTCCGAAAGGATACTCAGTTCCTTTCCTCCACGTGGCACAATGGAAACATTCCTCTTGTTGTGGGTGGCAAACTTGAGGGATGAGTCTCTAGATTAGGGGCTAGCTCCCCTTGATGAACCTTGGGGCCCTAGATTTCCTACTACTAACAATGAGGGGGGTGAAGAGAGAGAGAGAAACTAAAAAATACAACCTAATTAATGTGGTGATGCATCAAACTGGTTGGTCTACTCAACTTTTCCCTATACTTTACACTAAAGAGAATCCAATAGACACTTCATTCAAATGAGAAACTGACTGCATCAGTGTTTCAACAAGGGATCCTATGAAGGTATATGGATGAAGAAACTACTAGAGGTGTTCAAAAGACACACTTTTAGATAGTCTATTCATATGTGCCTATGTTTCGAGTTGGACACTTCTAGTTGACATGCATAAAAGGATTCACAATACACTAGATATGCTGGTATAAACTTATGAAAGCATTAAAGGAAATGATTGAACATAAGATAAGACCATAGACATATACAAAAGTGCAACTTAAATGGAGGTAAGATGCTTTTTTTGATTCAAGGTAAAAATTTTCAGGGCTTTGCCATACAATGCTGAGAGATCCCTCTCAAAAATGAGAAGTTGTAATTATATAGAGGATTGGGAAAATAGGTCATTGACTAGTTAAGGGAAAGAAACCCATGCTGCATTAATCACTCCTGTAGTGACCACCAGCCCATGTTGTTTCCATCTCTTCTTAAATGTGTATGTGAAAGCCATGCTATAGATGCTTAAGTCGCTACCCTTGTTGTTTGGGCCTGCAAGAGCATGGCTTACCTCTCCTAGCAACCGACAAGACCATCCCAAAGATATGTTGATCAGGCCATGCTCTCTTCAATGCTCACAACCAATTACTTTATTGGTTTTTGATGGAGACTATTTCACCTAAGTGTATTCAATTCTCCTGTTGATGACTCTTGTGCACCTGCCTTGGTCTAGTCCATCCCTGGGTCTATGCTTTGACTTGCTACACCACCTAGAGCATTTTAAGCTTTTGTCCCATGTGCACATGGCCACATTTTGGGTTACCCACTTCATTTTCTCCTTCCTTGCTATTTTTTCCATTTTCTTGGAAATTTGGGCTCTTGATGCTTATGAATTTTCTCTTGGGCCCCTTTCTTTGGTGGGTCGCTGAGTCATTCCTCGGGCTCTTAGGCCTGTGAATTCCTTTGGATAAAATTTTTGAAGGAATTCCTTCAAACATTTTTTTTGAAGGAATTCTTCCTTTTCTGAGTTTGCTCTTTTGGACTTTCCTTCATTCCTTCAGACAAAATGTCTAAAGGAATTGCTTCAAACATTTTATCTGAAAGAATTCTTCTTTGATTAATTCCCAATAGCTAGCTTATCACCTTGAAATTGATGTTCGTGGGCCTGTTACCCCCTTTGGCAATTCCTCCATTTTTTTACAAATGAACTTTTTCGAAGGGAAAGTGACCCTTAGGAAAACTTGAAAAGGTCCTCTTTTCAAAGCCAAATTCCCTCCACAAGGACACCTACCCTTCGGACTTTTGTCTTCTGAATTCTTTTGGACTTTCTTTGGCTTTCAAATTTTTTTGGACAAAATGTCTGAAGGAATTCCTTTGGACATTTTGTCTAAAAGAATTCTCTCTTGAGTTTTCCTCCTTGGATTTCTTTTAGACAAAAGAATAAAAGAATTCTCCTTTGGCCTATCAACTTTTATGAATGGTAAATCCTTTTCAGGCTTTCTACCTTACCCCTTTGCTTCAACCAGCTACCCTCTTCAAGGGAAATTTGAGCCCAAAGTTAACTTTCAGGATATTTGAAAAGGTCCATTTTGCTCATTAACTGCCCCCTGCAAGGGCTCCTTGGCCTCCAAGTTGCCTTTCGGAAGAATTGAAAAGGTCCTGCTTGCCGCCTAAGTGCCCTATGCAAGGGTTCCTACCCTTTGGACTTTTTGCAAATGACCCTTGAACCTTTTGAACTTGGTCCATTTTGTCGATAAAAATCCTTCTGAAGTAATTTACTTGCCTTGTTAAGGATTTTGAGACCAAAATGAGTTTCAAGTCGACTCTTGCCTACCAGACCCGAAAGCATTTGGCAAGAAAAAGAGGAAAATACTTGGTTTTTTCATGGAAAATGACCTGTTAGAGAAAATTTGCAAAAGGCAGTTGAGGGATGAACTAGCTAGAACTTGGATCGAAAGACTCTTGCAATAAGAAGAAGAGGGGTGCCCAATTTTTGGCCTACAGGACCAAGAATTGGTCAACAACACAAAGCACCTAATCTAAGCAAAATGTCACACTAAGCTGTATCTATTCAAATTAGAATTCATGAAGAACTTTTGCCAAGGATTTTGCCAATATATCCTCATGCCTGATTTAATATTAATCTTGTTTTTAGTAAATAGAATAAAAAACCAAATTGTATGATGAGATGAGTTGCCTTAAATAGTGTCTATAATTTTTATAATTGATGTGACTGATAGAGGACTTAAGTCCCAGACAAATCAAGATGTAATACAAAATTTTACAGAAGATATTGGTCAAGAGAAAGGGGTATTAACTTGAGTGGTGGGTAAAAAGAAAGAGTACAACTCATTCATGTTATATACCAATATGAATGCATCTATCTTATTGATGATCTTTACAGTAGATGCAAACACTAGGACTCACATCTTCAAGGAATGCTTGCAAGGAATTTTGAGTCCAAAGACCATATTATATGTGACTCACTAAGTGAAATTCTTGCTTCATGCAAACCTCATTCTAGTAATGCAAGTTGGCATGATTAATTGGGATAGTCAATACAATTATTTTATTCTCCAAGAGGGAATATATTTTATAAGATTGATTGGTTCAAATGATCAAGCTTTGGAGGCTATTAAATCATTAAATAATCAATTTAGTTTAGCAAGTAGTGAAATGGAGCAATGGAGTGAACATATGAGTAAGGAATAGATAGGACCTCAAAACCCTTGTAAGTCACCTAGTACCCCAAATATTTAAAATTCAAAATAAGATATGGAAAATAATGGTAATGAAAAGGGTGCAAAGGATCCTGATCTTAAGAAAGAATAGATTGTGTAGGATGACGAGAAGCAAGTGGAAAAATTCAAATCTAGTTGTATCAGTTGACTAGGGTTATTCTCAACAAAAATATTCTTTTTCTTTTTGCTCAAAATTACTTTATCTCTCTCTAACTTTCTATTTCTCCACTACAATTTTTGTAATAAGTTAAAAAGGTCATATTTACTTTTTTTAAATCATTTGTGGAAAAGTAACACTGAAATAGAAATAAGTTACCATAAAGGTGGTTATGGGTGGTTACACTTATTGTAAGCTATAAATAAGAGTTTTGAGCTCATTTGAGGGGATTTTTTACAATATGAGAATTTTTGGCAAAATGAAAGGAAGGAGTCTGTATGTACATCCCCACGAAAGATCAATACATAAATAATTTAGATGACTTTGTGTCATGAATTTTTATGGATGAATGATGTGCATGAGTATGCCAATCTATTTTGATTCATCCTCTTTCAATTTTTTAAAATACTATTGTTAAATAGTAAATGAATGCAAATATTTTAGTGTAGAAGTTTTGTTGAATCTACATTAGAAATTTTCACCGTGGTGAAACCTTGGTGAGATTGAAAGTAGAATTTATGTCTATTTTTATTGAGAAATACAAGGTTATTATATATCTTTCTTTGCAATGTTATATAGTCTCCTTGATGTATGTATCCTAGTCATATGCTCATAATATATCTTTCCCATTTCATTTTCATGATAAAGGTTTCCTATGTTAAAATCTCAACTCTTGGATTATTCTAGCGAGTTTTTGTATTTAGCTACCTAGAGTTATCTTTTTTCTTCACCGAGATTATTATAGTAGTTTTATATGTTTAACTAGCTAGAATTATTATATTCTCCCTTCCTCATTTATTTTCTCCTTTTCCTCCTTGACATTATTCCCCTTTATTTATCATTTCATCACATTTTCATACTTTTTGGTTAAAAGTACAACCCCTATACAAAACATGTTTGTTGTAAAAAGTTATAAATAACTTTATTTCCTGCATTCTTTTTGATTTCAATAGAGGTAACTCCACCTGCTAATAGGAGAGAGATTATATCCCCACGTTGTTGATTGAAAGTCTACATTTTGTCTCCCTAACAATTGTTTTAACCGTATTTGAAGAGGCTTTTTGGAGATTCTTGATGATTAAACCTTTCATCCTTATGAGTTTTGGTGACACCTTCTCTTATTTTTTCCTCAAACTATTGTAATTCCTTTTGAAGAAATTTTATATTAAGGGGAAATATTATGTAATATCAACTCCCTTTTTTGTTTGTACATGTTTTCTCCACTTTTTAAATTTTAAATTAAGTTTAAGGGGAAGTGTTGGAGATTAATCTTATTTGGGTCCTTTAGGTTAGTTTTGACTTATCTTAAGTATCTTTAATGTGTGTATTTATTATAATTATAAATGTACTTTTTCCTAGATTTATGAGGTATATCTCACCTCTCTTGTCCACTTGTTGGATTTGAGAGTTACTTACACAAGTAAATCCTCTCCCCACATTTCACATACTTCCTCATACTCTCTTTGGGAATAGGAAATGTGACACACAGCAAGGAGGCCTTGTAAGGTCATATTGAGATTATTGTAACTCCCTTATCCTTCCTCTTGATCTATAAAAAAATCTCTCTCCTCATTTTTTTATTTAGTCACTTTTTGCCTTGCACTTGCATTCTTATGATGCTCTTTTGGCTTAAGGTCATTCCTCTCTCTCTCTCTCTCTCTCTCTCTCTCTCTCTCTCTCTCTCTCTCTCTCTCTCTCTCTCTCTCTCTCTCTCTCTCTCTCTCTCTCTCTTAGCTTATATTTTCCATGTAATTGGAGTTGAATTGTTTGCGAGACTTAGAATAAGATTGTGGGGTTTTTATTCATTTGATAGTTTTTCCACTTGTCAAATCTCATCTCAAATTTATGGATTGATTCTTTCGTCAAGGTAATATTGCTTCAATTTGCTCTATTATTTCAATGTTTTAATGTCAATCTTGGAATAAATCTATTAATATTTATATCAAATCCACCAAAATTTTGAAAAAATCCCAACCAATTAAATTTGATGTGAGTTAACTTGGGTTCACATATTCTATAATTAGTTATCTTTTATTTATTTTAATATTTTAACATTCATAATGTCAAATATTTGTCCTCAAAGGTCAAACACACCTCAGTATTTGAATATATTCATGTAAGAAATGATATTTGTGATGATTTTTTAAAAAACTCAACAAGTTTTCATTAAATTAACATTCAAAATTAAATATTAAATAAGTAATTTCTATGCAAGATGCCTTTTTAAAAAGATAGATGATTTACGGTACACATTTTCATTAGTACTTGGGCCCCGTTAAAATATGTTTTCTATATGTAATTTCAGCTATCTCTAGATAGCTCCAATTATTGTACTCCAATGAAAATTACCTAGGAAAATCCATGTGTTTAATACTATTTTACCTTAATTTGGATTGTATAACCCTAATTAAGATAAAAACTTGAATGCAATTCAGATTTCAAAGTATGGTAACTAAACATGAATATGAATGTATAATATTTAAATTGATTTGACAAGTGATGTGCTAAATATATAAAGTAATAAATACATCATGTCAGTTTTTTTGATTCGCTGACTGACTATGACTAACTTCTGAAAGTAGAAGGGGCTAGAAGCAAGCTTGAGAGTCACTCAAATCTAAAACTAATTGTATTTTCATGTAAGATCACTAACATCAGCATGAGGCAATTCATTGATGTTATTGACTGAGGTGGACATTACTATCCTTGGATGTTTTGTCTCTTTTTGACCTTACAGTTAGTTGTGTTTGTTTATAATATGTTTTTGTGTGATATTATGCTAATTATGTGTGCAAATCCATAAATCCATCTCTTTATCCTTAAAACCTTAAGTTTGCTTGTAAAGGGTAGAAACCTATAAAATTTTAATAAGCATAATGGGCTGAGTTGACTCTAATCACCTCTATTGATGATTAACCATTGCTTACGTATTTAATACTCTAAAGAGTGAAGTCAAGCCACACATAGTTATTCTCTTTAATGTGAATGTGCAATTTTGATTTTTTGCTACATGAATGCACATAAAATATGGTTGCTCAATATGCAGTAGTGTATAGATGTTTGGTATAGAAGTGTGAAATGAGTTATAAGTCTAGGTTTGATTTAATAGATTAATTGAAGCTCAACAAGACATAATATGAATTATAAGTAGAGCCATATAAATAACTCACAACAAGCTAAGAATAAATAAATTTTTCTCACAACCCATAAGCTTAATTAAGCTTTTTAGGTGAAACAAGAATAACTACAGGAATAGGTGATGGTTTAAATAAACTAATTAACCATCCTAATAATATATGCTTCATATTAATATACTTATTATAATACCCTCACTTAGTGACTAAACCAAAATCTTTAGTCATTATTACAATAAAATGACTAAGTCCATATGAACTTAACCAAAGTGTAGTTCTACTACCACTACAATAATGTATCAAAATGTCCCTATTGTTGTCAATCCATCTTATTGGAGTACATGGGTAATGAGCCGCTAAAACCATCAAATAGAGTAAGAAATGATGCTAAATACTGGGTTCATTAGATTCTTGGATGTGACATGCTTTAGGTGTTTGTTAGTGTGATCAATTCCAAAAAAAAGTTTAGAATATAAATCAAGACTAAACAACATAACATATCACTTAATGGATGTTTATATATTGAGTATTTGAAAAACCAACACCTACTACTTTCTATTGTTGAATAATTTTGGGACATTTATTGTTCATAACATTACTATACTTTTTCTATGTGATCCTTCCTCTTTCACCAACCTCCATGGAAAACTTTAATTTTGGTTTGACTTTGGTCTTTGAACTTGGGTGTGGTTTTAATACCTAAAAAACAATAGTAAGAGAAAAATTTACCTATTTTTCACCTTGCACATTATATTTTTCTGACCTTGTATATTGTTGTTCCAACAAGTAAGGAAATTTATTTTTCCTTACATCTTTCATCGTGGTATGGTACCACTTAGTCCTTTTGTGTTGTTCTTCTCAATTTCATTGTAAAGAGTGAGAAACACTCTTTTCACAACTAGAACTTAATTCTTCTAGTTTTTTTCATTTTTAAACCCTATTCAAATTTAGTACTAGAACTTGTTCCAAAAACATCATCAACGTGTAGTAATACATTACTATTAGTAGATTGAAAATAATTAGAAAAGAATGGTACTCTTTAATTTAAAATAATATCTTTACTCACAACATATCTACATGTAGAGACATCTAGTAATCTATATACATCTCTTTGCTCACAATAACCAACAAACATGTATACTTTACCCAATATAGAAGTAATGGATAAAAAAAATAAAAATTACTTACATTCAGTGTTTTTATAGACCATGCTAATTTTGGTGTTACATTTTACAAGGCTTGTGTGGGAATTCTATAGAGAGTGTACACAATTGTATTGATAGCTTTTGCCTAGTACTAATGTGGTACTTTATGGATATCCACTATACATCGTGCCATCTCCATCATTATTTTGTTTTTCCTTCCCATGAATTTATTCTAATATGTAGAAAATTACTTGTGTATACCTTATTTTTTATATAATTATTATAATATTTCAAAGACAAAATCATCCCCATTAACTGATCTAAGAGATTTTACATGTTTCCCTTCCTGTTTCTCTACCATAGCTTTCCAAGTAACAAAGTTAGAGAAACATTTTGACTTTATATACAAAAAACAAACCCATATTTTCCTATAAAATTCACCTATAATCAAAAATTAATACAAAGCCCTATATATTGAAGGTGTCTACATTAGACCATGCAAACCCACATATACGGAATCCAATGCATTATCAATGATTTATTCCTTACCAGTGTCAAATTAATGTGAAAATTGCTTATTTGTTTGATATCCTGAACATATAATCTGACTCTTTTGAATATAAAACATTACATTCACCATATTAGTCCAACTTAATGTATTCATATGCTCATAACCAAGGTGATCATACTTCTTATGCCATAATTCAATAGTTTTTTCAATTGCTACTAGTGTATGCTCTTTTGTTGTTTGGGGATCAATCAACTTATATAATCCCTTGTTATCAATACCAACAATAAAGACTTTCTTTGCATGAATATTATTAACCATGCGTATATTTCCTTTAAACTACACACAATAGTTAGGATTCATAGTTATTTCACTTATGGAAATAATATTTTTATTTCTTGTCAGGAGCAAACTAAACATTTTGAAAAGTGTAAGTAACAAAATTTAATGAAATAAGAACATCTTCATATCCTTTCACTTAATGAACCTAACCATCACCTAAAGAAATTGATTCAATGCAACTATCATCTTCTACAAAGTTTACATACTAGTCTTTGTGACACATGTAGTGTCTTGATGCACTTGAGTCAAAATACCACATTCTTGACTTTGTTGATTGATTCTCTACCACCACAAGTATAAACTCACCCTTTGAACTTTGTTCATCTTATTTAACCACATTTAAATATTGTGATTTCTTTCTATTTTTTTTCCAAATCATATTATCGCTTACGACAATATTTATACATATGACCAGGTTTCTTAAAATAAAAAACACTTCCATTTAAATTTAGAAGTACTTATATTATTGTTAGAGTATTCTTTTGACTAATGAAATCACTCAATTGTTTACTCTTGCTCTTTGATCATGCCATGAATGCACTTTTTGTAGACTCTGATGTTGAAGTAACTGAATGTTCTTACCATCTTTCCTTCTACATGAGAAGTGTGGAAAACTATTCATAATCTAATGTTTACATCTTTACAATCATATGTAATGACTCCATAAAGGAATCACATGACAATAATTTTTTTGCATGACAAGAGCAATTAGGTCTTGCTTATACACAGCCTTTTCCACCACTTTTAATTTATCACATATGTCTTTCAACCACAATAAAAATTTAGAAATGTACCACCTTCTTGCATCTTAGTGGAAAAAACAAATTATTTAAATATAATACCCTTTTGGATTCATAAGCCTATTTTTTTTCTAAATATTTACATAATTATGATACAATAGTGTCATGTCCCCCTTTATGGGCTAATTAATAAAAAGACCCTTAGCCTAGTTCTCTTGGTGTTTCCTCTAGGGTAAGGGGAAAAGGGCATAAGGGAAGCACTAATTCCACCTCTTCAAACATAAAAAGTGCTTTTTCACTTAAGTAAATCTATTTTTACATTGAGGAGGACCTATTTTAACTTAAAAGGCTCACAAAGCCTTTAAGTGATTCAAAAAGGTAGCCAACCTTATAATTCACTTACTCTCCCTTCATATGAAGCACCCAACTAAAAAAGAGAGTATTTAAGAAGGATTGGAATTTAATTGAAAGGGTGCTAATTTGGATATTTATTTATGAGGCTAAACACAAAAAGCTTAACCCTAAGCTTTAAAGATAAAAACCTTCAAAGTTCTAATGGAATTAGGGATAAAACCCTCTAATTATTCTTATGGAAACATCATTTCAAACATTGCATCTAGGGCAGAAATTCAATAATTACTCCAATTGAAGGGTGGTGATTTGGTTTGGTGGTGTAGTGACTTGTTTGGGAGGTCAACACCAATGGTTTTGGAGCTATTTTGAGGGTAGCAAATAGGTGAAAGTGTGGAAGATCCCTAAATTAGGTTGCACTATAGTTCTGAGGTTGAAGACCCATTTTTCCTAGGGTTGCATGGATAAGGAAATAGTAAATTAATATTCATTTGTTGGATAACCCTCTTTAGGAAGTGGATTTGTCACTTCCTAAGGCTAATTTAGCCTAATTTCCAAGTTTGAATCTTGAATAATATTCCTATGATTTTATTGGTAATTTTCCAATAATTATTGCTCAAAAATATTCCAAAAAAGGTATTTATTACATCTGTAATACTTTGTTATTTTTTTGGTAATTATTTGAGCATAAATTATGGTGATTTTGGGTTGTAATGGCCTTTGTAAAGTTTTACAATGTTCCTGTACGTTGGTGCCATGGTAGCTGAATTTGGTATGTTGAATTGATGCCCTAATCTTCATCAAAAAAATTCTTAAATTGTTTCTAGGGTTTGAAGTAATTTATTAAAAAAATTGTGAGGGTTTGGCACTTAGGGTTTGTAAGGAAAATTCAAAAAACATATATTATTGGTTAGGGTTTGAAATAAAATTAAAAATCTACATTTTAGATAAGGGTTTGGAGGAAACCCCTAGTTGTTTTAATTTTACCCCAATAGGACATTTCAATGGTATCAAAGCCAATTTATTGGTGAGTTGTGGGGTTTGAGGGTTTATAAGGTCAAATAGTGACAACAGGGAAGATAAATAGATTTATGGTTTTTGGATGGGGATATATTGGAGAAGCTTACCAAGTTTAAGAAAGATTGAATGATATGATGGTAGAAATGATCCACACTATGAAAAATATAAATGCTGAAGGGAGCCTTCCAAGGCCAAGCATTAGTTTTTTGATACCAAAGGTCGCAAGTGATTCTTTACCTAGGACATTTTAACCTACTTCCCTTCCAAGGGAATTGAAGGAAGAACAAGTTGAGATTGGACCAAGGTCAACCCTAAGAGCCGCATAAGGAGATTCAAGGTATGCTTGGCATCTAGAAGAGGAAAATAAATCTACCCTTGCGATGAAGGAAGAGTTTCTGGCTAATTGCCCTAAGGATTCATCACCAAAGGAGGTCACAAAGTTAGAATTGAAAGGGGTTAATGAGAATCAAAAGGGAAACACTTTGGGGTAGCCAAGTGTTGAAATTTGTGAGTTTCACAAATCCAAAAATTTGGGGCAACAAGAAGAAGTTTTCCAAAAAGTTCATGAGCAACAAAGAAATTAAAAGGGGAAGATAAGAATGGAGGAAAATTAAAAAAACATAATTCTTTAAGGAAAGGAAAGAATAATATTTACATGAGGGGTGTCAAGCATTCAAGGTTGAAGTTGTCCCAATCCTAGAAGTAATTAAACCTCATACAAAATTTCAAAGTTTGAGCCATCACATGCTGAGATTAGTGTTATGATTTCTTCCTTAGTGGTGAAGGAAGAAGGGGAAATCTTGGAGCATGAGCTAAAGGAAGAAGAAGAATCTATTTGGCAAGATGATTGAGAGCATTTGATGGTCAAAGTCAAATTTCCAAGTACTATTGTTCATTTTTTAGTTTGTTGGAATTTTCATATTGACAACTAAGGGTAAGAAATTTGATGACCTTCATATCAAGGATTTGTTGCATCAACACCCTACTTTGTCCCTACACTATTTTGATCACCATGAAGATCATGCTAACAATGAAGACAATATGAAGGGCACTAAATTGAGGAAGGGATTTATATAAAATAATATAAGGATGGGGAGTTGAAAATTCTTAATATGGATATGGAATCTAGGTGAGACTTACAAATTTATTATTGTTGTCATACAAATTCTATGTTCTTTGGCATCCATGCAAGGAGGTTGGCAAGGCCTTGGGATCATGAAAAAGATAAATAAGGTGAATATCATGTTGAAGAGCATGCAAACCACTCCAAATATTTGTAAGCATCATGCTTTACTTGTTAATTTTCAAAGGCTACATAGGGTGGTTTTGATTGATGGAAGCATAAAGGGCACACGGTACAAGGTTACACAACCCTTGGCTAAGGTTGAGGTATGTAACACTATCATAGAATCATTTCTAGATCTTATAAATTAGATTCCATGTGAAAAAACACATTTATATAGCTATGACATAAAGGAGAATACTTTGTTTAATTTTGTGTATGTAAATAATTTCTATGTGGGGTCATAAAGTACAATTTTTATGGTGAACATATCACTGTTTGAGAGGGAAAACCAAGCAATTAATGACTATTAGAATCATTGTACAATCCACTTACATTATATTTTATGTTTTTGGATAAGGGATAAAGTTTGGATGGTCATGAAAATGCGGGTAAACAATATATATCATGACCCAAAGATCAATGGGAGGGCTATTTATAACTTGTTGACTATTTTTTTTCACATTTCCAACTTGTTCCCTTTAATGTTTACTACCACAAGAGAGAATATTTACTTTAGGGAGGTGTGTTTCCCACCCCTTATCACCTTAGAGATGTTTTTAGAAAGTACAAGTGTATTTCCAACCACATTAGGAATGAGTTTGAGGAAGAAAATGACATACTACAACCATGATCGGGATAATATAAACAAACCCTTGTCAATCCAGGTGAGGAGTTATAAGAAAAAAATAAGACACCAAAGAGGATTTCATATCATGTTCATAAGCCTTGATGAGGTGATCATAAAAGTGTAGCTATACACTCTTGTTTCCACTAACATGTTTGTTTTATGTGTAGGATCACAACTTGGACCGGTTGTAATGGAAATAAGGAATGCAAAGAAGGCTATAATTTCTAAATTGGGGCAACCACTACAATGAATGGGGATCCACCCCATTTTGTGTTCAGTAAGTGATTCAAATTTTCAAAATAATGAATTTATAGATGTTATTGATTGGGAAAAAAGTTAGATTGTGGATAGTATAAGGAAAAATAATTTTTTTGAAGGAAATTGGCCATTAACACACTAAGAAAATTCCAAGTTTCACATGACAACTCAACTAGTTTTATGTACAAAAAATTCTGAAAATTATATTGCCACAAATTCAAAGTATGTTGTAGGATGAAGGCCTAAAAAAGATATGCAAGTTCATCTTGTGTTATTTACAATTTTTTTTGAAATTTATGTGACAGCAAAATCTATTGATGATGATGGGAAAGGTTCTAAATAAGGTATAAAAATTCAACTTGCTTTAGGTAAAGGAAATTTTTATGGCAATAAATTTTAAAGATGAAGGTAAGATGAATTCTGGAAAACATGTATTAAATTATCTTCTTGCATACACCAAGAATTCTAAAAATCATGACAAGATATAGCCCTTGGTCAATTTTGGATATGGAATGGAAAATCAGCCTCTCCCAAGTGGTATGATAAGACAATTTGCAGATGGGGAACAACCCTTTCAAGGAGAGTAACCATGACACCTTGTAGGTATGGTAAGTGGTCCTAACTTGATAAATTAGATCTTAAGGTAATAACATTTTAATTTTCAAGTTAAACTAAGTGTGATAAGGCATGCAATCAGGAGAAGGGCTCAAAAAAATGAAATGATAAAGGGGAAAGTGGATACAAAGAATCTTCTACCTTTAGGGTAAGGAAGATATGCAAAGGGAAGTCATGACACATCCCCTTATGATGTTGATCATGACTATTTTAGCCTCTTCAAGAAGAGTTGTGGACTCATATCATGCTTGTTGAGAGTATGGTGCATAAGAGAAGTACCTAGGGAAGAGTGTGAGGTGAATAGCTTCAAGTTTCTTAAAAAATTTAGGGTTGTAAACTACAAACTCAGGTTTGCATTTGTGAATTTATTTATGTATAATGGCCAATATAGGGTTGTAAACTTCATACATAGCCTTTAAAACATCCAATTCAAATTTGTTTTTGAGGATTTCTCATTTAAACCAAGGAAGCACACAAGAAAAGGGGTAAAATATGGGATTGCATCCATAAGAAGGAAGCTTCCAACACATGGAAAGTATGGGAGAAAGAGATGGGAGGTCATCTTTGAGGGCCCTAATAGTTGTTTTATGTTTCACAATGAAGAATACACTTAGGGTAGCCACTTATTCAAAAGGGGTATGCGTTTAGTGGCTAATTAGGAGAGTGATAAGGGTTGGTGCCTATAAAAAAACAACAAGTACAACTATGGCCACCTTTGGTTTGAAGGAAAGACTCCCCTATGTTGTAGCACTATTTCGATCACATATGGGTAGCTAAGTTTTTTAGTATAACAACAAATGGGTATTGAGGTTTCTCTTTCAGGGGAAACAAAAATAGGTAGATTATACATGAAAGCAATTATTAGGACAACTCTATGGGTGTTATTATTGCCTGAGGACAAGCAATTTTGGGTGGGGAGGATTATCATGTCCCCCTTTTTGGGCTAATCAAGAAAAGGACCCTTAGCCTAGTTATCTTGGTGTTTACTCTAGGATAAGATAAAAAGGGCATAAGGGAAGCACTAATTCCCCTCTTCAAAGGTAAAAAAGTTCTTTTTCACTTAAGTAAATCTAATTTTACATTGAGGAGGGCCCATTTTGACTTAAAGTGATGATCTGCTTGTGCATGGATGCCCGTGAGTCATCGATCTCCTACCAATTGAATGCATCTTTGACACTTGTCATGCACACTTTCACCTTTGACCTACACTCACCGTTGATATTCAATGTAAGATTTTATTATGTGTCATTGGATCTAGCACCTAAAATGTTGCCACGCATCATCTCTACATTTGGCCAAAGACCCCTTTGATAGTTTTTGAATGCCAATGGCTACTCTCTTTCAGGCCTTTTCTCCTATGGGATTGACTCTTCAGAAATCTGTTTCACCCTTTCGACTTCAAATTATTTTCACTAGGCCAATTCCTTTAGGCTTTTAAAATGAACCCTTTGACCTCTTGCAAGGTACATTTTTTTGAAGGGAAAGGACCCTTCAGTTTTTGATTTGGTATTTCTTCCCGAAGGAATTCCTTCAAAAACATTTCCCTCAGCTTCTTTGAAATAGTCCTTCGACAAAATTGAAAAGTGCCTTTTTTTTAAGGGAAAGTATGCTTTGGAAAAAATGAAAAGGTCCCTTTTCCTTGAGAAAATATATCTTTCGAAACTTTGAAAAGACCCTTTTTGCCTTTGGAAGTGCCCTTCGACAAAAATGCAAGTACCCCTTTAGAATTTGGAAGTGGATCATTTCCTCAAGAAAATACCCTTCAGATAAATTGTTTAGGGAAATTTGATTGAAGAGATTATCTTTCAAGAACTTTCCTTCAAACAAATTATCTGAAGGAATTCCAACACTTAGTCAAAAACAAAACTCCCGAGGAGAGAACACTTAACCAAAAAAGAAAAAATCCCTTCAAGAAATTGTGCCGACAATTTTATTTTAAGGAAATTGAAGCCTAGATTAAAAAATCCCAAAAGAATTATCTTTTCCTTAGTCTCCATGCAGAGTCTAAAAGAATGAACAAGTAAAGACTTAGTTGAAAAAGATTTTGCACTTTGATTTTTGGCTTGCAGGCTTATCCTTGAACACTACTAGCTGACCCTTGAAAACCTTGTTGAGATCCTTCTCTAAGCCCCTTTGATCCATTACTTCATCAAACCATGTGAGAGCTTTATATGTGGGTCAAAAATGGCTAACATATTTGGTGGCTCACAAGGGTTGCATGCCTGTCGATGCAAGAGAAATTAGACCATGTTGCCTTATCAAATCCATCTATTGGGCATGGAGTCAAGTGATTTTTCATTGAAATATAACCTCTCTTTTGAAGCAATAAGGACAACCAAAACAAAATGAACACTATGCCTAAGGAACTTAGGGAATGGAAACACACATCTGAAAAGGATGTGTAGAGGGAACTTAGAGGAAAACATGAAAAGCTTATACAAAATGTATAATATATACAATGGCTACAAACTCTTCTAATAATAAGGATTTAGATGAATCCCATTGATTGGGATGGGTAGCATCTCTCCATCTAATTGGGCTAGCTGAAAATCATTATGTTGTTTGCATCTATGGATCAAATAAGGACCACTCCACAAACTATCAAATTTGGTATGGTTGCCTAGCTTGGCCTTATTTAAATCCCACTTAAGGACTAGATATCCCTCTTTACAGTCCCTTATTATGGCTCTCTTTTCAAAGGCTTTCTTGACTTGAGCTTGATGTGACTCTAGTGTTTTCATTATAAGGTCTCTTATTTCTTTAAGATCCATGAGTTTTACCAATCTCACATTCATGGGCTCATCTTCTAGGAGCTCTAGCTGATGGGCTAACTCTAATGCAGGTAGCTCAAGAGAAATGGGCAACTTGTCCTCCCTTCCATATACTAAGACATATGGAGAATTTCCAATGGTAGCTTTAGGAGTCACCCTGCCAACCCATAAGGCTATCTTTAGTTTAGTGTGCCATGTTTTCTGATTCTCTTCCATTATTCTCCTGATGATTCTTAGAAAATTATTATTTATGGACTTAGCCAGTCCATTTACTTGAGGATAATAATTGGAAGAGGTGTTGAGGTAGATGCCCATCTTGAGAGCTCATTCACTCATTTTTAGATCAAGGAATGCTAATGCATTATCAAAAATGATAGTGGATGGAACACCAAACTTGGTCACAATGTTGTCATAAAAGTCTAGAACTGCACCTTCATTAGCTTCTTCCAACTTAATGGCTTCCACCCACCTGGTGAAGTAGTTGATTGAAGTAAGTAACCATTTATGTCCTGCACTTGATGGAGGGTTGATCATTCTTATGAAATCCAAACCCCACTACATGAATGGTTGCTCTACCTGAATTGGGTTGAGAGGAAATGCTATTGATCTTTGATTACCTATAAAAAAAGCACACTTTTGACATTTTATTACCCATGCATACACATCCTTGAAAATGTTGGGACAATAATAACTAGCCCTCATTATCTTTGTTGTTATGGTTCTAGGTGCAAAATGACCTCTTGCAGGTCCATCATGGAATTGCTCCAAGAGCTTGGTCACATGGTCGTCATCTATGCACCTAATGAGTACCCCATTAAGGTCCTTTCTAAATAAAACCCCATCAACCAATGCATAAGGTATGGACTGAAGTCTAAAATACCTTCTTTTTACCTTGTCTAGACCTTCAAGGCACTCATCTGTTATCAAGAAATGTGTCATATCTTGGAGCCAACTAGTGTGAGGTAGAGGTGCATCTATTTATGAGTTATCTTATGTTACCAAGATAACCTCTTTGTCTTCATGAAGGTCATCAACCATATGCTCAGACAAGCCTTTACCTCTTACTAGCTTAGTGACCTTGATCTCCACATCATACTCCATGACCTTGGTAATCCAACTAGCTCTCCTTTCATTCAAGTCTTTGTTAAGAAGGAAGTATCTCACTCCAAGATGAGACACCATAAGATATATTTTTCTATTGGAGAGCATTGGCATAAAATTTTGAAGGCTTCTTACCATTTCAAGGACCCATTTTTCTACAAAAGTATACCTCACCTCATACCTCTTAAGCCCTTGATTGAAAATTGCTATTGGATGCTCAACTCCTTCACCATTCTTTTGCATCAGCATAGCTGATATATTGTCAATATTGGAAAAAACATATAATATGAAATATCTTGAGAAATCATGATTCATGAGTGTGGGTGCTTAGGCAATGGCTTGCTTGATAGCCTCAAATGTTGATTTTCCTTTATTTGACCAAGTGAACACTTGGTTCTTCTGCAACATGGAAATGATGGGTTTGACCAAGTTTGCAAAACCAGTGATAAACCTTCTCACAAAGTTTATTTTCCCAAGGAAACTTTGAAGTCACTTCTTATGCTTGGGTAAGGATAAGGTCAAGATGGCACTTATTCTATTAAGATCAATAACTAATCCTTGTTTTGAGACAATGTGACCCAACAAATTACCTTCATACACGGTAAACACACACTTCTTGGGATCTAAAGGGATCCCATACTCTCTACATCTCTCAAATATCAATCTCAAGTGGTCCATGTGTTCATTGGCATCCTTGGAGAAAACTGTGATGTCATCCAAGTATACCAACACCATTTGATTCAACAGCCCTTGGAAAGCCATGTCCATTTCTCTTTTAAAAGTGTCCCCAGCATTTAATAAGCCAAAAGGCATCTTTTGGTATGCATACATGCCTAATTTGTTGGTGAAGGTAGTCTTGTACCAATCTTTTTCTTTTACCAATACCTGGTTGTAACTTGAATATCCATTCAAAAGAGAAAAAGATTTTGACCCCGTAACTATTTGAAGAAGTTGCTCCATGATGGTAGAAGGTAATGATCCTTCAAGAAGACTTTGTTTAAATCTTTGAAGTCAACACACAACCTAATCTCCCCAATCTTCTTCCTTACATGAACCAAATTGACTACCCATGATGAATATTTGATGGGAAAGATAATCTTAGATTAAATAAACTTGGTTAGCTCTTTTCTCATAAGCTCTTCTATTTTGGGGTTGATGGGCCTTTTCTTTTGCCTCATAGGCTTAGCATTAGTCTCCAGATCTATGGTATGATGGGCTAACTTTGGATCAAAACCTTTTAGGTCACTATATTCCCAAGCAAAGATGTTTGTGTATTCTAGTAGAGTGCTATGAAAGCATGCCTCTCAACCTTGCTACTTACCTTCTCGAGCTTGAAAAGTTTGTCTTTGAAGATAAGGGCTCTCTCATAGTTTTATTTATTGGTTGACATTACCACCTTTTCTTTTCGCATATGGTATCCCTCATAGAAAAGGCCCTCAAGTGTAACTAGTCCTTTAGGAAGTTTTTTAGACCTTAGTTGAACAATTTTATCCTCATATTGATGTTGAATTTTACCTTGGTTTATTAAGGAAAACTCTGCTTCTTGTTGAAAGAAATAAGCAATTTATTGGTCATTTTTGAAGACCTGCTAGTGGGACTCATTATCTGGTACTAATGGTCTCACCACCACCCTGACATTTGGCTAAACCTTGGCCTCTTTTAGCTTACTCATAAAATTGAACTGAGCTCCCATAGATGCCAACCTGTCAGCATGTTGATTTTGGTTCCTTGACACTACTTAGATGTTGAAGGCTTCAAAATATTCAATTAGGTCCCACACTCTATTTTTATAAGACCTCATCAAAGGATTCTTTATAATGTTCAAGCCTTTGACTTGGTTCCCTATAAGCTCACTATCTCAATATGCTTGCAACATCTTGATTCCTCTCTTATTGGCCCATTGGAGACCTCAGATCAAGCCTTCATATTTTGTTGCATTAGAAGAACAAATAAAAAAGAACCTATAAGAAGAGAAATATTTATTTCTTGGAGGGAAAACCAACATTACCCCTGCACCTACTCCATTTTTACTCCTTCCATTAAAGAACAAATTCCACATGCCATTGAGGTCTTCTTTAGGTTTAATGAGGGAAGGCATGGGTTGATTTTCTTCATGTAATACATAGACACCCATGTCTCTTTCTTCAACATCCTCCAAAGGGTTGAGAAATTAGTTATTCCCCCCATAAATAATCTAAGAACAAGTCTGGAGTCTCCTCAGGATGAGTACTCAACTCTTGACTAGTTGCAAATTTGTCTTTATCAAGAATAGTGTAATTAAGGTTTGTGTTATCTGGCTGATTGGGCTCAATGTGAAATTGTGCCATGGGCTCAGCCTTGATTGATACCTTCATTCCATACCTCATTCGGATGCCATGTATAAATAATCTACTAAGAGATAGCCTCCTATCTTTGTTGTGAATTCTCTAGAAAGGCATAATACAAAGCAAGGAGTTACATCAAGGATTAACACATTTGAACCACTGAGACACTAAGACAAACATGTAGGGTCATATTCAAATCCTTGATGATACCAAATGGCTTTGTGGAAGAACCATAAATATGTATAACTCCCTTGGTATGTAGATCATATTTGAGGTTCAGTTGAATAGCTATGGACTTTGGCATTATCGAAGTGCTAGCTACACTATCTACCAAGCAATTATGTACCATGGAATCACCAATGATTAATGAAATGTAGAATGGAGGTTTGACCACCTTACTTGATCCTTCTCCCAAAGGACCTTAAGTTGCATTGGTGAGGACCTCAGTTTCTTTGTTTGGTTGTTTACCTGTAGTTGTAACACCTATCTTGGATAAGCTTTCTTGAAAGATGTCCACTTGACTGGGCATGGAAAGTATGTCTCACATCAACACACTCACATTGAACTTTTTCATTTGCTCAACAATGTTGATTGGCGGACCACCAACCTTTGCGTGAGCTTTGGGGGTCACTACTATTGTTTGTTGAATTTTCAAGTTTAGCGGATCAAAACCTTTCTCCTGATTCTAATTTTTAGGAGGCGTCAGGACCCTTAGAGTGATAGCAGGCTTGTTAGGCTTAGACAATGAAGGAGTAATGACAAGAGGTTATCTAAATGCTTCCTGATTACTATCCATATTCCTTCTTTTGAACCTTGTATTAGCTACCACTATAGTGTATGCTAGGCCAGAACTAGCCTGCTAATTGAGTGCATATCATTCTTCTTGCTCACTGATGACCATTGTAGCATCTGATTGGTTTGGTACTTTATTAGATCCTTGATCTTGTGGATACTGTCTTGATTTTTCCATCATAGGGATCTTCATGTTTTGAGCCATAAGATCTTGATTGTATCCATAAGCAACAACTTGCTACCATTGGTCATTGAATGCCTGGTTAGAACCATTAGTTGGGACAATGGATTGCCTAAAAGACTAATTTTAAGGCATTGTCCCTTCAGCCTCTTGAGCCATATTATTTTTAATAGGAAACAAGGAGTTGGGAGAACCTGAAACATTTAGATTATAGTTGTTTTTTCTAGCATAGTTAGGTTGCCTCTATCCTTGACCTTGTCCTTGGAAATTTCCTTTGTAGGGTGGCCTATTTGATTGATAAGACTGTTGTTGAGGTTGATATGGAGCTTGATAATGTTTATTGAATTGAGCTAACCTTTTTACATTTACTATATCATTTCACAAGGATTGGAGCATGATTTTATGTTCTAGGTAGTTTTTTTGCTCTTGGGAATCACTCAATCTGCTAGTGAAGGCTTTTTCTTGCTTGGGTGAAGGCATAACAACAATTTTTGGAGTTGGAAGAATAACATAAAGTGGGGTAATAACCACAGGGGGTGGTCTAATTTTTAAGAAAAAAAGCATTGGGGGTCTAAGAGTAAGCTTGCCAGCCTAAACTAGGCAATTTTTCGCTTTAATATCCACCTCATAAGCATCAAGAAATATGTCTCCTCCCATGGATTGGATCATTATAGCTTTATTGCTATTTAGAGCCTTCAAGTAGTATAGGAATGCAAAGTTAAGGGATGGTCTAATAGAGACTGGAATCCTATCCCAAGCTTTTTGGAATCTTGTGTTGAAATCTTACATGACTTCATGGGGGGCTCTCTTAATTATGGTAAGCTATTCTGCTAGTGAGAAATGGTCACTCTTGTCTTCAAATATTTTACACAAGGCTTCTTTGATCTGATTCCATGATTGAATAGAATTAAGAGCTAAAATTCTATACCAATCTAAATCTTTTCCCTTAAGGGATATAGCTAACAATCTAATAGCTATATTTTGTGCAATGACATTATGGATATTGCAAAATTTGGCTATGTCATTGATGTGTTCAATAGGGGTTATAACTTGGTCCACTGTAAAATAAGGGATGTTTTTGAGAGCTGCTACTATCATAGGATAATATTGTGATAGATTTAAAGGACTTTGGCCACTGAAGCCTATGAAAGCTCTTTGGGGAATCATGGTAGTAAAAGGGGATAACAAGGGTCTTCTTGCATAGGTATACCTCATGACTAGTTTAAGAAAATGGTCCTATGTATGGGTGAGTATGGGAGAACCTTAACCTTCTTGCTGAGTTTAAAGTTAACTCAAAAAATTCAAAAGGAATACCTATAGAAGCTGATCTTGTAGTCACCTTTGGAATGAAATACATATATTGTTCTACCACCAGATTGTTGAGTGTTCTTTGGAGTCGCTAGATACTAAAAAAGGAAAGCTACAACCACTGCAAAGTGATCAAACTAGCATTGAACTTGACCAATCTTCTTTGAAAGTCATCCCATTAGGCGTGCCATAAATTGTTGTAGGCTAGAATTTCACCCTTTGTGGGAGAGTTTCTCAGGATCTCCCACTCTTAGCTATAAGCATTGGGACAACCTCAGGTTGTGGGTATCCTGTAGTGAGGTTGAACCTCTAGGATTTTTAATGAGGCTAGTTCCTCAGATGCTTCACTTCAACTCTTATTTCCCATGCTAAAATCTACTGTTGACTAAATAAAAGGGATATGAGGTTAACATAAAAAGGAAATCTAAGCTAAGGGAGGTGATGCACCAAATAGAGAGTGATCCACATTCAGACTAGGAACCTTAATGACTACTACTGAACTTAAACAAGACATAGTCTAGCTGATCCTACTTCAAAGCTGCTAGCATGAGTAGTTATGTGGAGGTTAAAGGGGAGGATGTACTTTGAAGGGAAGGTAGGAATAGGTCTATAGAAGAGACACTATGAATTGTAACACTTCAGAAAGGCACTAAAGGATAATGCATCACATGATTTGAAATAAACCAAGAAAACTAAAGTGAGGTGTGTAGAGAAATCATAGGTGATGAGAAAAAAATACATTCTGCAAATTAAACTCCAATAATTCACACTTGACTTCAATGAAAATTAGAAAGTTGTCTTGTATTGCTTCAAGAGAGTGTTATAAGGAAATTTTGATAGAGTAACTCTATCACCAGTCGAGGGATCCATTTTAAGGCTCAAAGGCCTCTATATATAGTAGAAAGGTATGAGAGAAGAGGGGGCTTATGTGAGAAATAGAGAGGGATGTTATAAATGGATGCAACCATCACCATTGTCCTTGAGTTCTTTTGCATTCAAAACATGCAACTATATTGATCATGAGATGAACTTCCTAGGATCACCACACATCTCCTCGAGCCCTTCATGCATTTAAAGCTTCCCTTTTTGGAGTTGAGAGAGCCATGTCGTGAGTAGCTGCATGTTCTCACAAAGTGTACATGATTTGATCTCTTGTATTGAAAACTTGGCATGTTCTTTACTATTGTTTTGGACTTATATGGTCTCTATAGATTAAAATCAGCATCGTCCTTTATTTTTGCATGTTTGTTGATCTACTTGTCCATGGATGCCCATGAGTCATCAATCTCCTACCAATGGAATGCATCTTTGACACTTGTCATGCACATTTTTGCCTTTGATATCTGATGACCCCTTTAACCTCCACTCATCATCGATGTTTAATGTAAGATTTGATTATGTGCCATTGGATCTAGCTCCTAAAATGTTACCATGCATCATCTCTGCATTTGGCTGAAGGACCTTTTGAAAGTTTTTGAATGCCAATGACTACTCTCTTTTGGGCCTTTTCTCCCATAAGATTGACTCTTCTAAAATCTATTTCACCCTTTTGGCTTTGGATTATTTGTATTGGGCCAATTCCTTTAGGATTTTGAAATGAACCCTTTGGCCTCTTGCAAAGTACTTTTTTCAAAGGGAAAGGACCCTTTAGGTTTTTGATTCAACATTTCTTCCCAAAGGAATTCCTTCAAAAAAATTTCCCTCAGCTTCTTTGAAATAGTCCTTCGACAAAATTGAAAAGTGCCTTTTTTTAAAGGGAAAGTACCCTTCGAAAATAATGAAAAGGTCCCTTTTCCTTGAGAAAAGATATATTTCAAAACTTTAAAAATACCCTTTTTGCCTTTGGAAGTGCCCTTCGACAAAAATGCAATTACCCCTTCAGAATTTGGAAGTGGACCATTTTCCTGAGAAAATACCCTTCAGAGAAATTGTTTAGGGCACTTTGCTTGAAGAGATAATCCTTTGAAACCTTTCTTTTGGACAAATTGTCTAAAGGAATTCCAACACTTAGTTGAAAACAAAACACCTGAAGAGAGAACATTGAACCAAAAAAGAAAATTTTCCTTCAAAAAATCATACGAATAATTTTCCCCAAAGGAAATTGAATCCTAGCTTAGAAAAGGCCCAAAAGAATTATCTTTTCCTTAGTCTCCATACAAATTCTGAAAGAATGAACAAGTAAACACATAGCTGAAGGAGATTTTTCACTTAACTTTTTGGCTTGCAAGATTATCCTTGAACACTGTGTTATCCTTGAATTTAGCAGGCTCAATTCATGGGATAACCCCTTTAAAACTTGTTTGTTTCATAGCCCATTATCTCTAAGCATGCAAAACAAGGCAAATCCCTACCTCTTTGCATTTATTTCTCCCAAGAAAGTTGATCTTTTGAGGGAATTTTACATCTTGTGTAGTTCAAATATTTTTCTCCAAACTACACTTTGTTTATTTCTATGCAAAGTCCAAAAATTTCCCCGACTTTGCATGTGTTTCATGATTCTTTGTGTTGAGTCAAAGAAATTTCCCAAAATTGCATATGCAAATTCAGAGAATTTTCTCAAAATTTCATATGCAAATTCAGAGAATTTTCCTATTTTGCATATGTAAAGTTAGAGAATTTCTCTGATCTCACACATGGGACCCACCATCACAACAATAATTAATTTCATATTAATTACCCTTTTTATATATATTTAACCTGATTAATTTTATTTTAACCATTGCTTTCTCTCTCTTTGCCATTTTGAGCTCAAGTGCACCTCCTAGCCATCATTTTTGAGTTTGTGTGCATATTACTTCACCACCCTCATGATCAATTGGATTTTTTGGTTTGATTGTCTTTGTGTTTGCTTGCTAATTTCATCTTGTGTCATGTAAGTCTCCCTTTTATTTTCTTCATTTTTTATATTTTTGTTTTGATTCTTATTTTTTGTTTTAGGGTTTGATTTTATTTTTCCCCAAAACCATTTTCAAACCCCAACACTCTCTGTGCATTCTAGAGTTTTTTCTCCAAAATACATGGAGTGCCTTGAAGTGCACGTCACCTAGTGCATTTTAGAGAAAATTATCTGAAGTGCACATTGTACTTTCCTCCCATGTACTACGAATAATTTTCTTCAAAGTGCATATCACCCGGTGCACTTCAAAGAAAATTCTTTGAAGTGCATAATTCCAAAGTTCATCCCCTGTGCACTTTAGAGAATTTTATCCAAAGTACATGTAACTAGATGCACTTCAGAGAAAATTCTCTGAAGTGCATGTAAGTCCACCGAAACCTCTCTCCCGTGTAATTCAGAGAATTTTCTCCGAACTACACCCAACATTTTCCCATGTAGTTCAAAAAAAATTCTCCAAATTACAAAGATTAGGAAGAGAACCCATTGCACCTCATATGTAGCTAGTACTTAATAGTGAAATTTATTTGGTTGCTACATTTCCAATATCAACACATGATTCTGAATTCGTCTTGACCATGGCAACACATTTTGTTAAGGAAAGTAAATTAGTCAAGGATTTAGAGGGTAAGGTGATCATTCACCTTGATGAGGAATATTTTGATAAAAATTTCACCTCTTTGAGATTGAAGAATATTTTGATTTAACTATGGAATCAACTCAAGAATACTATGACAAAGATCTTGACAAGTGAAAGGAACATATTAACTCCAAATGGATAAATACTCCTCAGCCCACTATTGCTAGATGGCCCAAGTATTTGTATCATAGTGAGTTTTTGGAGGAGATAGGAGATTTGATTACTCTCCTTAGCAGAGAGAAAGGGTTGTCTGTTTCAAACAATTTTCAGAAATGGATGTATCAATACATTCTGGTTATTAAAAGAAACAAGCAAAGGATATTTTGAGGTAAACAAATCAATGATGTTATTTTTCATCAGCTCTCTAAGGTATCTTCTTCACTCAAGTTTTACATGACTTCATATCTTGTGTATGCTACAACTAGTATGAAGTCTTTCTTGGGTCTAAATTCTATTGTTGAAAGGAAAAATGTTCCTGTATATGAGCACTATCCATAGCTAACTTTGAAATAAAGTGTGAAGCATTACAGGAGAATTAATGATGCTTTCTTCTATAAATTCATTTTCACTTTTGAGAAATAACTTGAAAAGAAGAGAGTTTCAGATCAGGGATGGGCACATGTCAATAGGGTTGGATGCATTTTCTTATAATTCCCAACTTTTAAATACATCAGGGTAGGAATATTTGATGAACAACCTTACATGCTACCCAGATACCCAAGTGATAAACTAATACTAATAGAGATGTGCAGACAAGTGATGAATGTGCATAAAAAATAATCAGATGCTCACAAAAAAGGTTTCAAATTTCTAATTAGTATTGGTTAGTACACAATTTATACTACTCCAATGGCTAAGACTATGGAAACTGAGTTGCAGTGGATTATGCTTAAAAAATCAAAAGTAGAGAAAACTTTGATTACAAAATGATAAAGGAGAAGCTCAAACGTAATATCACCCATGTGCACAAAATTGAAGATTTTTGGGTAGAATGTAGAATTGATGAAGATATAAGGAGCCTTGATTATAGTTGTCTTACTATTGATAAGATTGTCAATTTGGAACTAGCAAATATTCTTGGGGATTTGATAGATGATGAGAATATATTGGATTCTTCATATGAGGAAAATCAAGTGGCTTTAACTCCTCCCCCTCCCACCCAATGGTCAGTTAAGTAATCCACTTCTATTAGAGATAGATTTCAACCTATTCTTTCATGAACTAATGCTTGGTTAGAATCTAAAGGAATTAAGTTGAAACATTTTAAAACTAGTTCTAAGGAAGATTATGATGAAGAGATTATTAAAAAATGAGAAGAGTTGAGAACTAAGAACAAATAGGAGCCTCTACTTCCAAATAGAAGCCAAAATTTGTATTTTTTAGTAAAGGAAAGAGGACATACAAAGAAGCAAGTGTCAAGGAAAGTGCTCAAGTGGAGAAAAAAAAAGTTCTAGTCACAAGTGAGGCACCTCCTCAATCAACAATGTCACAAGTGTCTCAACTAGTGCTTCAATAGACTATACAAACAAAGACTACTCAATCAGAGGTCCCTTTGACTGAAGCTTCTCAAGCCATGGTTTCATAGGTAACATTTACCATGGTTCCTCCCATGAGTACCATTGTACAAGTTGATCATGTTCCTTCTCAAGTTGTTCTTTCACTACCATCTTCACCTCCTAGTGCCACATTTTTTCAAGTTCCTTCGCAAGGTACGCTAGACCAAGTTTTTGATTCATTATCAAATCTACCTAGTCCTTCAAAGTCATTGGGATCCCCAACTAATTTATATTTCACCCAACAAGATATGGAAAAATTTATGTCTATACATTCTTCAAAGACAATAACTTAGGTTCCTATTACTCCAGTGTCTAAAATGTCAATAAGAACTAAAGTGGTGGTTACTCCAACCCAAACTCCACTAATTATTACTAAAATCCCATTGGTGTTAACCTCATTACTAGATACCTCCATCACACTATCTTCCATTCCACTTACTTCACAATCCATTGTCCCTCCCTAAATATCTCGAGCTTTAACATCCTTCGTCCAAGGAGATCCATCTCCTCTTCTTCCTTGGCTGGCATCACAAACACCTAAGAAGAAGAAGTGAACAGTGGCACTAGAAGACTTTGATTTTGGTCAACTTATGCTAATAAAGCCCAAAACAACAAAGAAGGCTACAATTATGTCAAGAGTGATATTTGAAACTGGGCACAAGTATGTTGAAGTTGTAGTTCCTCCTGAAGATAGAAACATTGGAGATATTCAAGTGTCTAAATATGTAGTAGGACAAATAGATCTTGGGAAACAAACCCATGAAGGCAAGAAGGACGATTTATAAGCAATAATGGCCTCCTTGATCGAGAAATATGATAAGGACAAGAAGATCAAGGATCAACTCAAAGTACAAGTGGAATAGTTGACTTCTACTTTACTAAAAATCACCCGACCGTCTGAGTATGTTGATCCTATTGTGCATGAAAATACTTAAAAATACAGTAAACTTGCAGAGAAAATTGGATCTTAGGGTCATGTAGTCAATGCCTATATTCAGAGATTAATAACACAGGGTATTCAAAGTTTGCATTCTACCATTGGATTTTTGAAGAACCCGAGTGAAGTGAAAATAGAAATTCAACAAATAATTAAAACACTCACTCAAGATTTGGAATTGATTGAAAAGGATATTGATATATGGACTCAACTATGCAAATTCAAACTAGAGCTTTTGGTTGAGCAAAAGGTCATTCCAAACAGGAAAATGTTCATTGAATACAAGGAAGCTATGAAGAATAAAAGATAAGTTCTCAAGAATCTAATTAAAGATCTCAAAGAAGCTACAGATATGTGTGATTATAAGATGTCAGATCTTGTAGAGAAAATTGGAAAGCTTCCCTGCTAAGTTAAAAATGATTCTCAGAAAATTCTTCTATGGAGACTGTTATTTAAGAATTTACATCTTTACTTTAAACAAAGATTAAAACAAATACTTTCATGCTGAACTCTATCAATAAATTGATTGAATTTCAAGTTATTTTGAATAAATTACAAAGAATCATGGACAAAAGCAAAGATTTGTCAATTAACTTAGAAGATTCAATCAAAAGGGTACTTGTCATCTCCAAAAGTACATCCAACCTAGATAATAGTGAGGTTCAAGCTATATTGAAGAGATATGAAAAAAATTTAGAAAAGAATAAAAAGGAATAAATTCTTGTGTCTAAGGACACTTAGGTTAATTTTGTAATTTTGCATATGTAATTTTGTTCAGTGTAAATTACATGTAGGAAAAGTACACAGTGCTAAGTCAAATAGGACTTTGACAATGAATAAGTCAACGTATTTATGTTTTTCCTATTTTTATTCATAGCTGCTCTCTCTATAAATAGGTTGATGCTCTTTGTAGAATGGATCACCAATTGATGTAGAGGGGAAATGTTGCTGAATTAAGAAACAATTTTGAAACTTTGTGTTCATATTGTAAACCAAGAATTGATTCAATATAAGAAAATCAAGTGATCTTTCAAACTTTGTGTTGAAATATACTTGTGGTGTATTGGGAATGTTCTTTTGTCTTTTCTATTACAATTTCTTCTATTTTGAGTGAATTGTGGTGTGAAATTTTTACAAGACAGAAGGTGCCACGAAGTTAATTTTAGAGTCTTTGAGCTACTTTTTAGTTACTGGGTTTATGATCACGTTGAAAATGAATTATTAAGGAGACTTTGGGCTGCCAGTTATTCTTCTTTGATAATTTTAATCTTTGTTGGAAATAAGGTGAAGACTTTGGGCTGCACTTTATTCTATCTTTTAAGTTTACTTTACTGGTATTATTCTTTTTAATCTTTTGGATAACAAATTTGAATATCAGTTATATCTAGTTCATCAAGTGATCTTAGATTTTCAAAGTATATTACAAATAACGAAAGGAAGTTTGTGATTGGACATCAATTTTTAAAAAAGAGAGTTGGATGATATGACAACACCCACTATGATAATATTATTGTAAATAAGTGTAAATAATTAAGTGTTGTGTTAGTTAAAAATAAAAGGAAGACTCCTCTTGTCTTGAGGAGAGATTTTATCTCATCACATTGTGGTTGAAATAACCATTTTTATACCATTTTGTTGGTAAAAAAATATTCACCCAACACACTGCTAGCTGAACCTTGAAAATCTTGCTCAGATCCTTCTCTAAGCCCCTTTGATCCATTGCTTCATCAAACCACATGAGAGTTTTATATGTGGGCCAAAATTTTCCAAAAGTAACATCATTTTAGAGGCTATATCTAGGGCTTAAAATTCAAAAAAATTAGGAATGACTCCAATTAAAGGATGGTAACTTGCCCCCAAGGGTGGCAATTTAGTTTGGTGGTGTATCGACCTGCTTAAGAGGTCAACACCAAGGGTTTTAGAGTCATTTTGAGGTCAAAAAATAGGTGGAAGTATGGAAGACCCCTAAATTTGGCTACACTACAGTTCTCTGACGATATTTAGAGTTTAGAGTTCTGGGGTAACTCGACCCTCTCAATGAAATTAATGATCTAGATCCCCATTAAACTCAACTCAACTCAACTTATATGGCTTGGGCCCCCCATTAAACTCTATATGGTATTTTAATGGGGATTTAAATCATAGAGAGGGGGGAGGGGCTCTCTCTATGTGTGGATTGATAATGTGGCACACCCATTGATCTAGATAAGAGATATAGGGTTCATGAAGCAGAGAACATCACCTACGTTCTACCATTCTATTATATCTGGACACACAAGTGATGAGGAATGCATCTAAAATTTTTCCTAAGGTTACATGGATAAGGAAATAATAAATTAATATTTTACTACTAGGTGACCCTCTTTGGGAAGTGGATTTGTCACTTCCTAGGGCTAATTTACCCTAATTTCCATCTTTGAATCTTGAATAATATTCCTATTATTTTATTGGTAATTTTCCAATAATTATTGCTCAAAAATATTCCAAAAAAGGTATTTATTACAGTTGTAATATTTTGTGATTTTTTGATAATTATTTGAGGATAAAATATGGTGATTTTGGGTTGTAACGACCTCTATAAAGTTCTACAATTTTCCTATACATTGGTGCCATAGTAGTTGAATTTGGTATGTTAAATTGATGCCCTAATATTCATTAAATTATTTCTAGGGTTTGGAGTAATTTATTATAGCTTTTGTGAGGGGTTGGCACTTAGGGTTTGCAAAGAAAATCCAAAAAAAAATATAGTGGTTAGGGTTTGAAATAAAATCAAAATTCTATATTTTGGATAAGGGTTTGGAGGAAAACCCTAGTTATTCTTATTCTAACTCAAACTTCAAATAGTCACATTTCTAACTTTTGGTATCATATTATCAAGTATTGAAAGTTTCAACAACATCAAGGCTTCTCGATGATGTTTATTATAGTCAACAGGTTGAACATCTAGTCTAGTCTCTTTAGAAAGTAAAATTTGTTCAAGATTTTAATACTCAGAGGTGGTTATTATCTTTTAACTCCATAAACTAAGATTTTTGCATGTTAAATTCTAAGAATCTGGCAACAATAACTGTTAAAAACTAGCAATTTTGACCTAGTTTTTCACTAAAACAATTAAATGGTAAAAATTATAAATGCTTTTAAAAAAAATCTTTTTGTACATAGATTTTAACCTAAAACTAGACAATGCTACCCTTTTTTAGCAAAAAAATCTTTACTATCTATAATAAATTAAATTAACTGTCTTCCATAAATCTACCTAAAATGATGGAAAATATTAATTATTGAGTTTTTTCAAAAATTCTTTTTGAATGCCAACAAGGATGGAAAAATATACAATGTGGCAAAGTTTAAAGTGTTTTCACCTTCCATTTTTTTGGCTATGAAATTAACTATAGTTTTTTAGGCAAGTGCTAAGGTTAAAAAAATAATTATACTTTTTAAAGTTTTAATCAATAAATATTTTAAAGTATTAAAATATTATTCAAACCTCCATTTGCCCTAATTGAATAAGGTTTTAAAACTTTGGTTTTAAAAAAATATAATTTTTACCAACCAATTTTATTTTAGCTCTATCATGCTTCACACATTGGCCTCCAATGGCATTTTTCTTCGTGGACAGTGCCTTGTTTGAGTGTTGCGTTATAATTTAGAGGGCCATTATTATTAATAGGGATCCTCTCTTACTTGTTTTCAATCTCAAATCAGCCTATTCTATTTTTTCCATGCAATAAAAAATAAATGATAAAAAAAATAATAAATAAAAGGATAGTGCCACTTTCTATCAAGTCTTTCCTCATGACTTGCTGCTCTTATCCATGTGCCACTTCTTGTGTTCATAGGGTTGAAACACACCTTTTTCTAGACTGAACAATAACATCATTTCTCTCTTTAGGCATATCACACCCCTCTCTAAGCTACCATGCCACTTTTCAACAGAAGACACAACAAAATAATGCATCTAGATCACCAAAAAATGTTGTAGAACAACAAAATGCCTTGATCTATCACCAAAAATGCCTTTACTATAGAAAAATGTGACACCAAATCTTGTAATGCTTCACCTTAGAAAACATGCCTCACCAAGCTATTGAAACGTCTTACCACAAATTTTTGTATTTCTTACAAGATCTTCACCAGGTTCTCTTTCTCCCTAACAAGATCTATTTCCTCACTCTCACACAAGGTTTTCCTACTCCCATGGTTACGCAACTATGAGATTTGATACAGTAAAATATTAATTGAATCTCAATGTGCCATAATATGAATTAAAAATAGAGCCATATAAATAACTCGCAACAAGCTAAGAATAAGGAAAACTTCCTAACAATCCGTAAGCTTAATTAAGTTTTTAAGGTAAAACAAGAATAACTACGGGAATAGGTAATGGTTTAAACAAACTATATTAGAAGAAAAACTTGCAATTTAAATCCTAAAATATTAACCATAAACAAGCATGTAAAAGACCAAAATTTCAATCATAAATCCTCTTATAACATTAATGATTGGGCAAAATAAAGTGAAATGCATGTAATAAAATACTAGAAAATTATACCTCAATTACAAGCATTGACCTTCAATTTAGACTAAGACATGAAGCAAAATAGATAAGATTTGGTTGTTCCTTGTAGACTCAGAATTTACAATGATGGAGACTTGAAGGGAAATGGATGATAGACAAGTTGATAACATGTAGACTCCAATTTACTCATTGCCTTTTCATGAAGGATGGCCTGGTATAAATAGAATGAGGAGGGAGATTTTCCAAATAATTAAAATTATTTGGAATTCTCTATAGAGGTAAGCGTGTAAATCTTTCTAGAGAGTACAAGGCTCTAGAGGGTGATTATAATAAATGATGATGATTAAGTAGTGGATTAGGGAGTGATTAGACATAGAATTTGTAAGAGAGTGGGGGTAGGTAAGATTGGGATTTAAAATTACAATATAATGTATAAGTGGGATTGAGACAATATTAAATTATTAAATGGAGGAGAATAGGAGGATTAATTGATGTGGGAGGATGATATAAGGTTCGTATGATGTAGAATGAAGAGGGTGTTAAACTAGGACTAGGATAGGGGACTAGTAAGATAAATTAGACAAGATAGATGATTATTAGATGAAATTAGTGATAGAGGGAAGCGGGCAAATTTAAGTGTATATATTTTACCCCTCTTTGAAAGGGCATTACGATTGGATGAAGTAAAATAATTAATGGTTTTTAAAAGAAGAAATAGGGTCATAGATGTTAATAAATTAGTGGATGTATGATGCCCCCTCAAGGGGACATGCAGGTAGGAACAATATGGATGGCCACTTGATAGAGGAAATGAGGGGCAGGATGGATGAATAGAATAAAGAGCGGTTGGGTAGACAAAGAAAAATTGACAATGATGAAGAAAAAATTGACACAAGCAATGAGATAAAAATTGAAGATGCCCATGACAAAAACATATGCAAATGGAGTGAAAAAAATGGTGTTATGATTGTCTTCATCTCCTTAATAGGAACCAATCATAATGGGATGATGACAAGACAAAAGGCCATAATATTTAGATGTATCCTAAATAATGACACATGCTAGGGAGAGCATTAGGATAAAATAAGACAATAATTTGATAAGATTCACGACAGGTGTAACTCAAAGCTAAAGTTGAGAAACAAGATGAAGGAGATTAGAGAGAAGAAATGATATGATAAAGTGACCAAAAGATGAAGGGGAAGGGGTTAGTGTATTTGAGATATCCTCAGATACCAAAAGTGACGAAGTGTTGCCTACATAGTCTAAAGAGACCTCAGGATGATGTATTTCTCCCTAAAGAGGGAAGAATGATATGATGGGTGAGAGAAGAGATAATGAATAGATTAAAGAGATGATGTAGTTGAAAGAAATGAACATGATGAAATTGATGTAATGTTGACAATCAATAAGCTACATTATTGATGATATCCATGATGCCCTTAACAAAGACACATGCAAGGGAATGAGAGACAATGATGTCACAATTATTGACATGCCCCAAATAAGAACCAACTATAACAAAAGAGTGACAAGGAAAGCCATAAGATTTTGATGTATCCCAAGTAAGGATGTATTCCTAGGAGAGATATAGGTCTTGAATTGATGATTTGATAATTTGATTAATTGATGTTGTAGCTCAAATATTTGAGTGATTATATGAATTAACGCTAATGGATCATGATGATGAAGGATCTAATTGAATTGGATAGAAGATCATGATGAATGATGAATGATAAGTGATGGTGTAATGGTGGTTGAGCTGGCCTCAGTCATCCCATATGATTAGGCACTACCTATATAGTCTAAAAAGACCTTAGGTTGATGTAGTTCAGTTTAGATTAGAGGATAATGATGATGGATTGTTAGTATAAATTTTAGTTTTTAGATACATGAGTTGACTTAAATGATGTTAGATGTGGTGATTTGATGGATAGCTAATTTGGGATGTCGATGATAAAGGTCTTGGAGAAATGATTGGATATTATATGTCAGACGTTGTTGACATGATTGGATTTGATGAGTTGATAAATGATTAGTTAGAGGAAATGGATGTTATAATTGGAGAGGTGATTGGGATTTTGTTTGATGGTATTGGACTTGATGAGGAGTGTCCATTTTCAAGCTATTATTATTTTAACAAGTCTCATCATAGTTTATGTAATATTATTAAATATAGAACTAGGCAATATCCACCATGATATATATATGACCATGATAACGTATTGCCAAAGTGCATATTAGATGAACACGAAAGACACAAAGACCAAAGATAAAATATATTCATAAATATAATAAAATAAAAGGATGATATAGATACATGATAAGATAAAAGACAAGGATAAGAAATATGACATTCACAGAGGCAAATAGACAAATATAGATGATACAAAAAGTAAACAATAATATAAGCAAACTTAATCAAAGAACATACAAACAAAACACACAAGTATCTATCTGTAGTGTCTTATCGATTGCCCTTATGAAGGGCTATGGGATGAGTGATCAAGTAATGGCTTAAGGGGACAATGATATGAGACATGAGGTTGAATTCGATGGATGACTAGATGATGTGCTGGTTAAGGGATTAATGATATTGCTTTGATCAAATGGTTGATTTGAAATGTGGTGGATAATTGGGTGTGAATGAGGTGTTCTTGATCAAACTTTACTGAGGCATGAGATCTAGCTTGATTAAGATGGGGTAGGGTAATGCAACCCTAAGTTTGAATTATTGACTAAGGTGAAGAGTTTAGACAAGCTCGTGATGGGTGCTAGGTTTAAACTAGAAAAAACATGATTTGACTAAACTTGACTAGGAAATTTCCAATCAATGTTGATGCTAAAAAGACTAGCTCAATTAGGCAATTTAGATGGGATTTACTCAAGTTTAGATGGGTTGACAAGGACGAGGATGTTAATTTGATATGATAGTGAGTGGGGCTTATGGAAAAGGGCTATGATTTAACCATGGAGAAATCTAATTTGATGGTGATGAGTGATCGGAAATGAGTTGGACTAGGGATATGGACTACTTAAGACATAATACAAGACAATTGGGATATTATATATTTTTAGATTTTATATTTTTTTGGATTTTTGGGAATATTTTAATTTTTAGTGTTTTTGGATTATGTATGTACACTATACAAAGGGGGTCACTAGCAAAGGGAAAACTAATCCTAACAACCAAGATGTGAATGATGACATATGTAATTAGAAAAGGATGTGGGTGATGCTCAAAGGATATGAGAGACAATGAGGAATAGACTAAGGATATCCAGGGATTGTCATTTGAGCCTAGATGCTTTAAGACCATGTCTCAAAACATCTTCCACTCCCTTAAAAAGGTCAACATGGAAAGAAGAGGATGAATAAGGGTGATTGAAATGTTTAGGATGGGTGGGGATGGTAAGTGAATGATAAGATAGACAAGGATGATTAGAAGTTGAGTAATGTGATGTGTATGGATGAAGTGGACTTTGCCCCTAATTGTTCAGGTACATGCAATCAATTGATTATTTTACCATGACATTGGATATTGGTTTTCATCATGGTACTTGCCCAAGGTGCCAAAATATTGGTTTTCACCATTGAATGAATGATTATTTTTCATTTCATTTTATTTTTTTATTTTGACATCTCAATTTATTTGAGGTGTGCGAGATGCATGATGTTGACATTGTCCCAATTATTAGTCAACACATGTCCTTTATAGTTGTGTGAATACAAGCATGTTGTCAATGATAGATTCACTGAATTCCTTATGACCTTCATTGAATTTTGATTTGGTGTCCTCTAGACATCTCAATCAAGCATATTTGTATCCCTTATGAGATTAATGTTACCCAGGGATGTAACATGTGGTATGGATTGGATTAGAGCTTGGATTTGATGGTATATGGTACTTGGATGGATGGTATGATCATGATGGGTGATGTTACTATCAAGGGAACAAAAATGGGGTTTAATAGTCACACACACCATTGGAGATGCTAGATGTTCCATCATATATATTAAAGGATCTGAGATGCCTTGACTGCTATGTTCTTTGATCAATTAATTGGAATATTTTAGGCCATAAATATTTTTATGACTTGTTGATTTGATGATTTTTGACTTTGATTGATGCTTTTACTTGCATAACATAACCTAATTCTTGTAAAAATCAAGGAACCTCATTTTTTTACCTTTTCCTCTACTCTTATTTACACTCACAATTCATTGATATTGGCACCACAAGTTGCCTTGGTGCACCTTTCAATTTATGTGCCAAACTAGGACTTGAAACCATCATCATTGTAAATACCACGTCTGTGTGAGTCAACTTTTTATTTTACACTTAACATAAAAATGAATTTTTGACATCCCAATTTGTATTTGAAGCCTAGCTCTCTTGGCTCACTTACTCTGCTCCAGGAGGTCATATCAATATTCATGCCCTTTGGGATCCTGAATCCTATTCCATTATGACAACCAAGTATGAATGATGAAGTTTTATATATAACACTTGGCCTCGAAGAAGAGTTTTGCTACACTTATACTTGTATGGCATTCTTGTCTACTTACTCTCTCAACACCATGTAACTACTTCGGGGGGTCAATTTTATTTTCATGCCCTTTGGACATTTGAGACCTAATCCATCATTTATACCTCATTTGTGTCGATAAGTTTCATTTTTTAATCTTTGATCATAAACATATTTTTGCAACAATTATCCCACTTGTTGAGTCTCAAGAACATGCATTATTTGACTTAATCAAGTATCTCAATTTGCCTCAGGGGGTCACTTTAGTTTTCATACCATTTTTTCCTCCAAAACCTAACCCACATTTTTATTAGGATCATTCAAACAAGTTTCATGTTTGACACTTCTCCCCAAAATGACTTTTGGGCCCTCATACTAAGCTTGCAAGATCTCATTGTTCTAGGTAAAAAAACTTGTAAAATTTTACATTCAGGTATGCCATATTCAATTTTGCATGCCTAGTGTTATTTGGGTTTTTTCATGAGATTTGGTCTAAGTTTAAAATTTTCTAACTCCTCAGACCTAATCAGGTCCCCAAACCCTGATTAGGCCTAGGATGGGAGTCATTTTGCATTGTAGTGTTGATCAAAGTAAAAACTATGATTAAGTCTACATTTTAGCATCAAGTCATTTTAATTTATTATAAAGATTCAAATTCAAACTAGGTATTTGTTATTTCATCATTGACCCTTCTTTACTAATCGAGGATGGATCCCCGATAAGGTCGGGGCCATCCCTGATTGTGTTTTTCAATAGTAATAGGGGCCCCAAGCCCCGACAAGATCATTGGGGATCTCGAGACCCCCTTCCTAGTGTTATGTGGGATTTTCACCCCTCAAATACCAATTATCTCCCTCTCATTGGGATTTAAGCCCCATTTCCTTGGTCACCTCCCATAGTTATATCTAAGGTTTTACCCCATCGAAACCATGACATATCTTTAAGTTTTTGCCCCATCAAAACCTTGATTATGATGTGCAAGGCCAAGCTAAAAGGCCCACAAACCTAATCATGGGTCCCAAGCCTGATTAGGCATTAATGCCTCCATTTCATATTCCTTCTAATTTTGAATTAAAAAACATAGTGCAAATTAGGGAAGTGAATGCTGAGTAGGTCTAGAGAGTTTTTTAAAAGTGTCATTGTGTTCTATTTGGGATTTCAAAGCTCGATTAGATCTAGAGGGATAACATTTGAACAATAACATTAAAATAGAGTGGTCTAGTTGTTAAAATCCTAAATATGTCTAAGAGAGGCCATTTTTGCCATTTTTGGTTTTTTGAGAGTAACTTTTAATCTAGGTGTCAAAAATTTGAATTGTTTGCATTGTCGGGAAGTTGATTACACCCTATAGGCAATGGTACCCTCAATTTTGCATAATTTTTCCCATGTAAAAATATATTTGCATTTTTGTGACTAATTTACTATTCATTTCTTTTAATTGTAAGTATTGACTTATTTGTTGGTCTTGTGCAAGCTTTACATAGTGAAAGTGGTGAATTTAGAGGGAGAGGAATGAGAGAGAGGTATGTGAGGCATTAATGGCAGTTTTTGAAGTATTTTGAAGGGAAAATATCTCCCATGGAGGACTAATAATCTATATATTACTTGCATTTTACACTTTAAGGGTTGGATTTTCTTCTCCACATAAGAGATTTGAAGCTAGCCCATTTTCATTTTCTGTAATTTTATTTTATTTTCACTCCCTCAACTCCTCTCCTACCATTATGCTAGCAAATTTTTTGGAGAAGGATTGTAATGAAATTGGATTTGATTATCAAATGATGTACTTGTGATTAATATAATACTTGGGATTATTTTCTCCTATTTGCATGGGTATAAGGTGGTGGTGGCTATTTTTCCTTTGTATGCTCTTCCTAGAAACTTGCACTAGCTCTGTATTTGATTGTGCAAGCATTGATTGGATCAAGGACTAGTTTGTGGAACTCATTCAATCATGAAAAAAAATTGTCAACATTATTACAGGTTCTTATTTTCTTTCCCTTTCCCTTCTTTTTTGCTTTTATTTTAACTAGTTGTTAGTCTAAGGTTTGAATGTATGCAATCTATTTTATTGTCTATCTTGATTGTTTAAATATATTTTCCATTATGTAAATGCATTGTTGAGTATTTAATAAATGG